>JAHSUH010000995.1:0-411787 GCA_025388415.1 Cynanchum wilfordii | reverse complement strand
CAACTGTTTATTCTGTATTTGTCATATTTCTCTTTATATATTTCCTCAACTATTTATATATTTATTGTGAATTGGGGAAATTACATTTAATAGAATTTTACATTGCAAAAAGATCTATTTTTAGGCAAAGTTTTTACTTTCACCAAGCTTTTGCTAGTTGTTTTGAACTAAGCAGTTTAAATGTATTACTTGAATGATATACTTGATTTGAAATGATGTGTTTGAAGAGACTTCTATCTACTGTAGTTGACAATAGTATTTTAGGACTAAAATTCTTTGTTTTTAGTATTTTATGTTTATATTTCCCATACATTCTTGTTTTTATAGTCTTTTAGTTTCCGACTTGTTTTAGGATATAGTTATTGGTTATCTAATCTACTTTCTTTAGGCCTATAGGATTCTGTTCAAGGTAGCCACTCTTTAGATTAGCAAGAAAGTTTAAATACAATTTTGCTTGTCTTCAGTCGGCCTTGGCTTTGCTATTGGATCATCCACTCTATTGCAGTATTGGGAGATTATTTTGTTGAATAACTGGAAAATAAAACTGTTGACTTTCTTAAGCGCTGCCAGACCTTTTTCAAATGTTGAGATTATTTTGTTTTGAGGAACTGCTTTTTTTTTTCTGGTCCTTTTTATTCCTTATGTTGTTTGCATTTTTAAGTGTGGGAGTATGCTATCCTGTTGATATGAAGGACTTTATTTGTCTGTATTAATCTCAGTAACTTGCTCAGAGTGATGCCAAAAATTTCATAGTGGAATGGAGAAAAGGAGAGAGTTATTTTGTCTGAATTTTGTTGATGAAAGTGTCCTCCATCCACAATGGAACTGATACTGTCTTGAGGTTGAAATGTCACAAGTTTAAATTGTTAAAAGGAAAAACGGGAGTAAATATACCACTATTTAAAAAGAAAATAACCTTTTTCCTTTCACCCGGAAAAAGAGAAGAAAAGCCCAAAAAAAAAAAAAAAGGAAGCAAATGAAAAAAGTATTACTGTCTTGGTCTAGCTCAGTGATTAAAACTTGCATTCTGGTTCATGTAAGTTGGGGGGACATCTATGTTCACCATGATACTCAGAGTAACTTTGATTTGGTTTTTACCTTACATTTTTTTTGAAATTTTGATGTGAAATTTTGATTTACATTTTACAGTAACATTCTCTTATGTTTTGTAGGATCCAGATGGTGAATATGATGGTGGACCTGGTGAAGTAAGTGCTCTCTCCTCTTTCTGGATGCTATTTGTATTTGTGACTAGAATAACTTGTTTCCTCATTTGAGCAGTTGCCCAATCTTGCCACTACTTATGCAGCAGCCAACGAAGGTAAAAAATCTTCGTTTTAAATTGATAGGTGTATATACAAGTACTTGTTTTGATGAAGCAGTTCATCATTTATTGTCTCTGACATGGATCTTTTCTCAGGGAAAAAGTATATTCATTTTTGCTGCGAATGAAAGAAACAACTGGACGCTTCAGGTTAACACAGCTTCCATTTCAATGATTAATACATTTTATAGATAGATTAATACAGAGAGAGTGAGTGACAAATAATATATTGTGTAATTATTTTAATATTATGTGTGTTGCATATATGAGGTATCTCCCCTTTGCTTCATCCGACCATATGTTTTCAGAGCCTTTCCTGAGTGTCTTTTTGAAATTATAATATTTTATTTTCCTTGATGGTTGTTTATGTTTATTTTATTCCATGTTGCTGGATTTAAAGTATGAAATGAGGCATGAATTTTGTTGAATTGAATTCTGAAATGCTTCCTGTTCGTGCTTGCTATACTGCTATTTCCGTAAGTTTTTGGCTCTCTCTATAAGCACAGTCATTAAGTGTCACATTTACGTATTTCATGATTTCCCTTGCACATTGTTTTATCAGGTTTCCAGTGTTGTTAACATATTGGATGACAAGCTGGTTGCAAATTTGAGAAATTACATTGCAAGGTTGGTTTTAAACTGCAAGAGTTTCTATTATTTCCTTTTCCCACTAGATCTATCAGTGGTTGCTTGGTATTTTGTTCAGAATGTCATTGGATGCCGTTCATTTGCACGCATAATTCTTTGCATTAACTATGCTGGCCTGTGGTCCATAAGACATGCTTAGAGTTTTGAGTATTACCCATATGTTGGAGTTTAAATCTCCTCTTCTCTTCAGGCTCTCAATATATTTGAGATTGTCTTCTAACTCCTGTACTGGAGTTGAATTTACTTCTTTTAATAGAATCAAACACTAAATTAATTAATGGTAATTCAATGCATGAATTTGACAATGATAAACTGTGATCTATAATACGTTACTAGGTTGATGCCTTGGTACAACCTGGTCTTCATGAATTGCATTGAATTTCTGTAGTTTTTCATTTTAAAATTGTAGTTGGCTTGGTTGGTAATGCTGCCACATATGGTGAAAAACTCATGGTATGTTTGGATTCTTGTACTACTAACATCAGAAGTAACTTTTGCGTATTTTCCTGTTCCTGCCTTCTTTCTTTCATTCATATCCATGACAAATTTAGTAATTATGGAAGAACCCTTTTGAGGTCTAATACTTCTTAAGTTAGCTTTAAAGTTTTGAAAGACTTTTTAAGATTTAACATAGTTGTGTGTTGCAGTTCTTTATTCGTTAATTCCATCCATATACACGTGTCTGCATATAGATGTTATCCTTCAGAATCAGAGGATTTTCTCTTCAGTTGTATTATTGATTTTATCTCCCTCAATACTAAACTAATCTTTGTTTGTTTAGCTGTCAGATTTATGAAGGTGGAATAGCTGGAGAACCTGGTTGTGAAGCTCTTGGAGGGTAAGATAGAAAAATAGGTTTTGTATGAATGATGGAATTTTGTATCTTACATTTTATCTGTTTAACTTCGATTCTGCCATAACTTCTATGTACAATAACTCAGTTAGGTATATTATTGAACAATAACAAGAAGATGAACATAGTTTTTTTACTGAAACAATTAGTGAACTTGCTTTTTTATTTTTTCCCCATTTTTCCGTGCTATGCATAAAATTTATGCTGGCTGCTTTTCTTGGATTTTAATTTGGTGATGCCTTCATAAACTTACTCTTCCGTTATGGTGTTTGTGAGGTATGCATTTTGTGGTTTCACAACAATGATTCTTATTGATGAGGTTGATTGTTTGGACTTGCCTCGGTTAATTGTAAGTTTTTTCTTCCTTTTCCAGCTCAACTGTATATTCGCTATTTATTTGATGTAGTTCTCTTTATATATTTCCTCAATTGTTTTTCTATTTGTTGAGAATTAGGGAAATTACCTTTAACGGAGTTTTACTTTGCAAAAAGATCAATTTAGGCAAAGTTTTTGCTTTGACCAAGTTTTTGCTACTTAATGGCATACTTGATATGAAATAATGTGTTTGAATAGACTTCTATTTCTACTGTTGTTGGGCCTATTTGACGCAATAGTATTTTAGGACAAACTCTGTGTTTTAGTATTTTTTGTTTATTTTTTGTTTATATTTCTCATACATTCTATGTTTTTATTAGTCTTTTCTTTTCTAACTTGATTTTGAATTTAGTTATTACTAGTTATCTAATCTATTTGCTTTAGGCTTTTATGATTCTATTCAATGTAGGCTCTCCTTAGATAGGCATCAAAGTTTGATTACAATTATATTTTTATGTAGAGAATTTCTCTCTTGTAACTAAGGTAAAGCCTGAGCTTTTTCCCTGTGCCTGTGAACTATATCACCCTGCACCACTAGTGAACGCCCATTTTCTGGGTTAAACTGTTGGTTCTTTGTGATCGTTCCTTTCTATAAACACACTTATATTCTCTATTTCGTTTGATTTCCCATGAATGGGATCTTGGTTGTCTTCTCAGTAGCCATTTTGTGCTTTAGCAGGCATCTTAGAACAATATATAAACAGATTCTAAATCTAATCATGGATCTCTTTTATTCATCTGACTGCGTTGGGAAGGTGGATTTCAGGGTGGAACTAACAAACTGGTTGATGGGTGCTATTCCTTCTGGCAGGTGATTGCTCCCCTTCCTCTTCTTTATTTTTCTTGGAGGGGTATATTTCGGATGTCTACTTTAAATTAATAAGTAACTCACTAAGTGCCTTACCAGGGAGCAGTTGGTGTAATGATACAAAAATAGGATTCAGTTATTGCTAAACAACTGGGGTGCCAAATACTCTAGACTATGGCTGCAGTTCGCAAGATCACTCTGATTCTGCAGCATCAGATTTATCTAATGTGGAAGACTGTGCAGAGGCCATTACAGATCGTATTGACAGTGCTTTTGATATTAACCAAGGTACGCAAACTTTGATTGAGTAAACTCTATTACCTATTTTTTAGGTCTACTAGGTTTAGATAGTCTTTCTTAGGATTTTGTTTTTATTTTCTTCTCATCTTTTCTTCTGTTTCTTTTCATTATGGTGGAGAGTTCGTTAAATGTTGCGATGTTACGGTTAGAGGAATTGAGTTTGGTCCTGCAAGAAAGTAATACCACCGAGCTCCTGCAAATGAAATTAATGGTATTGCTCACCTTGTCACTACTTTTCTGTTATTTTCCTAGATTTGTTACCTTATTTCATTTTTCATTGTTCGTGTTTACACTCTGCAGAACTCAAGAAACAACCTACCTGTGATCGTAGCAAATAGCGAGAATAGTTTCAGTACACAATCCAAAGAAAAGAACATGATGGTGGTACAACGTTGGCTGAGGAAAATCCTAGAACAGATTATCCTCCAAAGGTTATCTTCCTCGATGTGCTTTTCCTTCTTCTTGAGATTGAGACCCTGCACTAAGAATAGAATCCTCCTTAACTTTTACAGTAAATAGATTCTAGGATTTCCTATGATATATAAATTGATCAATAGCATGCATATTCTTGAATAGTTTAAATTGCTTAATCCTTGCAGGAATTTTCTGAAAATTTTTTAGCACAACCATGATTAGTGAGTTGTTTGGTTTAATGGACTACTTCTGTTGTTAAATCTCTTTAGAATTTATAATTTCTTTGAACAGTTACTTGAAATAATTTCTATTTTGGATGAATAAATCTGTCTTGGTGGGGGAAGCAGAAACACAAGAAAAGGCATTTTATGGATTGGTATTTAAATTATGTCAGAGAGAACATAGTTTATTCCATATACTTGTGCTTCCCTAGGTAATGCATTTCCCTTTTCCATGATTGTACTCTAATGCTTGACTAGTCTATCTCCTGATATGTTTATCATTTGTGCCGAGCATCACCTTAGTTCACCTTTGATATCCTTGCTTATTTGATTTCATTAGCTTTATTACCTCATAGCGCCACTTTGACCTATTTTGTTGCTTCTTCTTATTTATATTTGACTGATATGTGCAATTCTCGATTCTGTGTGTGATTTGGTGGGGAATGTATATGATTTCTGGTTTCTCTTGTAAATAGAGTTTATGGATTTAGCTTCCCACAACATGCTGAACTTGCTGAATTTTGTTTCAAATCCTTGAGTCTCTTGATATGTTCTTGAATACTTAAATTCGTTGGGTATATATTTTTGTTTTGAATTTTAATACATGATGGAGGTGAGCATGATTAGAGCTTTCTTTAAAATTACATGATAGTGTCTCGTTAATTTTGTTGATTGAAAAGTGCACGAATCTTGATACAAATAAGTCATTCTAAGTGAGCATTTGAGTCTATGAGCAACTTGTTATATTTTGCTCCATTTTTTCTTTGTTGTGTGGTATCAAATTTAGTGTGTTTATTCTAGAACTTGCTTGTGAATGCATTTTGGATCTACACATTTGGATTGATGCTTTAATGTGATAAGGGCAAATTAGGAATCAAACTCTTGCGCCTTTGATTTTAAAACCTTTTTGTTTTGTTTCTTATTTACCTTCCTTGAACATTTTACCAACTAGTTAACCCCTTTGAGCCTATATGTACCTTTTTCTTTGATTTTTAACCACATTACAAGCCAAATTACCTATTCTTTGTTTAAACCTCAGATTTTGAACCTATTGAAGGAATTTATATTTTTTACTTGCATGAGAACTCTTATACTAGCGAGGCGAGGGTCTTTATTGAAGGGGGGAAAACAGGGGGGTGAGGCCTTGTTTTGAGTTTGTTGGAAAAAAAAAAAAAAAAAAAAAAAAAAAAAAAAAAAAAATTTTGACGCTTTTGGAAAGAAAAAAAAATGGGGAAAATGGTAGCAAAAAAAAAAATATTTGCTTGAAGTGTATGATACAAGCCAAAAAAAAAAAAAAAAAAAAAAAAAAAATGGAGAAAGAGGCAGCACAAAAAAATTTTGCTTGAAGCGTATGATACAAGCCAAAAGAAGAGGCTTTTGAAAAGAAAAAAATTGAAGAAAATGGAGTAAAAGGCTGCACAAAAAAATATTTTGTTGAAGTGTTGTTTAGTTTTCGTTTTAGTTGAATGATGAAAATATTAGAGGATTGATTACTTGTGCAGTGATATTTGTATTTTCCTTCAAATTTACCTACTTTATATATATATATCCTTACCATACCCATACGTAAGCCCTATTACAACCATTATAAAGTCCCTTTGATTCTTATGTGTTGGTGGAGATTTGATTTACTTGCAAGCCTATGGTAATAGCATGCTTTATTATGATTTTGAGAGTAAATACGCCCTAAACACTTTGAGAGTATTGAGTGAAACCATGTGAGGGTGTTAAGGTTTGTGGCACTTGATTTCAATGAATGGATGAGATGCTTGAGTTTTTGCTAAAATTTATCCTAAGAATGCTTATTCTCTTGATTGTTGTTGAGATTCGATTCATCAATATACTTAGCTTATTTGGATTCTTGGGTGTTGAAAGAGACAAAAAGGAAGAGAAACGAAAGTTATTATGTTCACATCATAAGAAAATTGACAGTTTTTTTCTTAGTTTTATAGGATATCTTAGTTTCTTTCTTTATAAATTTAATTGAATTTTGATCCTCATTAAACAAGCTGAGAAGGGCAGAGAGTTTTCTCATTTCTCGTTGTCCTCTTCTTGTATGTAATTAAACCCGCGTTTAAAGCTTTTATGAATGAGTTTCATAAGATCCATAATCTTAGTTTCATAATCTTTGTTTCATGAGTTCCAGTATCTTTATGAATGAGTTTTTATGAATTTTTCCATTGCTTTTACTGAAATTTTAGATCTCAATCTTTCTCTTCCTCTTCCATTATGGACGTGCTTCCTAAAGAAAATTTTTAAATATCTATCAAGTAATGCCTTACATAAAATTTTTAAAGTGGCTTAGCACTTTAAATGCCATGTTCTAATATTTATCGGCAGACCCGGAAAGGGATGAAGATAAAATGGAAAAAATGTGGAGCTAACAGCACTTTCCCCTGATTTCTTCACCTTCCCCCCTTTTTTTTTCTCTGTGGGTTGAGACCCCGCGCGGGGGGGGGGGGGGGGGGGGTCATTTGGCTGTGATATGAATGGGTGGAGTTTTGTTCAAAAATTCACATAAGTATAACTTTCTAATTTCCTGTCTGCTCATTTTTTATTTTTCTGTTTTTGTTTGGCTTATGAAAATTTCTCATGGATTATAATGGTCTTGTGAAACTAATGCTCTTGATCATCTGTCTTATTGATGCTTTTGCTTACTTTTTTTTTTTTTTTTCTGGCTACAAGCTTCTTTGGGGTAACTTTACTCTCCACTGTCTTGCATCTTGAGACAATTGAATCTTTGTAAGGATTTTAATGAGATGCTTGTTTCCAGATTCAAGGATGCCTTTTCCTAGTGCTTTTATTTGATAGAGTGTTGAAAATTTTGCGATTTTCAGATTGAAAGACTACTTTATACCCACTTTTGATAGAATTGCAATTGCTGTAATTATTTCTCTCTCCTATTGCTGAAGTGTTGTTGTAAATTACAATTGATGGCTGAGGATTTTATTTTGTTGTCTTTTACATTCTTTTTTCCCCCTTTTTTTAGAAGCTAAAATTGCTTTTATGTCCTTCAGAACTGTGACTTAAAGTATTAACTGATGCATGAATTTTGTTGAATTGAATTCTTGTATCCTTCCTGCATATTCTAAATTCTTGATACTCTTCTCATTTAGCCTCAAAAAGCAATGTATCCAATAAATTAGACTAAGTTTTAATTATGAATTTATCATCAGGATTCATTATGGTGGAGAGTTAGATATTTGTGCTTGCTATACTGCTATTTCGGTAAGTTTGGGCTCTGTCTATAATGTTTATGTACGATCTTGATTACAATTTTGATGTATTGACAGTATAATGTGGGTGATTATATTGATGAAGTGTCCTTTAATCAGAGGCTTTTATTTACAGTTTAATTGTATTATTGATTTTATCTCCCCTAACACTAAACTAATCTTTGTTTGTTTAGTTGTTAGACTTATGAAGGTTGAATAGTTGGGGAACCTGGTTTTGAAGCTCATGGAGAATAAGATAGAAAAATAGGTTTTGTATAAAGGATAGAATTTTGTATCTAACATTTTATCTGTTTAACATTAATTCTGTCATGACTACTATAAACAATAACTTAATTAGATATGCATATTCAGGATATGTGTGTATGAATTCAAATATTTCTATAGTTATAGCAGTTGATATAGGACATAAATCAAGAAAAAAAAGGGGTGTATTGATGTGATAATGATAGATATATAAGAGTATTAAAAAAGGTTTTTATTGTCCAAGGCTAGTTTGTTAGCATTTGCAACAAGTTTATGTTAGATTAGTATTAAAAAACAAGAGTTGGTTCTGAGGAGTAGTAGAAAAGTTGCTTGTTGTAAATCTCTCTATTTTCTCGTGCTATGCATAAAATTTCTGCTTAAAATTTCTGCTGGTTGCTTTCCTTGGATTTTAATTCAGTGGTGCCTTTATAAACTTACCCGTTGATTGTGGCATTTGTTAGATATGGATGTGGCGTTTGTTAGATATGCATTTTGTGGTTTAGCAACAATGATTTTGATTGATTAAAAAAAAAAAAAAAAAAAAAACAATGATTTTGATTGATGAGGTTGGTTGTTTGGACTTGCCTAGGCTAATTGTTAGTTTTTTCTTCTTTCATTGGATGTTGTTCATTTGCATGCATAATTCTCTGCATTAATTGTGTTGGCCTTTGGTCCAAAAGATATGCTTTAGAGTTTCGAGTATTACCCCATATGTTAGAGTTTTTGCTACTTGTTTTGAACTAAGCAAGTGAAATATATTACTTAATGGCATACTTGATATGAAATGATACATTTGAGGAGACTTGTGTTTGTTGTAAATCTCTCTATTTTCCCGTGCTATGAATAAAATTTCTGCTGGTTGCTTTCCTTAGATTTTAATTTGGTGATGCCTTTATAAACCTACTAGTTGGCTTTGCTATTGGATCATATATCTTTAGTGGTTATAACGTATATCTTTTTTAAATTTTGTCAGTTTATACGTGTTAAGAGAATAAATTTAATCGCTTAATTGGTGAGTTTGATCCTGGCAACTTTAGTCTCAAAATATTTTTTTAACTTTTAAAGTCCCAAACTTTTTTATTATAGAAAAATAAAGTCTCTTTTGATAAAATTCGTTAAAAACCTTAAAAAGTTAACTGTTTATATGGTTTAACTAATATAAAAAGGGATAAAAATGTCATTACATAAGAAGAAATAAAAAAAAATTAATAAATAACTAATTAAAAAAAAAGATTCAGACGCTCGTTCAATTTTCTACGAAGAAGGCTCTTCATTTTGTTCTTCTAAAGTTTTACCTAAATCTTTTCGACTTTAATCTTCTTCCTCCTCCTGTAAGAGAGAGAAATAAAACATGTGTCCATACACGAGAAATTTCAAGGAAAGTAGAGGTTGGAAATTTTCATCAAAATTGCCACGTTCTTCCTTTTTTTTTTTTGAGTTATTGTCATCCTCGATCACCTACGGTCTCCTCGTCTACATCTCCAATAGAACACCTAATTTTGATTTCTTTGGTCAATTTAATTTGATTAGGTTTTCAACTGTATCATCATGATGCTTGTATGTGTGTCTGTAACGACAGTGATTTTAGGTTGGTAATTTTATCAAACAGGTGGTGTGCAAGAGAGACAATGAACAGTGATTGACAAATTTTGTTATGGAATAAAAATAATTTTTTTCTTTTTGGGGAAGCAATTGGGAATCGTATCAGATTATTTTCACGGAGTCAAAAAATTCAGTATAATAATATATATACACATAAATTACCATTAGACTATATATCTCATCCAAATCGCAGAGGGAGGAAGGAGAATAACAGGAGAAAACTAATAATCATGCTTGGAAATTGACGTTGAAAATATTAGTTCTCTTTTTTGTTTTTTTCTTTCTTCTAAGTGTAATGACATTTTTACCCTTTTTAAAATTAGTTAAACAATATAAATTGTTAACTTTTTTAGATTTTTTGACTGTCAAAAGGACTTTATTTTTCTCTAATAAAAAAGTTTGGATCTTTAAAAGTTAAAAAATATATTTTGGGATTGATGTTGTCAAAAGTAAATTTGTTTGGGACTAAACTCGTCAATTATTCAAAAATAAATTTAATCATTTATTATCAACTTAAATTTTTAGAGTTAATAAATTTAACATGGTATCAAAACCTCTATTAACTTAATCTTTTAAAGTTTATGGCAATTTATTACTTTTTAATATGGTATTAAATTCAGAGCCTCTCTTTAATAATTTATCACTCTTTAACAATATCTTCCCTTAACCAGAGGCATGTGGTGGAGCTCTTCCTCCCTTAACCAATGGAGGCATGTGGTGGAGCTCTTCCTCCCTTAACCAATGAGGTGCCTACTAATCAGCGCGAGATTAGTCCGAGTGTAGAATGATTTGAAGATATCGTCCTTCAGTGACGGAATTCACTCATAACACCCGTGCAATAAGGAAAAAAAACAATACCTTCCCTTTAATATATCACAAAAATTCTCATTTTAAGATTTGCTTTATATACACAACAGAAACGTGTAGACATACATCTAATAAGAAGGCAAAATCTTGCCATTTGTATACAAAATTTTTGAATTAGTAGCTTTATTATGCTTTGGCAAAACTGCTGCAAATATCACAATACCACTAAGCAGTGCCAATCCAAGTCCTAAACCATTCACAATCATGGATTCTGTGCATCTTTTCAAGACATCGCCTTTCGTTTGCAAGAATGTCAACTTCTCCAGAAGCCCCGTCTCAGCTGTTGCCACTGCCAAGGCGTATGTATAGAGTCCGATAAAGACATGCCATGGCAAGACCTTCAACCTCACTGTTCGTACCTCGCCTCTATGCCAAAAGCTCAGAAATCCCCAAATCCACTGCAATTATATATACATGTATAATGAGAATAGGACTTTTGTCACAAATTATGCATTATCATTTGCCAAATACATCATCCCCTTTGTCATAGTTCCAACATTATGTCAATTCATAAAGTAAGGGAAGTCAAGAAAGAAACATTAGTCCAAGGAAGTGAAGAAGGAAAATATCAACTTCTTACTCCCCAAATGAAAGTCTCAGATATTTCATTTCATAAAAGTTCTTCCTGGTTTTACTTCAGTTTTACCTGCTAATAGTCTATATATATATAGACTGACAACATTCACAATCAACTACTTTACACCGTTATCAATATAACGAAAAGATATTACAAGTTAACAATGAGTACATGAGTTCATCATATATGTATGTCATATCGAATCCTTACATATTTCACATTGGGATATCCTTACATATTAAAGAAAGTATACAAGAATTAACATAATTGGCAGAAAAACAAAGTAATGATAGAGAATACTACTAATAACAATTTTTCCTCTTAATTAGTGCCAGAATGTTATGGCAATCAATGGGATTTACTTGATGATTTAAACCACTATTTCCTCATATTAGGTAGCCATAGAAAAAAAGAACAATTGAATTCTAAGTACTAGCAAATGATTTACTGTGTGTATAATAATGAACATTATCTCCAATATCTGGCAGTGGCCCTTCATGCTTTATACTCAAATACAAGATGGTACAGACTACCAAGCAGTTATGAAATTACTAAAAAATCAAAAGAAAGAAACAATAACACAGATTTTACGTGAAAATTCTAAATGTAAAAAAATCAAAGACGAACTAGAGAAAAATTCACTATAGTCTTATCAAGACAACCCTAAAATATAAATTCCAAAATAAGTTAACAATAAACTTTTTAAGCCAATCAATAAAAAAAATTTGATTACTATCTCTAACACAAATATAAAGAGATAATTCAATAATAGTTTTAAATGATAGGATAACATAATTGAAAATGACATTAATTCGACCAAAAAAAAACCCAATAATGATAGAGAATTGTTTAGAAATAAAAAGTAAACTGGTACTATTTCAGAAGTGGGAAATGGTGGGGAAGTAATATACCTGAGTCCCAAACAAGGAGATACAAATTAGACCCATCCATGAATGCAAACTGTAGAAATTAGCTACAACACCATCCTGACTGTGAAACTTGGTCCAAATCCCAAAAATACCAGAAGCTAAAGCTAAACCTTGAAGACACAAGTGAACTGATTTTTTCAGATTTCTTGAGCCAGGCAACCATCTGTGCACTAAAATGGCTACAAGGACAAAACAACCAAAGCTTAGCCCTTTTTCAAGAACTACATTTTTGCCCTCAAGCAAAAAAAGAAAGTCCCAAAATCTTGTCCAAAAATTTTACTTACCTTCTCCACTAATCAAAATGAAACCAATCACCATTAACAAAGGATGAAGCACCTGCAAGAAACAACAACAGAAAAAGAAAAAACCCACTTACTATTTTCATCTAAAATAATTGCAAGAACAAGCTTGAAAGAGAAACAAACACAGAGGAGGAAGGGCATTCATATTAATTAATTACAGCATAAATAAGGTCTTCTTGGGAGGGAGAACGAGGGACGAAGCTAGTCTTGAAATAAAATGCCCAGGCAGTCACAAGAATGGCAACAATGCAGCCTGAAAATCTTGCAAAAAGAAGCAGTGAAAATGGTGAAAATGATACTGAAGCCATGCTCAAAAACAGAACATTCAATTGAAAAGCAGTCTTAGCTCAGTGCTACTGTACTGCAGCAACGATAACAACCACAGTAAATTCACCGACAGAATTCTAGATCTAAAAGTACTCGTACACTTTCCTTTTTTAATTGGGAAAAGCAATAAAGGACAGAAAAACAAAAACAAAGTATTTTTTGGATGATTGCATAAACCAATGTCACTAATTTCATTTGGTTTCAATTATTTTAGTAAAGGGAGTTCTTAAGCACCTTCAATTATACAAAAAAGTGATCATAATTAAGGAGGACTGTTTGTGACAAAAAGAACTGATCTTTTATATCATTGCTTAGTGTATGATTATTCTTTCCTTTTTCTTTCTTTTTTTTTTGGTAAAAAAGTTTACTCTTTTAAGTGTTTTGATAATTTTTTTTTTTAAGCATTCGGTATCCGAACCCAGACAGTATGACTAATCCTAATTCGACTTGGAGTGCTCTCGCAGAGTCTAACTCTTACTCGAGGGTGAGGGCCAAAGACTAATCCTAATTCGACTTGGAGTGCTCTCGCAGAGTCTAACTCTTACTCGAGGGTGAGGGCCAGAGCTTTTTAACGTTAGGGAATTCAAACTATCTACCATCCGCCCTGAAGAGAAGTTTTAGAAGTCTGCTTACCAACTCTCCCATTAGTAATGGTTTTTGATAATTTTGTAAATAATTAGATATGTAAATGGTGGCTTTTGCAGTTATGTTAAATATACTTATTAGTAGTAATATAAACTGTCTTCCCACATATGTCTTATTATTTTACCCAACTTTAAGATTATGTTTTTTAGCTTAGCAATTTGTGAATAAAAAATCTATTTTGCATTTTTTTCCTGGATAATATGTTGCGTAGACATTACTTCTTTTTTTTTCGCTAAAATTGGGGACAATCTCTGCTATTGCATTATTATCAAATAGTTTATTTTATTTTTGTTGTCTTTAATGGCATTTTGACTTATGCACCAATTTTTCATTCTATTTCGGGAAAAGAGCCTTCATTTAAGACAACATAAAATAAATTACGGTATTATAAAATTTCATTAAAACTGATAATTCATTAAAGAGTAAAACAAACTAACAAAATAGTTACATAAGACAATATGATATTTTAAATTGATAAAAAATATATTATGATGTATTTATAATGTGGGATAAAATATTACATGTAATAAAAATTTGATAATAATAATAATAAAATAATTAAATTTATTCTTTTAATGCCATTAAGCTAGAATAAGTAATCATCTGGTTTTTTGAGCTATTAAGATTTCGACTAATTTATATTTAACTCAAGTTAATCTAAATTTGGTTTAAGTTACGCCCTCAAAGTTCAATTACACATACAAAAAAATCTGCTAGTGGGGGAAGACCTCTTAGGCCTTATCCTAACTCTTATATGGTGTTCACAGTGAGTGTCATTCATAATGAATTTTCTCATTGTGTCAAACTAATTAAGGGTTTGAGATAGTTGTGCATAATGAAATTATTATATCTTCTTTTTTAGAGTAAGAAAATTTTGTAGGATATAATTGTAAGAATTGAAGAGAAAGTTGGAAAATATGAAATTAAAAATAGTGGCTAGGGTTTCATAAAATTTTAGTAATAGTTTACAAGAAATAAATAAGATTATATATAACAAACAATGTAACATGACTAAAAAGACTATTTTACCCTTATATGGAATAATAAATAACAAAACTAATATATACACAATCACAATAATCACCACTAGAAATTATAGATTGTATATTGGTTTAATAATATTGGATTAATTTTTGGCTGCAATACGAATTGTAATTTGTGGTAAACTACTGTCATTTGGAGAAACACTGCTACTTTTTATTTTGTTCTAGGGTTAGGGTTTAGTTTTTGCACTAAAGCTTCCCAACTTTTTCATGTATTGAACGACTTTATTGGACATGATGATAAATACAAATATGGTTGCTATTCATTAATTTCATTTTGTCCTATTCTTTGTAATTTATGTCATTTTGTTTTTATTCCAGTTAATTAGTCCATTTTATACATATAATGGATTATTTTAGTGCAAATTTAGCATAAAATATTAATAAATTGATGAGTAAATTACAGTCTTCTTGGCTTAACACAATGAGAAAGCACATTGTGAAGCTACACGAAATTGATGTTCGACACTACTGTTAGCACCATGTAGACTTAGGGTTTACACTGCTTTTATAAATTATTGTTTTGACTAGTTTAGATCCGAGTAAGCTAAGTTTTTTATCTTCTTCAATAATCTCCAAATAACATTTCCTCATTCACGAGGTTTAAGGTCAAACTAAGGAAAAATAGCTACAAATCATCATTCTCCTATATATCTTGGACAACATACACAACACTGTCAATAATCCAAAAAGTTTTAAAAAAAAAACAAAAGAAATTAAATGAATAGCTAAAACTCACCTAATACCATTATACATTCATAACTTTCGATATGAGATAGAATATCACATTATATCTTGGAGTTTGAATATTATGTGTGAAAAAATAGATATTATGAATGATTTTCCCTCAAGAAAAGATTCAACATGATGACTTTCAGATTAATCAAAATCTAAAATAGTTACCAAATATGAGGAGGTTGAACCATATATATATATATATATATATATATATATATATATATATATATGAAGAATTATGGATGAGATACAAAAGCAGTACAAGAAGAAATATGCATAGATGCTGACAAAGGGTATCCAACATTGTTGCAATGCCCGTATATATCAAGAACCATACTCTTATTCTGACTACATATATATGATCGACCTCGAATATATAATTATATATATACACTCCCAAAACTGTTGGCGTATTAACATTCACTAGTGAAAGTGACAGAAAATCACTCACTAATCTTTTGTCCATCAACACTAAACTTAAACTACATTTAAAAAGACAAAAATGCCCCTGATTCATATTTTTTCACCTGCAGTTTGAATAAAGACAACATCGATCTTCTCTACTTGTTTTCATCACCCTCTTGATACTTGCAATGCCAAATTATTTATCACTAAACCATTTCACATTATTTTTTACAAAAACACTAAATTCACAATTGTAGTATTTTGTATAAAAAAAAAATACTGAATACTCCCTCTATTCTTTTTTTAGAGGAATGGATTTTTTTTTTCATTTGTTACTTGTATTCATATTTTTTCTTTAGTACACTTATGATAAATATTTTAGCACTCATATTTATTAATTCTTCTTTTAAAAAAAATATAAAGTCAAAAAATATTATTTTAGTGTTATAGACAAATAAAAAAATGGAGTATTAGTTTAAAACATTAGTTTTTATATGTAATCCAATTTACCAAATAAAAGTAAAAGATTGTAAGTGCGTTGCCTGCAACCCATTTCTTTAATCTATTTTAGAGAGACTCTTTAAAGAAATGAATTTCAGTTCAAAGATCAAGCGACAATTTCATGGTCTACTCTACTAAAGGACAACAATAAAAGTATCTTTATTTTGCCGATTTGCATTTCCTTTCCATCCATCTGATTCCATTCCATTTTGAGTTTCCATGGAGACAACCTTAAAGTCCCCTATAAAAACCTCCCACTTCTCAGTCCTAATGAAAACACAAAAAGAAGCAAAAAGAGAGACTATATATATATATATATATATTTATATTTATACACTAGTTTTTAGCTGTATAGAGAAATGGAGTACATTTGCAAGGATTTCAAGGTAGGCAAATGTGAAGGAGAGAAGTTGGTACATGGCGAAACCATGCCACTGGTGCTGCAACCTACGAGCAAGAATGACATTGAATCGTTGATTGAAGCAGTGAAGAAGAACAAGGACTGGTTTGAGGAGATGATAATAAAGAACAGTGCTGTTCTTCTTCGAGGATTTGATGTGAAGGATGCTCAAGATTTCAATGAAATAGTGGAGACATTTGGGTGGGAGGACATGCGTTATGTTGGTCCAGCACCAAGAACACATATTTATAAGAGAATTTGGACGGCTAATGAAGGTCCCTTATCTGAGTTCATATATTACCACCATGAGATGGTTCTGGTAATTAGTACAAGAACTTATATATTCTATATATATATATATATATGTGTGTGTGATATGGTATTTGACATCAGCTTAATATGTTTAATAATTAATTAGATAAAGGAGTCTCCAGGGAAGGTGATTCTGTTCTGTGAAATTCCTCCACCAGAAGGAGGAGAGACGCCATTCGTGCCCAGTTTCCGGGTGACTGAAAGGATGCTAGAGGAATTCCCAGAATGGGTTGAAGAAATTGAAAACAAAGGGTTGAAGTATACCTTCACAGCACTAAGCAAGAATGATGTTTCATCCATGAGAGGAAGAGGTTGGGAGGACACTTTTGGAACATCCGATCGCCTCGAAGCTTTAAAGAGGTGATTCCCATTAATTTCAATTTAATTCTTGCACACTCAATTTGATCACAACTAATAAAAGGATGAATGAATGTATAGGGCTAAGGCTCTAGGGATGGACCTGGAGTGGCTTCCAAATGGTGCTGTGAAGGCAACCTTGGGGCCGAGGCCTCTGACGAGGGTGTTTGAAGGAAGAAAAGGGAGAAGAATGTGGTTCAACACCATGGTTGGCATGTACGGTAAGGAGCACAGCTCTGCAACAATGGCAGATGGAACTGAGATACCAAAGCATGTTGTGAAGAGATGTGAAGAAATTATTGAAGAAGAGAGCATTCAATTCAAATGGGAAAAAGGGGACGTACTTTTCTTTGATAACATGGCTTTGCTTCATGGAAGAAGGCCTTCTCTACCTCCAAGAAGAGTTCTGGTTACTGTAACCAAATAGACTTTTACTCAAATTTCTTAGTCCAACTCCTCCTGATCAAGTATCAGGATCTTACAACTATCCCACTGTTGTGTAATAATTCATATCAAATAGAGTCATACACACACAGACACACACACACACACATATATACATAGAGAGACAGCAGCTATATTATATGTACACGATCTAATAAGTCTGATACTACCGTGTGTTTTATGATGATGAACAATAAAGCTCAACCTTCAACCAGATAGATATTCTATTTATTTATTGAGAACCTCAGTATACTCAGTCCCACTTATATTGCCAAGTGGCAAAATAACCAGAGTATGCGTAACTTCATTCAAGACTAAGTTTCCCTGGACGGCTATATCTGGTCTGATTAGTTTGTAAATTTCATCCTTGTGTGTGATTTTTCATGGACATATAACTTCGTCTTACCCTTTTGATTGACATTAACAAGTAAGGCCCCAGAAGTCCGCTTCAGAGCTTCAGGGTGCCAGTCGCTAAGTATCCACTCGATAATGATTAGCTGTAATAAGCGGTTCAACTAATGAGATGGAGGATTATGAAACAGAATGGATAATAAAAGTTTCCTCTAAAACTAAAAAAAAAAAGCAAAACCTTGCAATATAATTAATACTTACGTCCATGAACAATCTAGTTCTATTCAAATGCTTACCAATATCGAGTTCTAAACATACTGT
This sequence comes from Cynanchum wilfordii, assembly GCA_025388415.1. NCBI lineage: Eukaryota > Viridiplantae > Streptophyta > Magnoliopsida > Gentianales > Apocynaceae > Cynanchum > Cynanchum wilfordii. Next base: position 393,244 of record JAHSUH010000995.1, on the reverse strand, counting down.
TACATTGTAAAAAAACCATTCTTGCAACTAACTTGGATGACTAAATCCACTTATAACTGATGAGCTCATCAAGAAAACATGTGGATCTGTCAAAGAGGCTGCTGAATGGAGAAAAGATAACTGAAGTTGTACATAACATTATTATAGCAACAAGATAACATGCACAATCATTACAAAGCATAGCAGTAAACCAATTTCTTCCACAAGGGACGAAGTGCTGCAATCTACTACACCTATAGAAGACAGTATAGTTAACTCTAGGAAGCACGGCCAGAAAAACCTCGGCCACGACCTCTTGGAACATAGCCATAACCATAACCTCCTCTATTATAGTATGAACCACGCCGACCACCACGATAAGGGCCACGACCTCCTCGGCCTCCTCGATACCTTGAGAACTCTCCAAATGTCTGCACACACCCATAAGAAAGAATTAAGTACATGGTGAGCTAACCTGAATTGTTTGTCCTAATCATATAAAGATAGATACCTCTGTATCAATCTTCATCTGCTCTGAAAATCTAGTCCTTCCATGACTTGGGTCATGATCAACAGCATTTGATGAAAGTGTGTCAAAAAAGTCATCCTTGTTATAAACAGGCTGGGAAAAAGAAGTTGAACCATAAATACAATCTTTTATCCTGGTACCAAATAAACCATGAATTGAACTAGTGCAAGTATTATGAACGACATGAGAAAAATACCTTGACATCCATCTTTGGCAACTCAGTGTCACATTCATCTTGATAATCATCTTCATAGCTGTCATTTCCATTCCCTTCTTTCTCCTTTTTACTTTTTCCAAGATGACCCCACACTTCATCCTTCTTGAATTTTTCATTCATGGCCTCAAAATCAAAATCTTCTGAAAATTTTGTCATTGGACGAGTGATCTGCAACATTAAATAGTTAGCGGCCACTGTTTTGAGAGACTAATGAAGAATGAATATTCTAAGAGATGGAATTTACTACAACACACAGCCTATTTCTTTTTCTAAAATTAAAGAAATGATTTCAAGGTTCTGATTGTCACCTAGAAAGCAGAAAATTCATCAAATCTTCTACATTTGGAAATAGAGAAGAGAAAACAAAGAGAAAATGGATGTTCAACTGATCTGTGCAATGTAGCCATTTGTTCAAACACTGTCATGCAACCATTTGATCCGTATCCATTTATTCAAGTTCCTGGCAGATAAAAGATTGAAACATCTAGAAAGAAGAAATTCATTTAAAGGTTTTCCTATGAGCAGATGGAGGGAGCATCATACAGAATGAAAATTCCATTCTCTAACTAAACCATTTGTCCAAAAGCAGAATATGACTATGTTTATTAAAAATAAAAATAAATGTCTAAGGTCATGAAAGTATTAAAAAGAAAAAATGTTGCAAAGTACATATTAGAGTGGATGATTACCCCAGATCCTCTTCCTCCACGACCTCTATAGTTGTGGCGCACGTGGAAAGGAGCTCCATTTGGCTAGGGAAAAAAATGAATAAAGCATTAATTATTTCCTCAACTTAGAAAAATCAGTGTAGTCAGAAATACCTCAGTAAGTTAAGGAACCTTTACAACATATCCAAGTAGCTTCATAAAAATATTTATTAGCAAAGCAATGCACTTCTATCTTTCTCTTTAATAAGAGGATGGAAAATGTATACTAGTAAAAGAAATTGTTGCAGTGTAATAAAAATGTCCACAATGAGATACACAGTTTCAAACGCCCATATGGTTTTGAATAAGATAACTTTTTCCCAATATGGTTGACTATCCAGGGAATTAATCTGCCCATACCAAGAACCCCTTTTTTCCCCCCTGGAGAAGTATCTTCCCATACCAATAATCAGGGGAAAAAAAGAGATGAGCTTTAATGAGCAATTCATGGCCACACGTCAGATGCACTTTAAAACCATAAAGGTCTCAAGTTCATGAACCAACAGCTGCAGTCTGTTTCAAATTTTAAATGACAGACCCAAAAAACAAATAGAAAACAAAACCTAACATTTAAAGAAAATGAATTTCCAAAGAAGATAGGCACCTTGTGTGCACGTGCAGGAGATGGTAGCGGTAAAATGGGTGGTTGAGCTTCTGCTGGAACAGGACCATGTGCCTCTGGTGATGTTGTCGAAACTTGAACAACCTCCACATCTTTTTGAGCTGTTTGGGATGTTTGATTTAAGGAGACCGAAGGGACAGAAGCATGTCCAGATTGCAACAATTGCCCTGGGGTTACTAGGAGAGGTGTAGGAGTATCTACTAAAAGTGAGCTAGATGAACCAGCAACAGATGTCATGGGCTGAGATTTACTTTGATTTTGCAAGAGTGGCACAGAGATGTTAGATTTACTAGATATAGAAGGTGCAACAGCATTCATATCCTGAGCTGGTGTTGTCAAAGGGGGTAATGATGGCAAGATAGGGGTAGATGAAATAGGAGTACCAGAACCAAGAGCCTTATTCAAAGATAAGCTAGATGCTAGGTTAGATGTATCAGTGGACTGTGTTGCAGATTGAACAGGAGGCACAGTCATAGGTAGAGTTGATGTGGGCAGAGAGGAAGAATAATTACTGGGACTATTGCTGGTCGGAACCAAAGGAGCAGGGTATTCTGGCAAGTTTGAACCTGGAAGGCCTGAAACTCCAGTTGGTAAAGATGTATTGAAACCAGAATATTGTAATTGCTGCATGGAAGGAGGCATAGAAAGCCCAGGTGGTGGTCGAAGTAAGGACTGTTGATGCATTTGGGGTAACCCATTGGGTGTGCCATAAAATCCTGGCCAGTACATTGGCATTGCAAGACCCGTTCCATTTGCATTTGGTGATGGTGATGGACCCCAGGAACTCAAATTACCTCCAGGTTGATATAAAGGTAAACCACCTTGGAAATTTGAACCAGGGTGTCCTAACTGAGCAGGATGCGAACTGAGGTCTGACAAAGACCCACTAACAGCTGGAGGAGGCATGGTGGCTGATGTTGTAGCAGAATGAGGATAGTGAGACTGCTGCTAGAAAAAATAGGTACTGTCAAATGAAAACATCAGCTCTCACATAAGAATCCATTGAGAGTACTGAATGACTTACCTGAATAATTGCAGGATCACTATTTATTGGTGGATTAGATTGAACAGGAGGAGATGATTTAACCTGCAAATCCTGAAAAAGAAGAAAGGAAAAGACAGTGGTTATAGACAAGCAAAAATATAATGCAAATGATTACATGCCAAAACAGCCCACACCCCCAAGAATTATTGTCCAACTTGGAGATGCTTCCTTAGTGTGACAAGAAAAGAGTATCATTTATGGTGAAGAGAGATCAAAGAAAAATTCCAGAAGACATTATACTATCTACCAGAGTCAACATGGGTGGAGCCTCCAATATATGGGGTAAATGTGGCACATATAAGCTTAATCACTAGAATTCCATAAGTTGAAATATAAATGCCACAGAAGATTTATTCTTCCTTTTCCCATCAGGGAAAAAAAGGAGAAAAATAGATTAAAACAAAATCAGGAGATTATCTGAAAAGTCAAGAGAAAAGTATTTCACAACAACATAAATTTCACATAGATGAAATATGGGTATAAAGAACAAAGTTTAGTACCTTAATGTCACTGCCACGGAAGAGTATGTACTCATAAATTTTGTCACTGGGAGGGACTTGTGAGCCATCCTTTTTACGTCCTTCTGTACCAAATGATCTCACTAGCACAACAATAGAACAGCAACAGAGAGTTATTTTAATATTGATAGTTTATCAGTAGCTATTCTACTCCACATGAAATCCTCTAAATTATATACCAGCCAGCATTATCCCACACTCACTATAAATTTCAAAAAGCTACTTGAACAAAACTATTATTCCTTCAGAATGAACATAATATGATAAATCATTATCACAGTCCAAATTACATATATATTTTCTACTGTATCTATTGGTCCTTTTTACGCTCATAAGTAATTCATGTTATGCAGCTTAATTTAGTTAATAAAGATGTTTAAACAAAGTTTGAATAAATCTTCCTAATCATCCAGAGGCGCTAAAGTCAGAAATCATTTAAAAATCCAGGTTAGAAAAAAAAAATTAAAAAAGTTATGCCATTAAACAATTAAAATAATCCTTCCTCACAAATTCACGTGTAGAACTCCTCCAAACAAGTAGACTCGAACAAACAGCACCATTTAAAACCTCAGATATACTTGTGAACGAGTGCAATAAGCACAGCTTGGTAAAATTACTTCCAGAAACTCAAAGAAAAAGAAAAACAATCAAATTACAGAAACCAATAAATTACCCAAATCACCTGAAAATCATTGAAAATTTTAATCAGGCAAAAAAAGTGAACACCTCATAAAAGAAATTTCAAAATCTGCATTCTCTATTAAACCATTCAAATTAATAGGACAGAAAAAAAATCAAAATTAAACTCAAATGCATTCTCGATTGCTCTCCCGCCCCGCCCCAAAATTATCATACCTTTTTCAAATTAAAAAAGAGAAAATTGCAAAATTGTTTAAACCTAAACAAAATCTCCCAAAATCAAAACAGATTCAGGACACGCAAAATCGCTAAAAAGTTTTAATTTAAAAAATAAAATAAATCCTTTTACCGTTCCGGAGACCGATACTCGACTCCTCTGTGTTGATGTTGTATAAAATTCCTTCATATCTGATCTCACTTTTCGAAGTCAAGCTAATCAAACTTCCGATATAGGAATCCGCTGTACCACTGCTACCAGATCTATTCGCCGATGAAGATGAACTCTCAGCCGCCATAGCTCCCTCTCTCTTCAACCGGAGCACTTAAATTTTTCTTCAAAAAATAAAAAATAAAATAAAATATATCTATCTATTTATATAGAAAGAAGCTTGTTTATACATATATAGAGACAGATGGACATATATATAAGAGAGAGATATATATATATATGTATATATATTATATGGATGGATTTCAGATTTTTCTGAGTCTTGGCTCGGAGTAGTGTGTGTTGACTCCTTTATGAACGAGGGGGGGAGAGGGGGTGTTTTGGGTGAGATAATGTAGGGTTTCAGTTTCCCGCAGAAGGGTGTCTTTTTGTAATTATTGACAATTTTGACGGGTACAACAGTAAAACCGTCGATGTCGTACCTGATGCTTGAACCATAGTACGTTACTATTTTATTTATTTTTCATCTCATTTTGCTATTAATGTATTTCTCACAGTACTTAAAAATTTATAAATAATTATTAAAAAAAAAATTAAATTATTAACAAAATGCATATTTTAAAATCATAAAATATAAGTAACGAAATAAATAGACTGCATGAGCGGGTCTCTCTATTTTCTCTCTTGAAAGGAGATGATCAATTTTTCTATGTTCTATGGTGTTTCAATGATAGAGGTTTTCTTTGTCTTCTCTATTGAGAGGAGACAATCAATTTTTCTACGTTTTATATTCAATGCTAGTGGTTCTCTCTGTACTTTCTCACCGTGTTTCAATGATAGTAGTTCTCTCTGTCTTCTCTTCTCTGTTGAGAGGAGACAATCAATTTTTCTACGTTCTTATGGTGTTTCAATGATCTTTCTCTTACTAATTACCGTTTATTTCTTGTAATAAGGGTAATGGTTTGATATAGATCCAATTCATCTTTTCTAATTTGTCTTAAAAAACTTTACATGTAAGTAAATTTTTAAATTTCTAATCTAAAAACAAGTTTTGATATTCTTTGTGACAACTTCTAAGATGATTGAGATTTGGCCATCCTAGTATGCAAATTGGATATCCAACAATTCGCAGCTATAGGTGGCATCGAATCGATTGATTGCTTGATGAATTTGAATACTCTACCCATTAATATTTACAGTTTTAATTCCATAGTTTTTAGGTCAATTTGTTATGAATGATTGATCAATTTCTATTTTAATTATAACAAAATAGTAATGAAATAAATAATATTATTAAATTATTATAAATAATTTAATAATATATTAACTATTTTTATTAAAGGAGAAAACGGCAGACTTCTATCAATCAATTTAACTTGAATTGACGAATTTTATGGACTTTTTATGGATAAATGACTATAATGTGTAGTGGTGCTACATAGATTTCTTAACAATTTTTTACCAATCAAAGTTGTTGTTTTTCAATTAAATAAAGATCCCATCAAGGTTAGTGCATGACTTGCAAATGCAAATTTAGAAGGGTAGTTTTGTCTTTTCATTTTTATAATATTTATTTTAAAATCAAATTTTGTTTTTAAAATAATTGAAAAAACTGTTTTTCAAAATATTATTGTGAACAATAAAATTTTCTCTTCTCGATTATTATTATTTGAGAAATAAATAATTAAATATATAAATGTCACAAGATAATATATATTTGATGTTGGGCTCGAATCTTTATATTTCTCCGTCGATTCTTTTCGTCGTGGATCCGAGGGCATTTTGGGCTTGTCTCGATCCAATAGATTTTGATTTCTTGGGGGCGTTTTGGGGGATCTCGGAATGAATTTGAACCCGGGGGCCTTGGGGGGGCGTTGCTTGATCTCGATCCATCTATATTTGATTCTCGAGAGCCGTGGGGCTTGCTTGATCTCGAAGGGACGATGCACCAGAAACTATGGACAATCCCCGAAGAGAATCGTCGGAGTTTCCTTTCTTCTCTCTGCCACCACCGATTTTCACCTCCGATTTCCACATCTTGAATGCTTCTCTTCGTCTCTATTTATAGATGAAGTGAGTGACAATCAATGGCTATTTGTTTGCCATGTGTCACTCATCCAAAGAACAAAATCTTTCAATATCTTCAATATTTATTTAAATATATAATTAAATTTTCGGTGTCTACAAATATCTAATGCATTAATAAAAATAAGATATATATCATTTAAATTAATTCTAAAAAAAAATGGTCAAAAGGAGTGTGACTTTTCTTTAGAAAAAAAAGTAGCATTTTATATGACTCAAAATAATTTTTCTATTTGGACTATTTTGACATATGAACTAGTCAACTAAATTTTAACAAAAATTGAAATTATGGATAGCCTCTCTTATGAGAGAGAAAATTATAAGTAATTTTTAAATGTTTGATTATCTTATGATACTATTAATTTATTTGAGGACTACTAATGCTTATTCACCGTCGGGTAAGAGTTGAACTTTGCGCTCCGTATGTCGAATCCGGATTAGTCTCACAAAATAAGTTATGGACACCAGACACATTTATGGCAACTACTATAAGATTATGTAATAATAAGCCTGTGTAAACATCACTATAAAAAAAAAAAGATAGAAGTTAGATTCCTTAAAAACATGCAACTATAAAAAATTATTTAATCAGTATTCAAAAGTAATGATTCAGTCAATTATTTATTTTTATTAATAATATCAATAAAATAAAATTTTACTTTACTTAATATCTAAAATTCTTATTAATTATTAATTTAATTATTAATAATTACTTGGAGTTGAGAAGAATAAAATCTTCATACATATAATAATTTCCTCAATATCAAATTTCAAACGTGAAGAGTTTGCTACAAAATTGATCAAAGAAAAAAATATATATATATTTAAAATTTATATATTTTTTTTTAGTAACAGACAATAATAATATATAGTATTCATAAATGTTCAAATACAATAAATTATGAAATGATCGAATAATTATTATTACTTAAACAATTTTTTTTTTTGATGTAAATTCAAAATTTAAAAAAGATATGAAATCTTTAGTCAACAAATTTCAAATTGGTGCTATTAAAAAAAAAAAAAAAAAAGAAAAAGAAAAAGAAAAGCCGTATAATATTTCAAAAATTGAATAAATAAAATATATTTTTTTTTTGGAAAAAAATTATAATATCACCTATATTTATTTTTAATAAAAAAGTAACAATATAAATGGGAATAGAAATTTTAAAATGTTCAAATGATCTTTGCCCTATACCTTCCCAGATATAAGTGCAAGCTTGTTTTCAAGACTTACATACTTCTTCCCGTTTATCGAAATCTTGTTTCCCGTCAAAATTTTCGTTACAGATCTTCCCAATCTTAATAATAAGTGAAGCAAGCTTGTTTCTTGCCCGTTAGGGTTCCGTTTATTTTGAATTTCTTTAATTTACTGTAGTATGATTTTATGTTCTTGAAGGTTTCTTGAAGATTTTTGCAAATGTTTACCCCACAGAAGAAGTCCTGGTCGGGGTTATCATTGACACCGGGAAAGGAGACGCCTGGTGGGGGGAGGAGCGGTTTGGGTGCAAGAATGTCGACACCAAACCCTAGTAGTTCTATCAAGGGTAAAGGGGTGGTCTATGTGGATGGTTCTGCACATCAACCGCCGCCATTGCCACCGCCCCCAGTGAGTTTCTTGAGTGAAAATGGCGGAAGGGACTTGGCGAGTTTGGAAAATATGGATGATTGGAGAAGGTTTAAGGAAGTAGGGTTGTTGGATGAGGCTGCAATGGAGAGGCGCGACAGGGAGGCATTGATTGAAAAGGTTTCAAGACTCGAACGAGAGGTAAAGATCATGTTCTTTGAAAAAATTGTGTTCTTGAAATGTTTCGCATGAAGCATTAGTGATGATTCTGATTTGTCTGGAAAGTAACAAACTTGGATGATTTGAGTAAATTCAAATGACTAATCGAGGGTATGATTATTGCTTTACATGTGTAAATCTAATGGGGGAGAGTGTTATGATGATTTCAGTATATAAAGCAATAACAGAAGTATTCTTTTCTGAGGAAGTCAATTTAAGCCCCGCATTTCTATATATCATGTTCTTAAATCGTTCTAGAATCTCGGTTAGATCAGCATTACACTCAGATACGGCTTGTTATTTTTTCTGCCCTCAAATATGTCTGCTTCTATTGCATATTCTTCCCCCCACCCCAACCCCCCAAAAAAAGAAGCATATTTTCATAGGCTATTTATTATCCCACTCTCAACATCTGTGCTGCAAATTATTGTGGCTATGATAGGAACTAAAATTTTTAGTATTGGGTTTTAGGAATTTGATTGAGGGCAGCATGGAGCTTACTAGGGAATCTCCTGTGGTAACTCATATTTATGGGTGACTGTTTAGGGTGTTTTTGGATATCATTAAAAAAAAAGTAATTTGTTTTATTGTTTTTTTTCAATTGGAGTAAAATTTATTTTGATTTTTTAGTTGTTTTGAATGTAACGATGAATTTATAATTTGAATGTTTGATTTGACATTTTGATTTTCTTTTTAGTAATAGAATGTGTTGTTTTCTTTTTAATATTTGGTAATAGTTTTGATAATTGTGATAGATGAGATATTTTGAGACAGCTTTTTTATTTATTTGGAGTGTTGTAAAAAATGCTATAATAGAGCTTAGACAGTTTTTTATCTCAATATAAAAATGCTACTTATTTTCGGGGGAAAAAAAAAATCCGAAGCTCACACTTAAGATATTTATTCAAATTATTTTCCATTATTTTGTTTCCGATTTTGTTATTCCGTTATCAGTAAAATTTCATTTTCCTTGAACATTTGATAAGAGGAGTGGTGTCTCTTTGAACTCATTATAGATTGTGATAACTAAATATTTGGAAGTTTTTTAGCTTTTAGTTAGTCTATCAAAGACTTGTTACACATGCTGTATTAGATTATGCGAGAGACTTTGAGTAAGTTTTAGAAAAGCTTTTATCATCTATTTTATTGCTAGAGATTGAAGAAAATGAATTGATTATACCATATTCTGGCAAATGTCCTGAACTTATAGTTTTTATTAAAGCATATGTAGTATGGAACACATTGTAGTAGGTATGTGCTAGAATTCTCTTATTTTTTTAGGTATAACTTTTACTAAAAAAGAATGAATTTTCATTAGACTTATGTTGTGGCTCCAAGAGGAAAAAAAAAAGCATGTTTAGAAGTACTCCCTCTTGTATTTTCCTTTTCACTTTTTGGAGAAACATATCCATTTTGTAGGGAATTAAGGGAATATTTGCAATATTTTTTCTCTTATAAAAAAAATATTAGCATTTCTATAGCAGACATGAAACAAGTAAAAGAAATAGAGGAGTACTCTGAAAGACATTGTCTTCTTATGATACAATTAGCAACAGAATGTTCTTGTTTGTCTCGACATTCATGTTTAACCTATTTTTCTTTTTTTGTTGCCCTTGAATGTTGCAGAGCTTGTCCAAAAGCTGTTGTTCCATATAAAGTTTATTTCTAGGTTTCCAGATTAAATTAGGAAAATAATCTAGATGAAGTTCTCGTTGTGCTTTGGTTATTCAAATTAAAACCTCTTATTTTGCTGAGCTTGTCCAAGAGATGTCATTACCTTCTAGATCTTGCTAGGATTCCATGATAAATAAGAAAAACCATAAAGAAATCATATCTTTTATCTTTATATTACTCCATCCATCTGAAACCGAATGCATGCATTTTATTCTGGGATCTTAAAATTGAATATCTACTTTCTTAAATAACATATTTTCTATGTAAAGTTCCAATAATCTACTTAAGGGATTCACATCCTACGTGGATGGCAGTACTATGTTGATTAATAGGAATAATGTGTTAACTTACATATGGTCAAAGATTCTCATGTATTTTTTCTTTTGCCAAGTAAAAATTGCATGTCAAATTCTGTACAGTGGGAGTATTAGACTCTTGTTGACAAGCTCCTTGAACAGGATTGATGATTACTGTTTTATTCATTGATTGTAAAGTGTCTATTTACATTTTAATAATTTTTTCCCTCTCTTTTGAGTAGTTATTTGACTATCAGTACAATATGGGATTGCTCCTGATGGAGAATAAAGAGTGGGCTTCGAAGTTTGAAGAACTTAGAGAATCACTTGCAGAGAGTGAGGAGATACTCAAACGAGAGCAAGGAGCCCATTTCATTACATTATCTGAAGTTGAGAAACGAGAAGATAATCTGAGGAAGGCATTGAATATGGAGAGGCAGTGTGTAGCTGATGTAAGATGTTTTTTTGCTTTTGGTATTTATTTGTTTTCATCAATTGCTTGAGATGTGCTTAGTTTTTTGCCTAGTTTTGCATTAGTTACAACTTTCTGTGGATTGTTTAATTTTGCAATAGTTTTCTGGTCATCTTTGTTGTTTTTAATTTCTGTTATTTTCTTACTAATGGCTAGAGAATTTACATAAATGCAAGTATGAACTTAAAAATATCAAGTGATAAACTTTCAATCTTTTGTGCCTTCTTCAAGTGATTGGTATATACTCATGGAATGGCTATTGACACGTTAGAATATTGATCTTCCTTTGTATATTTTCCAATGCCTGTGTCCTTTCTCGTTGGAGCTGATTCCTGCTGTCTTTTATGCTTTTTGGGTAATCTGACAGGTGCACATTATGTGCTTTGAGACTCAGCAGTTTAGTTCTACAGGGACTTTGGATGACTGACTTAAACTGCTAGGGAAGCTTACCATTTTCACCAAAGTTGATATTTAATATATGTATACTTCTTAAGTGCATAATTTAGATTAATCAACCTTTAAGAGATATTCTAATTTTCTGAATTCTGAAATAATAATTTAGAACAAATTTCAGAAATGATGGCAATTTTTTGGCAGTACTTGGAAAGAAATTTGAGATGACATCGAAGAAAAAATATGCGTTTTCCTTTTGCAATGTGTGAACCTTGTCTTTAGGCTGGCAGAGATTGTGATTTTTTAATGACTGTTTGAATAACTACATTTCCATCATATAGAGTTATGAATATTAATCATATAAGATGATTAGTCTGAGGGTGATACCTGAAGAAAGAAAGAAAAGGACTGTTTATGAAATGATGTTGTTGATGCTTGCCTGCTAATGGATTTTTCTGTATACTATAATTGGGTATACTTATCTATGGATGGTCTCAAATATGTCTGCATCTTCATGTAATTTTCTGACATGTAGTATTCAGAAATTAATATATATTGTAATATCTCAGGATGTTGAGAGTACATCATGAGGATTCCTTTTAGTTTCTTGAATGTGTTTGGTCAGTCTACAGGACTCTAGTGCTTTGCTATGATTTTAGCTAGGTATTGGTTCTGTAATTATTTTCTTCTGCTGATAAAAATTTTGTGGCTTAAAAATACAGCTTGAGAAGGCTTTACGTGAAGCACGTATGGAAAATGAGAAGATCAAGTCTGCATCTGAGAGCAAATTGGCTGATGCTAGTGCTTTGATGTCTGGAGCCCAGGACAAATCTCTAGAACTGCAAGAAAAGTTATATGCAACTGATGCTAGGCTTGCTGAGGCAAGTAGGAAGAGTTTGGAATTAGATCGGAGATTGCAGGAGATTGATGCTCGCGAAAGCCTTCTCAAAAGAGAGCGTATGTCACTAAAGGCAGAGTATGATTGCTGGTCATAATTGGCTATTTAATTTCTCTACCTTTAAGACATAGTAAATATTTTTCTTTTTAGAATCATCATGATTGATATGTTTTGTTCTTTATTCAGACAAGAAGCTCATCAAGAAACTTTTTCCAAGCACAAAGAGGATTTGCAAAAATGGGAAAAGAATTTGCAAGAAGGGGAAGAGAGATTATGTGAGGGTCGGAGGACTATGAATCAGATAGAAGAAAGAGTGAATGAAATGGATAGGGTTCTCAAACTGAAAGAAAAGACAATTGAAGAAGAGCTGGAAAGGATTCGTCTGGCCAATTTGGATCTCAAGAAGAAAGAAGATGATATTAAAAATAGGTTGGAGAAATTAGTACCAGAGGAGGAAGTGAGTTCATTCAATACCAATTTATACATCTTCACTATAATAGAAATGCTGTGCTTTTATTTTATATATAGGATGTTCTATAGTTAATTATTTTGTTCAGGTGTAGATAAAATTTTCTCAAGTATGGATAAATTGTGGCATCAATTCTTAAGGTTAAATTAAACCCTTCTCTATGAGAGGAGGAGGAGGAAAAGGAGGTCTTGAGTTCAACTCTTATCCTTGCCTCATTTGTTGATTATTGTTCATGTATTGGGTCTTGTTATGAATCACATATGCAGTGTTTTAAGGGTTTAATTTATGAGTTTAAGCTTTTAGAGTATGTGATAACTTAATAAAATGAAATGTGAGAAATTAAAAGATTGCTTTCAATTCATGGCCTTGTATAAGGCATGCTTGTAAAGATTTATTTACTTTAGTATATAAGTTAATTCTTTTCTTTTGTTTGTTGAACAATATTTCAATTTTTCTTTTTTTTTTTTTCTTTTTTTTTTGGTTTTTGTTTGCAGAAAGCTGATTCTAATAGGAAGGAGCTAGAGAAACGAGAGGAGGAGTTGCATTCTTTGACAGAGAAACTGAGTGCCAGAGAAAGAGTGAGTTGCAGCACCCAAAATTATTTCATTCACTGGTAGCATTTATGGCTTAATATTTTAATCAGCATGCATTTTATAATTTACTATATATTCGGAGAGAAAGGGAGGGAGGAGGTGAGCAGGAACACTTGAGCCTATAGTTTTGACGAATATCTGAAGGTTTTCTCTACAGTATCCATTTCCAACAATTATTCTCCTTAATTTTTAAAACTTCGCTAACTAAATTTTCATAACTTCTGGAGTTCCTCTATTTGTTAGTATGGTGACGGTTAGTTGGCTTTGGTTCCCTAGGGTTTACATTCTGAGGTAAGTTTCAGTGTTGTTAAAGCATAAGGGGCCAAAAGGTATAGAAGGTACATTGTTAATATAAAAATATTTTAAGTATTATATATCCTATTATGATTATAATTGATAATCATAAAGCATTATATTTAAATGAAAATGAAAAGCATTATATTTAAATGAAAATGATAAACAAGCATAACAAAATAAACAGGACTAAATGTCTAAATTCTAATTAGTTTCTATTATAAATTATGTACTAACAAATAAATATCTTTTGAACATTAACAAAGGAAACTAAAAATTTAGATCCCACTGCAGAAAACTGAAAATAGACAAAGTAGAGAAGCCTCTACAGACATACCAGTTTCCTCTCTAGTCTTTCTTATCAGATCATTACTGTTTAGAGATTAGTCAATTCCCAAAAAATACAAGAATAAGAAAAACAAAAATAGAAGAAAGGAAGAAGACGAGAGAGACTGAGAGAGAATAGCAAAGGTTATTCATTGACAAAAAACCTCGTTCTCTGATCTTGGTGTCCTTTCAGTTTTGTTTTATGGGTCTCCCAACCAGGTGTATTTTTAAAGAAATATTTGACTATTCTTTACACGAAAGTCGTGCCTTGTTTTTGCCTCTTGCCTTTGTACTTTTAGTCAGGCATGCAGTTTACCAATTCGAGGTGTGCATCAGATTTTGGGGCGCCATGCCTTGCACCTTTGCAGCTTGTGCCTGAGGTGCTCTGTAACAACATTGCTCAGTTTTTGGGTTCTAGGGTGTAGTATCCCTGGCTTTTGTATGGTTTCCGGGTTTAAAATTTTGAGGTTCCTTATGATTTTGAGTTTCCAGGGTTGTGGCTTTGCTGATTTTTAGGGTATATATTTTAGGTGTTCTTGGTTTTAGTTTTTCTGTCTGAGGGGTTAATTCATTCTTTCTTGTGGAGTCAAGTCTTCCTGGGTGTTGTATACCATGTCTTTCATAGATATTCAAATCTAATTGTTGCTCTTTAATGTCCTTTTTGAGAGTCAAAAGAATGATTTTGTTTGGATTGAGTTGTTTGATTAGGCGCAATTGTTGGTTCTGATTCAGTTTAACCGTTTTACAAAATTGATAAAGTAAAGAGTATTTCATAATTTCATCTACTACAATCTGACAATCCTAAAAACCCGACTTGCAGGTAGAAATTCAGATGGTGCTTGATGATCACAGGACTGCCTTGGATTTGAAAAAACGGGATTTTGAGCTTGAATTGGAAGAAAGAAGAAAAGAATTTGATGAAAAGATGAAGGAAAAGGCTGATGATTTGGCAAAGAAGGAAGTAGAAATTACACACTCAGAGGAAAAGCTGAGGAAAATGGAACTGTCACTAGAAAGGAAATCAGACAGAGTTAAGGAGAAAGAGAAGGAGATTGAAGAAAAACTGAAAGATTTGAAGGAGAAAGAGAAGTCTCTCAAGGATGAGGAAAACCAATTAGAATCATTGAGAAACGGAGTATTGTCTGAGAAGCAGAATCTGCTAGGTCTCAAAGATGAGCTTGAAAAGATGAAGGTTGATATCAGTCAGAAGGAATTGCTGGTTCATGAAGAGAATGAAAGACTCAAAGTTAGCAAAGATGAGAGGATACAGCACTCCCATTTGCAAAAGGAGTTGAGAGGAGAAATAGAGAAGTACAGAGCTCAGACAGAGTTGCTTTTGAAGGAACGTGAAGACCTGAAAAATGATAGGGCGAAATTTGAGGAAGAATGGGAGGCTCTGGATGAGAAAAGAGCTGCTTTTTCTAGAGAATTACAGCAAGTTGAGGAGGAGAAAGAGAGGCTTGACAAATGGCATTCCTCTGAAGAGGATAAATTAAGGAAGAAAAAACTTGATACCGAGGAATATATTCAGAGGGAGTTGGAGGCTATCAGATTGGAGAAGGAGTCATTTGCTGCTAATATGAGGCATGAGCAATCTGTCTTATCTGCGAAAACCCAAACTGAACATGAACAATTAGTTCAAGAGTTTGAGGCTCGGAGAAGGGATCTTGAGTCTGAGATGCAGAAAAAGCAAGAAGACATAGAGAAGTATGTTCAGGAAAAGGAAAGAGCCTTTCAAGAAGAAAGAAATAGAGCAGATGATAGCATTAGGCATCTCAAGGAAGAAGTTAGGAGGGAAATGGAAATGGTAAGTGCTGAAAGGTCCAAACTTGAGAAGGAAAAACAGGATATTGCCTTGAACAGAAAGCATCTGGAAGAAAAGCGGCTTGAGATGCAGGATGACATTCATGAGTTAGGGATCCTTAGCAGGAATCTTAAAAATCAGCGAGAACGTTTTCTGCAGCAGAGAGGTCGATTCCTTTCATTTGTTCAGAGGCTGCAGAATTGTGCTAACTGTGGGGAAATTGCAAGAAATTATGAACTTTCTGACCTTCATCTATCAGAAATAGAGCACAAGGACACCTCTCCTTTTCCTACACTGAGTGATGAACTTCTGGAAAAAGTTTCTTCTTATGGAATAGATACTAATAATAGATCTCCTGCGGATAAAAAATCTTCTGATTCTCCTGGTCTTTTCCTTTGGCTCCAGAATTGCACCTCGAAATTTCGAAAATTTTCTCCCCGTAAGGATTTTGCACCTGAAAATTTGGAACTAGCATTGCCTGATAGACCAGTGGTTGCAGAGAATATTCCAGGACCTAGCATGACAACGGCAGCAGATAAGAGCCCAGCTAGTATTTTAGAGGGAGAGCCATCTCTTGAAATATCTACTACTTTAGGTGATAATTTAAGTAATGTAGATGACAGGACAAAGCAAGTCATGGAGGATTCGGAGCAATCTCAGCAGACAAGAGGTCGGAGAAAACCTCGGAAAACTTCCAAGAGTGGAATTCGTAGAACTCGTTCAGTGAAGGCAGTGGTTGAAGATGCGGCTGTTATTTTGGGAAAGACTCCAGGGGAACCAATAATGAACAAGGAGCCACAGAAGGATGCTCAAGACAATGAGGGTAGTAGGGGGTGAATCAAGCGTCGCTGATAGAATAACAAGGAAAAGGACATGGGGTGAAACTTCTAGAGTGTCAGTTGACGAAATGGATGACAATGAGAGTGAAGGACATTCTGAAAGTGTCACTGTGGGTCGGCACAGGAAGAAGCGTCAAACTAGTGCTGCAATTCCGCAGAATCCAGGGGAGAAGCGTTATAACCTTAGGCATCCTAAGAAGTAAGTTCCTACATTTCTTGTAGAAAAATTTTATGTATGCTGTGGTATTTTTCTGCTTTATAGGTTCATGACCAGATCTCTTGAAACATGCAAAAGCCCCTCTTTAAGTTCCTTCGCTTCCTTTTTTGTTCTTTTTTTTTTTTTTTTTTTCCTTTTTGTTTTTTTTGTGTGTGTATTTTCTCCCTTTGATTTTTTGCATTGGAAAGTCTGCTCATGCTTGTGGTAGTATTATGCGTGTAAACAGGTGGTCCCTTTTTTCTTTATCTTAAACAATACTACACCAAAACTTATTCCATATGCATTTTTTCTACAGTCTATCCCATGTATAAAACCTGTTCTTACCCGAAGGCTGATGTCTTTAATGTACAATTCCTTTGGCAATTGGTACAATAGATTCCACCAGAGTCTAACCATTTTCCTGTTGACAGGCATAAACTAACAATAAACAATGACATCTTTTATCTGAATGCCATCTCCAACTCTTCCTTGCACAGGAGTCATGCAATCTTTAACTGTAATTTGTCACTAGACCTATACAGGCTTCAAAGGTCCCAACAAAAGGAAGTGTGCCCATTCCCAATCAACATTTCCATACAATGTCTAACCATAGGCCTTAATGCAAGTATATGCTTCCAGTTCCATAGAACACATCCTAAAATTCCTCCCTTAGAGCAAAACATAATGGACCCATTTGATCCATAGAGATACTTAATGCTCACTGATACTCCATACTCTTTCTATTATGGATGTTTTATTCCAATGCTTTTAACTCAAAATATCCGAACCAACCTTTTGCCTCTTTAAGGCTAGCATCATCCAATTTTACCTTTCTTGCAGCTTTCTTCAACTCTTGGCCTGACTGGAAAAAAAATGGCCTTATCTGTCTTTTGAAGGATGTGAATGCAGCTCCAAGGATGATAAAAGCACTATAAAAGTAGAAATGTAAACAGATTTAGTGAATTTAACCATTCCACCATATGATAGCTTTTATTTGACTGGAAGTGTATTTTAACCAATACCTTATCCACCAATATACTATAATTCAGAATTAATCTAGTAGATGTAATTGGGACAAGTACTGGTGAACTGTCAACTAGAATTCATAACATCTGCCAGTTTATGTATGTATGTATGTGTTCTGTTTAAACTTTGGAAACGGAGATGGAACTCGTGCTTTGATTGAGTTTTTGGACTCCAAATTAGCTACAATGTACTGAAAATGGTTAAAGTCAGTAGTCCTGCTAAATTTGAGTACCTCCTCTAACCTTAAACTTAAGCAAATAGAGATAGAAGGGTGTTAAATTTAACTGCTTAACAAACTCCCTAATGTGTGGGTCGAAAATAAATTTTCATGACATGCTTAACAAATGAACCTATAATCAATAAATGAGACAGATATAAAAGTTGAACCCAAAACCTCTTGTTCTGATTCTATGTTAAATTTAACCATTTGACATCCTCTCACACATGGGCTGAACACAAAATAACCAAGCTTGAACAATAATCAATAAATGCATCAAATGAGGCAAGTACAAGGGTTGGATTAAGATGACAATGTAACACAATTTAACAGTCTCATTCCAGGAAATAAAAAAAGAGATAAAAGAATAAAAAATATAGATAAGGCCTTGTCTTAAACTTATAGAAGCTTTAGATGTACTGACACAGGCAATCTACATTTAAATCCATTTCATAAATTAATTACAAAACTCCTTTGTGCCCATGAAATTCATCAGGAAACTTCAGTCGAACTATCTCATAAGCATTCATTATATCAACTTTAGCAACACATTTGGGCTGACCTCTGTTTCTGTGATAGTTTCTGTCCATCTCTTGAGCATGAGAAGTATTTGTCTTTACATTCAAAGGAAGCCCTTTTATAATCTACTCCTGATGACAGAATGCCATTGAGTTTGTTAGCTAAGAGTTTGGCATTGTGTTTGTATATAGAATGTTGCAACATGGAACTGTGAGTGTAAAGCCTCATATACCTGCTTTGGTTGTTTCACTTTAGAACTACTGATAATTGTGGAGTTAGAATGGACAATTTATTTTCTGAAGGACATTTAATGGTCAATTGTAACAAAAAATAACCTTGGTTTAGTAATCTTTCCATTTCAAGTAACTGAACTAACTCAAGAACTATGCAGATTGCTTTCTCTAAAACCAAACATTCATACATTTCTTGGCTTGGATTGCTAATATTAAGCAGCGTAGTGTTGAGTTGATATACGGTAGAAATCATATTTCTTAAGATGTATCTTCACAATTGCCCTCCCTTTCCCTCACAACAATTTCTCTTCTCCTTTCTCCATTTCTTTACTAAGGTGCACAGACTTGACTTGCAACAAAACTCATGCATATCTTTATTCAAGAAAACTTATTAAGCTGTCCAGAAGGAAGACTTTCTTGTTATTTGACATTTTGTTCATCAGTGTAGGGAAAGCTGTGGCAAAAGAAACCTCAATTGATAGTAAGAAGAGGGTAGGAAAAAAAGCAGGTGGTTATAAAGATACTACAGAAGTACAACAAACTCTTAAAGTTGCCTCATCACAGATGCTGGAAACGTCTAGTAATGAGAAGAATCCTATTCCTACTCCAGCGGCAGTGGCAGTGGCAGTGGAGCAGATTATTACAGCCAACAAAAGTGTTGATACTCGAGA
Source organism: Cynanchum wilfordii (assembly GCA_025388415.1). Classification (NCBI taxonomy): domain Eukaryota; kingdom Viridiplantae; phylum Streptophyta; class Magnoliopsida; order Gentianales; family Apocynaceae; genus Cynanchum; species Cynanchum wilfordii. The sequence continues at coordinate 373,808 of JAHSUH010000995.1, read as the reverse complement.
ATTAGATGATAAGGTTGGTCAGGGCCAAGCCTTTACCTTTGCTCAATCTCAGTTTTAAGTTCATTTTTGGCACAGAAATATTACAACCTTCCCCAATTGGTTCTTTTTCCAACTGCAGTTTAGAACACCACCACTACAACATGTCATAGACAATAATGCCACGGGTGCTGCTGCGATCCAAACTTCATACTTGAGGGAAGAGGTAAACAGGACACCAGAGTTCAATGATGAGGATGAAAATGGAAGCACCATGCATAGCGTTGATGAAGATGGCGAGGAGGACGACGATGATGACGACGATGATGATGGAGATGATGACTATTTGCAGCCAGGTGAAGCTTCAGTGGGTAGAAAGCTATGGAATTTCTTCACATCCTGATGATGATGACTGTCCCTTCTCTGTTATATAAGGATCCTTTTAATCTGGTGTACTATTCAGATAGTATTTTAGCTTTCTTTTTTCTTTTTTTATATTTAGTTGTGTGTGTACTATATATATATATAGAGAGAGAGAGAGAGAGTCTGCTAGTGAATCTTTTGGTGATTGGTCAGATTTTTCTTGTAACTCTTTGGGCATTGGAGCTGTTTGACATTTGAGTCCATTGGATGGCAGCTTTCTGAAAGCAAGAAGCTTTTACTGATCATAATAATTGGAAATTTTTCTCAAAAACTCCTCCAATCTACCAAATAGAAACTTCTGCTTGTATACCTTAAGAAAAAAGTGGCTAAAAAAAAAACTTTTGAGTTAAACAATAAATTTATTTTTTTTCTCCTCTTATTTTAGTTAAAAGGACTAAATAAAATGAATGTAAATAGTTATAACATTTCATGTTAAATTAAATAGATTTCGGGTACGAAGTGAATTAAGTAATAGTGTTATTGGACTGAGTGTGGGAATTTTTTAATAATTTAGGGGTAAAATAGGTAAACAAATAAAACATTTGACCAAAATACTGCCCAAGTTTATTACCGTGATCCAATTGGCCGACGCCGGTGAAACAGAACCAGCCAGCGATCATTGTCATTTAAAAAGAAACGGCTCGTTTTGTTGGGATTATTCATACGGAAATTTTTCTTACTCCCAAGTTCTTTGTTTGTAGCAGGTTTGATTCCATATGGTAGGCTTTACTTGAACAAGAAAATATTTAATGGATAAGTTGCCAAGATGAATTCTTGGAATGATCCAATCAATTGAATGTCAATTCTTTGCTGGAACTACAAAAATTGACCTTTGCTCTTTATCTGTGCTCAACCCCCCTTAGGTTTATCAGGCATCTCCAATTTAACCGTTTCTTTCTATCAGTGATTTCAATTTCAGGTATGCTGTTGACGGGGCAATAGAGTATTATTCTGGTGGTAGAATATCTCAAATTTAGTTTAGATGGCAAGACCGTTAAGGAAGCTAGTGTCAGGTGTAATTCTTGATTTAGATGGCACACTTCTTAACACAGGTGAGTTCATGCAATTTTTCCCCCCTTCTGTTTTCTTATTTGATTTCTATGGGTATTGATCTTCTTTATTTGCTGCAGATGTTTTTAATGTTCTAAATTCTTTTTAAATTGTATTTAATTTCTTTTTTTGTAGCTTAATACTCTCTCCTTTCCAAAAATTATATAAATGATACTCATTTTGGATTATGGATTATTATTGGACTGTGTGAGATAATTAGATTAAATAAAGGTTGGTTGAGAAAAATATCACTTAATGATTTATGTTTATATATCTAACATGGATGGAGAAGATAGAAATAATTAAAAAAGATTTTTTGGATGGACAGAATATCATTAATTTTCTGTCTAATAAATGAAGTTTGTTCTTAAATTTTGAGTTTATGCATTTGAATATATATACTTATATAATACAAAGAAATTCAACTATTCTTAAGTTGTATACAAATTTTTGTTGAATTCACCTGTTGTTTGAAAGGCAAAAGGTTGAAAAACATCTTTGAATCATTGTTTGATTTCTGTGCTTGTTTTTTATTATTGTAAACTTAGATTTTATGCATTAGAGCTTATATGCTGAATGCTAAATGTAGAAGTCTAAAATTTGTGAATTCTTGCAAATTAAGATAATAAATCTTTTTCCTTCTCTTTTGCAGTTTTAGTATGTCTGGCTAAAAAATTGTGAACTGTTGCAAACTAAGATAATAATTTTATTATTATTATTATTTTGTCCCTTTTCTTTGTAGATTTAGTATGCCTAGCTATAAAGTGACGTTTACATTGTGAACAGATGGAATAGTGACAGATGTGTTAAGAAGCTACTTGATTAAGTACGGGAAGCAATGGGATGGGAGCAAAGCTCATAGAATAGTAGGAAAGACACCTGTTGAAGCTGCAGATGCAGTTGTAGAAGATTATGGACTACCATTATCGACTAATGAATTTCTTTCAGAAATTAATCAAATTTTCTCTGAGCAGTAATGTTCTCCCTTTTTCTTCCTCAATAACTTAATTCAGTTAGTTACAAGGAAAAGAAAACCATATACACTTGTTTCAAACCAAAAATCATGTTGCATTTCTTATATTCTGCTGCCTGTAACATTTTTTATGCACAAAGAAAAGCTTAGCTACCATCTTCTACTTGCTGTCTATCCTCATGTAGCTTTCTCCTTGAGTGTCTAAGCTAAATATATATTTTTTTTCTCTTGAGGTTTGTTCATTTGTTGTAGAAGAGGGTGTAATTGGCTATATGTGCAGCAATTATGATGGTCTTTGCATTTTTTTTTTCAACAAGTTCACTGGAATAACTTCTGAGCATTTCCCAATTCTCTGAAAATTCAGCCAGATGAGGACATGAAAACTGAAAGCGATGGAAAATTAAAGCTGTGGGTTACTTGAATATCATATTTGTTGAATCTTTTCTGTGAAATTTGAATTTGGGATATTTTCTGTCATCCCACACGTTGTTTCCATTAAGTTTTGAGAGAGATTCTAAATTAAATACTTTAGTTTTTCGTTTTCTGTTCCTCGAGAGATATGTAAGTTTTACTATACAAATTTCTTTCTGAGTCAAGTCTGTTGTGGAAAATTATTCTCCAGAAGGGCTTGGATCAGGCAGTTACTGTTAGTGGATATGATTGCACTTAAACTAGATATTTGGTTTCTGTTTCCTTTTTTAGAAAGAAATTTATGATGTTTTTAGCACCATCCTTGTAGTCTGGGAAGTGTTTTGAAATATTTGATGATATGCATTTCCTCTTGTATTAATTTAATGTAGAGTTTCTCTTGAAGAACATAAATTTAGTTTACCTGACTGCCTGTGTCATTCCAATTCTTGTTTAGGTGGTGCAAAATAAAAGCTCAACCTGGTGCAAATCGGTTGATTAACCATTTGAGAAGTCATGGCGTGCCTATGGCTTTGGCATCAAATTCTCCTAGAGAGAATATAGAAACCAAAATTTCTTATCATCAAGGTAAATTTTTGCATTTGAATCTTAACTAACAAAGAAGTAAACACTCGGGACCTGATATTCATAAATATGTTTCACTGGCAGTATGGACATACATACACCTCTATATCTCTACCTTTGTATGTATACATATGTTCTTACCTTTTTTTTACTTTTCCTGTTTTCTTTTGGCCGTGGCTTTAAGGATATGATTTCCACTTACAGGCTGGAAGCAATCCTTCTCTGTTATAATTGGAGGTGATGAAGTTAAAAGTGGGAAGCCTTCTCCTGAAATGTGAGATGATATGTAGAGTGTTGCAATTTCCTTATCTTATGAAGAATAAATCTTGAAATTTGATTTTTTTTGTCCTGGCATTTGTACGTTCTCTGGGTGAAGTTTCCTGGAAGCAGCTAAAAGGCTTAACATAGATCCATCCAGCTGCCTTGTTATTGAAGATTCTTTGTGAGTTATTATTCCTCAGCTGTTTGTTTCCCCTGCTTTACTTGCTCATTGTCCAGGAAATGATAGTACCTCATGAAACAAACTGCTGGAAAACATAATTTGAAATGCATAATGGGTTCGACTTTATTGTTGACATTATTTCTGAAAGTGTATACTGAGTCTTGTAACCTGACTTTCCTCTAGTTGTTTTTGGAAAATATCTCAACCATAAAATTCTAAGACATATTTTGGCAGCTGTTCTTAATCTCCAATGATGGATATCAGACTCCCAAGATAGAAAATTCTATAGCATTCTCAGTTTGTGGGCCTTGTTTCAGAAGAAAGGCTCGTGGCAATCCAGCAAGCTACCTTTGCTTTTTGCATTTTACCCCTTATTTGTTTAGTAGCTTTCAGTTCAGCTTTGGCCATAACATCATGAATGAGTTATATCAAACTTCATCCCGCGAATTCAAATGATTTATTCAGATTATTTTAAATACGAACTTTTTATATCCATTTTAATTATACACTATGTATGTCTGGCATGTTCTTCAATTGCTTTTCGTAACCTGCCAGGCCAGGTATTACTGCTGGTAAGGCTGCTGGGATGGAAGTGGTTGCTGTGCCATCCATCCCTAAGCAATCCCATCTTTACGCTTCAGCAGATGAGGTGATCAATTCCCTTCTTGACCTGCAGCTGGAAAAATGGGGACTACCTGCATTTCAAGATTGTGAGCTGTTTTCTACTTCTAATTTGTACATTTACATTTCCATTCTCATCTTTTTAACGGATTGAATTATATTTTTTAGTCATTGAAGGAACATTACCGATTGAACCTTGGCATATTGGTGGACCAGTGATCAAAGGATATGGACGTGGATCAAAGGTGCTTGGAATCCCTACAGGTTTTCTTTCTTGTAGCCTTATGCTCTCAATTCTCTTTAACAAATTTATCACTATGTGCTTTGCTTTCAGTTTCAGTAACCATCATCATATAATGGTCTGTTGTTATGTGTGTTTGAGGAATACATAATTGTAAAAGCTGTCTGTATTTCAGCAAATTTGTCCACAGAAGGTTATTCAGATATCCTCTCAGAACATCCATCTGGGGTTTATTTTGGTTGGGCTGGATTATCGAACCGAGGCATTTTCAAGATGGTCATGAGCATTGGTTGGAATCCTTATTTCAACAATGACGAGAAGACAATCGTGAGTTCAGCATCAATATATATATATATATGTCTACCGCTATTTTATCAACTCCATCTTCTGCTCTGAGCCTTAAACTTATCATTTCAGGAACCCTGGTTACTTCACAACTTCAATGAGGATTTCTATGGCGAGGAACTTCACCTAATCATCACAGGCTATATCCGGCCTGAGGTATTATGAATTTCTGTGTCCTTGTAGAAGTTGCATCCTGATTCCTGAACTGGGATTTTACTTGAGCCTTGTTTTATGGCAGGCTAACTTTCCATCTCTTGAAAGTCTGGTGGCGAAAATTCATGAGGACGGAAAAATTGCAGAGAAAGTTCTTGATCTTCCACCATACTCGAAATACAAGGATGATCCATACTTGAAAAGTTCTTTTCCTGTTAGTAATTCTTAAATAATGTTGAATTATTCATTCACACATTGGAACCCAATTACCTTCCTACTACACTTATCTGATCTGATTCCAATATCAAATTTTCTATTTAATATACATAATAAAAAGGAACAACATTAGGGAAAAATATCTCAACAGATTTTCTCGAAGGATTCATACTCGGAAATAAATGTCCATTATATCTATTCCAAATAAAAATATCGATTGTTCCAAACTTGGCTTGACATATCAATAAAAAAAAAAAAAAAAAAAAAAAAAAAAAATGTGTAACAAAAATTTGATTATAGGCTATTTAAATGAGACCTCTTCATTTTTTGAGGGAGTCTACTTATTCCTTAAAATTTAGAATTATTTATGTTTCTGTCTTCGGCTAATATTGTTCATATTATTGGAAAATTAGTGGATATGTTTCCAGATATTTAGGGTTTTAGTATATTTGGTTATAAATATTTTATCTTAATATTTTAAATTCTAAATAAATTGTTTTAGAGATTTTGATCTATTAAGATGAAAAATGTCTAAGTAAAGATGACAATTGTTAAGATAATTTAATCGGTAACAACTACATTTATAACTTTTAAAAATCATGAGTTTGAGACGCATATATTTTATTTAATAACCTGTGCCTTGCTAATTGTACATATTTAAGCAAAGTGGACCAACAATACATCCGATGTGCCTCACTCCACCTTGGTTGACAACTCCATGAGGCAAGCAACTTTTCTTTCATTCCGATCAATAGGTCTTTACAAGAAGTAAACTTTAATTTCAAGTTTTAAATGAATTCATATATGAGTTAATTCAACCTTACGACTTCAAGTCAGAAGATCCCGTTATCGGCTTATGAGTGCCCCAGAGTTAGGCAACTTTGATGAGTTGAACAACGAATTCTATACATTTCTTGTTACTCTCATTGTTATACCAACAGTAGTAACGAATATGTTCATTATTGATGATTCAAAAGAGATGAACTAAATATCGGTAAAATAATAATACTTGTTACATTTGTATATATTGATATAATAGAAAATATAATAAGAGATTCGAACATATTTATTGGTTACTGATAGTACATCATCAAACTTGTATGTCAATGTATCATATAGAATTTACTACTAAAGTACAATCTTACCCCTACTCCTTTTCTTTATAAATGTGGAGAGGAACTTGCAAAGTAATAACTAGAGAAGAGCAGACAATTTCCGAAGGAAGCAGACCTCTCCTTGAATTAAAGGGCCATGAAAACTTCTCCGCTGCACACCATGTGAGCTCTTCCATCCCCAATCTTAAACCAGTTTTTTTTTTTTTTTTTTTTTGAAAATGGGATTATATATTGAAAATATAATGAGAACTGTACAAGCTACAATAGTAGCACCAAATCGGACAAACGGCCTAACTACCCAACTGGGTTTCATTCCGCCTAGAGGTTACATAAAGTATCTCCAGAGTCTTCTTTAGAATTAATCTAGTGACATGGACTACGCCTGGATGTCTCGATGCTTGGAAAATCACCAAATTTCTCTCGCGGAGCAGCTCCAACGAGGCTTGCCTGAAGATATACTTCGAGTCCGTACCCACGAAACCTGTTTAGGGTCTTCCAAGTACATTTAGTGCTATCCAGTCCTTAGTATTCATACATGACCAAAATTTGGTTTCCGCGTAGAAAGAGGGAGGAGAATCGCCACACTCCTTGGGCAATACTGCAGTCACGGATAGCATGGATAGTAGAATCGGATCTATTTCCGCACACCGTACAGCTCGGGCTGTCCACCGCTTTACGAAACCAGAGGAACTCTCTTGTCTTCAAACGATCATGAGCAATTTGCCACAGTAGCATAGACCCTCGCTTAGGACCTCGAAAATCCCAGATTCCTCCGCCAAGGAAAAGCCGTCTTCCGCTCCTCACGTCCGTCCACCAAAGAGTATGCTGATTTTGTAGAAAATTCACCTTTTGAGGATAGTCTCCACCAGGGGTATGGTTGCTCCGATAAGTTAAGATCAGCAAGACCCGTTTCCAACAACCTGAAACCATATAAGATATTCTTCCAACTGCTAGAGGTTGTTGCCTTGGTCTCCTTTGTGCCCGGTTCCGAATGGAACCATATTTGCCGGTTAAAACCTTCGACCACAATGATTGAGGGTTCTTTAGGTGTCTCCATGCCAATTTAGCCAACATCACCGAGTTAGTATCCTCCAATGGTCTTAATCCCAACCCTCCTTTGACTTTCGAACGACGGACCATAGACCAAGATATGGGGTGTATGGAAGGGCCATTATCAGTATCTCCCCACAAGAAATCACGACTAATCTTTTCTAGATTTTCTCGCGTGCGGACAGGAATCTTACATGATTGCATAGTATAGATAGGAACAACGGCCATGACGGATTGGATTAGGATCACCCGAGCAGCTCTTGACAAAAATTTCCGCTTCCAACCACCTAACCGATTATGTACCTTATCAACCAGATAGTTGTAGGTTCCGCTTGTAATCCTTCCATGTATGAGAGGCACTCCTAGGTACTTACCCAAATCTTGGGTAGATGGGATTCCAAAATTATTTGAGATATCTTGAGTGACTTGTCTTGGGGTGTTAGGGGAGAACCACATCCTCGATTTCCCGATATTAACCAACTGCCCGGATTCTCCGCAAAAGGCTTGCAACATAGTGTACATCGGATCGACTTGTTTTGGGGATGCCTCGCCAAAAGAAGGAGGTCATCTCGCGAAGACAACAAGTGTGACACCGGGGGTCCCGTGCGCGCGCTTTTAAAGCTTTCCACTCACCCCTCGTGACGGCCACCCTAATAGATTGACCCAATACTTCCATGCAGAGTACAAATAGATATAGTGATAATGGATCACCCTGTCGAAGTCCCCGTTCAGGCTGGAAACTGTCTAAACGGTCCCCATTCCATAAAACCGAGATATTGGTGGAGCTGAGACTACCCATGATTACCTTGATCGGATGGTCATGAAAACCCACTTTCGTAGAACACACTCGAGAAACCTCCGGTCGACCCGATCGTAAGCCTTCTCAAGATCTATTTTGATAGCCATGGAACCCTTCCTACCCTTCTTCCGTCGCAATGAGTGTAGGGCTTCTTGTGCTATTATGATATTATCCGTTGTTTGTCTACCCGGGATAAAGCTCGCTTGTTCCAAGCCTGTTAGATCTCCAATCATTGGCTTCAAACGATTTGCGATTACCTTACTGATAATTTTAATGACTACATTGCTCAAGCAAATGGGTCTAAACCGGGAATATTCTCCGGGTGTCTTTGTCTTGGGTAGTAGCCGGATGACCGATTGATTTAGTGTCGGTGGTACCACACCGGTGATGAACACTTCCTTAACGGTGCGTTCGAGTTCCCGGCCCAATGCCGGTGTTCTTTGGAAGAAACAAGGCGGCAACCCATCGGGACCGGGTGCTTTGTGAGCCCCGAGCCGTCTTCTGCCGAGCTTGATTTCATAATCTGTAATCTCCCGATTTAACCACCATAGAGAACTCCGTTTGAGCTTTGGGAAGTTCCATTTATCCGGGTAACGGACTTACTTGTGTGTCACGCTGGTATAAGGAGGCATAAAACGAAGCTGCTAATGTTCTCAACTCATCTAGCGTCGGTACACCACGTTCCGTCATCCCGTTTCAACTGCTGAATTTTGTTCCTCCTTCTCCGTTCGATGACGCTTGCATGGAAAAACTTGGTATTGCGCTCCCCATTAACAATCCATTTGGCACGAGCTTTTTGCTTCCAGTATGTTTCTTCTTGGATCAAGATCTCATCCAATTCCCTCATTAGACGACGCTCCAGTTTCTCCAGCGATTTCGGGTGATGCCCATCCAACTGTTTTTGAACTCCAAGCAAACGGGCCTTGCATCCGGCTTTCCTTCGAAAATATTCCCGAAGGTTTGTTGATTCCACAACATGATTCGCTGTTTAAACAACTCCATAGTTTGGTGCAAATTTCCCGGTTCCTTCCTCCGGAAGCTTTCCACGATCAAGTAAATTACGGATGATGGAACCAGGATTCCAAAAAACGAAACCGCTTATCTCCCTGTTGTCGTTGTTGCCTATTACCACACAAAAATAATGGATGATGGTCCGATTGTAGGCGAGCCAAGTGCCTAATGGTAGCACCCTCGAAACTCGGTTGCCACCTTGCATTACACCATGCTCTATCGATTCTTTCCCGGATGTTCGCTGCTCCTTTTCTACGGTTAGTCCAGGTGAATCGTGGACCTTGGAATCCCATGTCAAGAAGTTGGCAATTGTTTGAGTATCCCTAGTGCCTCTGCCATGGCTCGATTCACTGGCCGACCTCCATATTTATCGGCTGCAATAATAGGTTGATTAAAGTCACCAATTAGTAGCCACGGTATCTTGATAAGATGACCCATCTGTCGTATATACTTGCCATAACTCCCCTCGTATATGACTATGAGGCGATGCATACACAACAGAAAGCATCCACCCTTCCGAATTATTTACTCTAATCATGACATTCATCATCCGATCATTAGTGCAGATCTCCTCAACCGAGAGCCGATCACAATTCCATAACAACCGGATGCCACCACTGAATCCCGATGCTTCCACTGTAAGCATGTGAGTGAAAGGTGTCCCAGGGGAAAAAACAAAAAACTTGGTCACTGTGAAGCCTAGTAGGTTCCAAAAGAGCCAAAATTCCTGGTTTATACATATCTATCATAGATTTGAGATGCAACAAAGTGAGAGATGATCCCGCCCCCCGACAATTCCACACTATTGTGTTAATCATTAGACAAATCAATTTAGTTTAGGAGAAGGAGAGGCCTCCTCCATTGTTACCTCACTGTCTGGCGGACTGGTCGCTGCATTATGATGTACCTGAGCGGACTGGGTTGGTCTCGGGTCTGGCGGGTCGGGTGGGCTAGGATCTGCCTCCATTGAACTGGATCCTTCGGTTGGGGCTTCAGTTGGATTTGGGCTAGTCACCGGTTGCTTCGGGTCCAGTAGGGTTTTTTGGATTACTACTGTGGCTGGGCGGCACTGGGGTACCCTTGATGGACCAGGTCTATTATCTTGCCTTGATGGGTTTTGGGCTGCAAGAGTATTTTTTGCATGTGGACCTCTAACACTGCCTGCTTTCTTCGAGGGGACTTTTTTGGGTTTTTGGCCCATTGGCGCCTTCTCCATCCTAGCCTTCTGTATATCAATCGGATTACGTTCACCAGAGCTGTTGGTCGATCTTCCGGGATTTGGTATATCCCCGATTTGCTGCTTTAGTGTCTCAATGACCTGAGCCCCTTCTTCGTCGTCTGACAGATTGTCAAGAACAGCAAACCTCGATTTGTTACCTCTATAACTGTCAACTTTGCGCCCCTGAACTGGCCTACCCCCGGCAACCGGTTCCGCTTCACCTCGAACAGTGCATTGTACGGAGGAAGTTGATGTACCCGACCCATTTGGTTGTGTGGTTCCCTTTTGAACTCGATCCGCCTGAAGTTCCCTCTCCACCTGAATGTTCGGTCTACGATTTGCCTCCGACGGCATGCTCTTCTTACTCATCCTCTGCTGAAGTTGTTGTTGTCGGCGGCGTACATGTGCCGGTAACATCCAAGGCCCAAACTGGCTGGTTGGAGTATGTTCCTGAGGCGAGGTTCCGCCAACATGTTTCCCACTTGACTCTTCATGTGCTTTGTCGGTTCCGGCTTCAAGAGAGCACAAGTCTCCTGGTTGTGACCATGCTGGCCACAGTGGAAGCAAATTTTGTACAACCCTTCGTACTCAACAGCAAATTTCCTCCCTAAAGCCAGCACTGTCGGGGGCAGTGGCTGGTTCAAGTCCAACTCAATACATATACGAGCAAATCGACCTCTAACTACATCTGCGGTTGTAGTATCCACCCGGATTGCCCGACCCACCGAGTTACCCACCATGAGGAGTTGGTCATCGGTGAAACATTCCACCGGGAGTTTCGGAATCCTTATCCATACCAGAGTTGTGTGAATAGTTTCCTTAGACGGATTGAAGTTCGGACGCCATTTGGATATCGTAAGATAATGACCCATAATGGTCCAGGGGCCTCCCCCCAACACTTTGTTGTAATCCAGGTGAGAGTAAAGCGAGCAATAAGATAACCATTGTCTATGTCAACTAGTTCGCACCCATCCTCCAGTTGCCACAACCGTTTGATACGAGGTTCCAACAGCCTGAAGCTCAATGATCTGCCTAAGACTTTAATGATCAAGGCCCGACGCCATGGTTTCCAGGACTTACGATAAACTTCCCAAGGAATGTCGACAATCGGACATAGTTCCCCTTCAAGCAATAACATCCCGATCAACAAGGACTTCCGCCATACCCAAGTCGTCAGTAAAGTCTTCTTCACCCTCACCAGTGTAGATCTCTCGCTTTTTTGTTTTGCCCTGGACTACGTCCGCAAACGACGATCCACCCCATGTAAACTTGAATGCGGGAACTTCCGTGTCCATAGTTTGCATGTATTCTGGCGAGCCATCATTTTCGTCGTCCCGTTTATGTTTTTTCACACTCCGGTGCACTTGGTCGCGTTCTTCAGTGGATAGAGGAACTTTCTGAGCTTCCGCCATCCTAATCCTTTCTTGATTCTCTCTCCAGCAGCTTTCTTTATGTCAAACAGAAAATGGTGAGTCAATGTTCAATGGGGAATTTCATCAAACACTTTGTGTGCAAATTTCAAAGACCCTGAAATTGGTATTGCCTGAAACTCCAGATCACTGTCCACACATAGCCCTTCTCTCTCTCACTTTTATCTTAAACCAGTTTTTAAGACTTTGGCATCGTGGCTTTCTCCAAACCACCTTCTCATTGCTAAATTCCTTTTCATGTTTGAGGACTTTGGGCCAAAAAATGTACAAATAATGGTACATTTGTTATTAAAATTAATAATAACATATATATATATATATATATATATATATAAAAAGAAAATTAGTCTTTTTAATTCATATATTTTTATTGTTTGGACAAATAAATTTTTTTTTGGGATTATCATATTCTATTTTATATTTTATTGGACAAAGGGCCCTCTAGTTCTAGCTAAATTTAAGGCATTTTTCATACATCGAAATTCACGTGTTAAATAAGTGTAAATCTCATAAATGATATTTTTTTTCAATTACGTCTTTTAACTTTTTGTTGCCTAAGTTTGTTAAACTGTCTTTTTATTTTATTTTTAGCCACTTAGTTTACTTTTTTTTTACTTTTTGTTGCTTAAGTTTGTTAAATTCGTATATTTGATAATTAGATCATTTAATACTATTATGTTTGCCAAATAGGTATTTAACTTTATAGTACAATAGAGATTTAATTGACGATTTAAAAAAAGAAAAGGACTGTGCAAGTAATTAGGAACCAAATAGGTATATTTCCAAGTAAAAGGAACTTAGTTTCTCATATGCAAGGTTTCGAATTCGAATCTTACCTATAGAGAGACAAGTGTAGAAAGAGTTCCCTTCAATAGGATTCCGACGTGGCTCAATTTCAATTTAATTGGTGTCAGTACTGACTGTTGGATATGAAAAAATTATCAAAAAAAGAAAAAAACCAATGAACTAAAACGAGAGAGAAAAGAAGGTATAAAAAGTTGGGGATTTTGTGGAATTGAAACATTATATGAGATGGGAAAAGAACCTTAACTCTAAAGCTAAAATGAACAACAAAAAAGGCTATACTATTATAACACTTTAATCATCCTATTCCTAACCTTTCACTTGGAAATCCTTGCAAAGTTCCATAGTACAAAACTAATATGTAGTGTAGGGTAAAGTGAGGCCAAAAGTGGAAAAAGGGTAGAGAAAATGACTACTCAGCTGCGCTTATTAGGTCTGCATCCATTGTGGGTGGCTAAGACCTCTCCCTCTCATAACTTGCTTGGGGTGGTCCTAACCTATCTATAATATTCACACACACACATATACATATATATACTTATTATAAGTAAGAATTAATGTGCATTTATATATATATATATATATATATATATATATATATATATATATATATATATATATATATAAAGTTTTAATTTATGTTCAAGATAGAGTAACTATTATTATTATTGTTATTTTAAATCTCATGGCCTTTGTCTAGGAAGTGATTTGTGATATCATCCCACATGGTAAATATATAAAGATATGATATGGAATATAATTATATAAGCATAGATTTAAGTATTGATTGTCCATTTTTAATATCATTTTGCTATAGCAAGAATAGTGTCAAGTAATTGACTGTAAGTGTTTTTAGATCCCATAGTCATGCCTCGAGCTCAGTGGACTAAGTCGTTGTGGCAATTGATCCGAGCTCAGTTGACTATAGGTGTAGTTAGACTCATAGTCATGTCTCGAAAGTTGATTTTGGACTTAAGCTAATTCAATTAGACCCTAAAAGGGATAAAAGGCATTAAAGAAGATAAATGTGATACTCGTCCCATATCATATGTATTTAAGAATATGATATAGAAGTTTAAATGTATATTCTAATTACATGCATTTAGTATTGGAAAAAAGATAATTTTATCCTTTTTAGAAAGAGTGCATATATCATATGTGATGCACATGCTAATTTTGGGAGATAAGAGTAAATATAATTTTTTGGCTGATGATAAATCCTAAGAGCATGATATGGTCCTAAATATTTATAACTATTGATGGGTACAAATTGAAATACTAAATAAGACAATTTTTTAAAATTAGAATTTCAAACAAAATAAAAATTATGTTTCATTTGAATAAATATATTATATTTCAACCAAAAAAAAAATAGTATATATGGTTTTAATAATATTTGATGTATTAGTATTAAAGTTATAAATGAGTCAAATATTCGTGAATAATATTTATTTAACTTAATTTATGTTTGATTCATTTTTATTTGTTTATTAAATAAATTAAATTCAAATATATTTTTTTTTAAGTTAAATTTCTAGCTTAACTATTTCAGTATTTTTTTAAAAAAATAAATTAATCATAGAAGTTCAAACATCTTATATTTATTTAAATTATTTGATAGTATTCAAAAATTAATTTTAAAAATAAAATATATATGGAAAATTATGGATAAAATAAAATAAAAAGGAGAAAAGTGGTCCAAATTGTAATAGCGAAAGGAGCCAACCTACCATTAATTACTGTTATGATTAGGTGGCGCTTTCTGGTTGGTCCCTCTCTGTACCCTTTGTTTTATAATATTAATAATATAGAGAGGGTACATTTCAATCAGTGGGGGAGATTATTGTCCATTTTCAGGATTTTTTTACCCTTAAATATATTATAATTTTTATGAAAAATTAAATTATATAATTGTCTAAGATTTGAATATTAAAATCTAAAATGTTTATAGTTAAAAAATATATTTAAATAAATAAAATATGTAATTTTGAATAAATATAATTATTATTCATGTAATTTTAAAATTTTTTAAAGACTATCCACATTCGAGATATGTTTTATATCCTTTATTTATAATTATTTTTTATTTTTTTTATTTAAAATTATACATTGTATTACAAAAGTGTGAATTTTCAATTAGAAGCTTCTTCCTTAGATAAATTTTAAAATAAAAACAAAAAATTTAATTAATATTGAGATTGAGATATTTATATAATTTCAAAATTCTCTTCTTACTTAAGTGAGGTTAGAGGTTATTTACCTGTTTAAAATTTGATGTTAAAAATTCTTCTTCGGGCTTAAATCTGGGGGAGATTATCTAAATGTGTCCTCTCATAGTTTGAGACTCATAAGTGAGATTAGAGATTTGAACCCCTATTTATGTATATAACTGTTTAAAATTGAGGTCAAAACTTCAAACCAGGATGGGGGGTGGGCTTAGCAAAATAAAAATTTAAAACATCAATAAAAATAATTATAATTATTTTAAACGGTTTTGTTGTTTGGTTAACAAGGAAGGCTCAAGAAAGTAACTGGAGATTTTTCTTTTTGGTTAGGAAAGAAAGAGGTTGAGACTTAAAACTAATTGCAGTCAGAAGTACTTGATAATTTTCGTACATTTGCAGAGACTTGAGATTTTCATTACTGACATAAAAACTGCAATATATATATATATATATATATATATATATATATATATATATATGGGATTTCTGGTTTTTTTTTTTTAAAAAAATTTTGAGTGTCAGATGCTATGAAATTTGTAATCAGTTTTCAGTGGTTTTTATTTTCCTTGTAATGATGAGGTCTGAAGAGATTACATTTTCCTCTTCTTTTACTTTTACTAAATAATATTATCTTTGCACACAATTTTCAAGCCAAATAAATGCATGCATATTTTCTTGTGTTTTTGGAACCAATCAACATAAACAAATTTGTACTTAGAAATTTTAATTTTAGGTGGTCTGTTAAGTTAAATAAGGGACATGAGTTCAATATATATATATATATATATAGTCTTGAGAATTTTCTATCACAAATTTCTCTCGAATTAGTTGATAAAAATATCACAAATCACCATAAATATATATAAACTTGTTTACATTAATTTATCCAAAAATAATATATATTAAAATTTTTTAAGTTGTAAATAAAATTATAAATTAGTTTTGGAAAAAAAAAAACCATGTCTTTAATTGGTTTATTTTCCAATAAATAAAAAATTTAGAGACTTATTGTTGAAGAAAAAAAAAAAGAATAAATTTAAACATACCTACAATATTCCTTCTCACATGAATTCATTTTCCCACCATTATGTTTGTGGAAAAATGCGCTTCCAAGATGGGTTCTCCATCTTACCAATCACTTCACACCACCAAAATGTTTTCTCCTTTTCTAGGAAAGAAAGAGAGTGATGGTGAAGGAGACCAAAAAAAAATAAAAAAATGATAAATCCTTTAATTATTTTTCTTTAAAAGAAAAATGTCCAAAATGGAAGCTTCTATTTATGGGATATAATCATAGCAGTAATTCATAAAGCGAAGGGTTTTTTAAATAATTTATCAATTCAAAAATAGTTTAATTTTCTTCAAGTAAGATTTTTTGAGTCTAATGGAGAAATAAATATTAGAATATATATATATATATATATAAAAAAAAAAACTCTTCACTGTTACTTTGACATTACACAAAAACCTAGATTGATAGAACAATATATACAATATATATATATATATATATATATAAAGCCCAATTGCAGCCATCGAAATTTTCCACTTTCTCCAAGACCTTTGTTTTGTGACAAACTCTTGTCCTTGTCTTAATGATTCAGAATCCAATCAGAAATCTGTTAAAAAGCAGTAGCTCAAAAAGAGATAAAAGCCATCTAAATACAAAAAAACTACCTTTGTCTTTCATGCAATTCTATCCTCACTTCCCTACTTTTGCATGCACAATACCCCTATTCCTTAGCCATAAACCACCCCCCTCTCCCCCTACCACCAACAACACACACACAAAAAATACATTTTTTTTTAATTTTAGACTCCGATTAATTTAGAATTGATTCGTTTTTATTTAATATTAATTTTGTTCGAATTCAAAACTTTACTTTGGAAGGTTAATTTTTTTTGGTAAAAGTAAAAAAGAACCCTTTATCCATCTGCCCTAAACTAATGCATCATCTCTTATAGCTGCTGATCTTCATTTTCTTTCTATCCAGTATTCAATATATATATATATATATATATATATATCAACTCTGTAATAATGGCTTTGTTCTGCACAACTGCAAAAAAAAAAAATGGAGGGAGCTTTCAGCTAGGCTGGCTTCACTTCCTCTACTCTCTTCTTGACTTTTTTGAGCATTGAGAAATGTGCTTTTGCTTTTTTATAGCTGAGAGAAATCCCTAGACTTTTTATTTCTTCTATTGTCTCCTGCTATTCTATGCTTTTCTTCATATCTTTCCTTTTTTTTTTTTTTTTGGTAAATGGATACTTCATATCTTTCCTTTAGTATTAAGTAAGTTCAGCAATTAATTCTGCATCATTCAACATATTGGTTCTTTTGTTTCTTCATTTTTCACTTCAAAATAAATTCTTGGCCCTAGTTTTTGCTGTTGTATCAGTTCAAAGATGTTCATGGATTTTCCTCACTATGATAATCTTCCTCTAACCTCAGTTTCTCCATAGTTCATGCAGAAAAAATTATTCTTGCTTTTGGTATTTACCTGAGTTGGGTCGAAGTATTATTATTATTATTATTATTTATCATGAAGGACCTTCTTCATACATCCTCGGTTGTTTGTACCGTACTACTACTACTCTGCACACTTCATTTGAGTATTGTGTGTAATGGGGATGATGACACCACCATAGGAGCTCCCATGGAGAAATCAGAGCAGCTGGCTCTGTATTCTGCAATTCAGGGTTTTGTTGGTAAATGGTGGAATGGTTCAGATCTTTTTCCAGATCCTTGTGGTTGGACTCCTATACAGGTATAATCATCCTGTTCTATTCAACATTTTCTTTACCAAATCTTTCTTTCTTCAGTTTCTTTTCATACAAAAATCTTTTTTGAGACATTTATTTTGATGGATGGGCAAGAATATGAATCTTCATCCAGTTGTTAAGTTCAATTCTCACTACCTGAAGTTACTTGTATAACATTTTACTCTTGTAAAGTAAGAATTTTTCATCATTATGTATGTACTTGTGTTTTTTCTGATAGTTTCTTGAAATGATAATTCTTGATTCTGTATTCCCACAGGGTGTGTCTTGTGACCTTTTGGATGGGTTTTGGTATGTCACAGTATTGAACATTGGCCCTATTCATGATAACTCACTTAATTGTGGTTCTAAGGTTGAATTTAGGCAGGAATTATTTGCTCTAAAGCATCTGAAATCTCTATCTTTCTTCAATTGTTTTGTCTCCCCAAAGAATCTGGTGGAAATCCCATCTCATAACTGGGAAGTACTAGCTGAAAGTTTAGAATTGCTCGAGTTTCGATCGAATCCAGGGCTCATTGGACAAGTTCCATCTACTTTTGGAAACCTTAGCAAGCTTGAATCTTTGGTGCTAATTCAGAATGGATTGAATGGAGAAATCCCTACAAACATTGGAAGTTTAGTTAACTTGAAGAGGTTAGTCATGGCTGAAAACAAGTTCACAGGACAAATCCCATATAGTTTAGGAAGACTGAAGAAGCTTTTGATTCTTGATATGAGTTGGAATTCATTGTCAGGTCCATTGCCAATATCATTTGGAAAGCTAACTTCATTGTTGAAGCTTGATCTCAGCAAGAATCTAATGGATGGAAAAATCCCAGAAGAGATTGGAAATTTGAAGAATCTAACACTACTAGACCTCAGCAGAAACAGATTTTCAGGTGAATTAACAAAGTCACTACAAGAATTGAATTCATTGGAAGAGTTAGTCTTATCGAACAATCCAATAGGTGGTGATCTGATGAAGCTGAACTGGGATTTCTTGAAGAAAAGCTTAATAGTTTTGGATCTTTCCAATACGAATCTCAAAGGAGAAATTCCAGACTCCATTGCAGAGCTAAAAAGATTGAGATTTTTGGGTCTTAATGACAACAATCTTGAAGGGTTCATTTCACCAAAACTTGAAGCTTTGCCTAACATCAGTGCAATCTACCTAAATGGAAACAATCTGAAGGGAGAGCTTAAATTTTCTGAACTGTTCTACAGAAAAATGGGGAGACGATTTGGAGCTTGGAACAACACAAATCTTTGCTATCCCATGGATTTGATGTCAACCAGCCATGTGCCATCTGGAGTAAAGCCTTGTCAGCCAGAGGTCACATTATATAAGGGTTAATCTTGAAGAAAAAATCCCAATTGGAAACTGGGAATTTTGAATCATAATTAATTTCCCTATCCTTTTTAGCCTCATTGGGAGTTTCAAGACATATATATGCTAGTAAATATAGCATTGAGCTGTGCTATGATGTTTATCTGGTTTTGAAGAATTACTCATTTATGAGTTTTTCTTGGTGAATGGTACGTAGGATATATAGTACATCTATATATATATAATATTTGTAGGTACTTTTGCGTCATCATGTTTCAAATTTGTATATTTAGAAATGCTTACTTACCAAAGTGGGATGGTAAGTCATTGATGATGGAAAAATTATTTTTCTTGCACATTAAATGATGAAATGCATTTGGTTCCAATGGGTTTAGTAAATGCAATGGTAGAGAATAATGCATCATCATATTTTATCGTAAAAGATATTTATTTGATTTGTGAATAATTTAAAAGAAATGAATGAACACCATAAAATAGTTATCCTTTTTAAAATATTATATAATTATATAATTAAATGTACTTGAGATTGTAAGACTTTAAATTCCTTAGTAAATATATATTTTTAATTAAAATCATGTGAGAAAAGATCGCCAAAGAAAATATAGGTTGAAGAAAACATTCTCCTACAATAACAATATTGAGAAAAATATATTTTGAACTAATATCTTACATTTTTGTGATCAAAAAATGAATTATTTCAACTTGATTAACGATTGGCCCAAAAGTGAATATAGTTTTGGCCCATAAAAGATTGCACTCGAGACGGTGAGAATACTAGTAAGATTTGGTTCTTATCCAACATGTAGATAATGGAATGACATTAAACATGTTCTTAAATATCTCCATGACATAATTGACATCGAATTATACTTCTATATGAAGATAGTTCAACTATTAAATGATATTTGAAGCCATCATGATTGTGACAATTCAAGATTCGGCTTAAGTTGTGTTTGTAGAGTCAGACTCTTACTTAGGGGAAGACCTCACCATGACTCTTACTTAGGGAAGACCTCACCATGACTCTTACTTGGCACTCACACTGAGTGAAACCCTTAACCTCGTATAACATTCACAATGCGTTTTCCCATTATGTCAATCCAAAAGCTTATAATATTATCAATTGCAATATTTGAAAAATTAGTGATGAAAAATTAATGGAAAAAAAAAGTGAAGAATATATACATAATTTTATTATAAATTTAATAATCCGGTTTCATACCAAAAACATTTTGGGCTTCAAATGAGTCAGATCCAAATCATTTGGGCCTAATGTTGTATTTAGCATAAAGCTCTTCACAAATAGTCCAAAATAATTAAATTTTCCAAAAATTCTCTATTTTTGTTCCATAATTATTTTTATTTTCTTAATTAGATCTTATATATTTTTATGATACTAAAATCTTTATAAATATATCCATTTACCACAAAAAAAAATTTATAAAAATTTTAAAATTACCAACTTAGTCATTTTCAATCAATTTTATATATATATAAAATTTTAATTAAATAAATTAATTTCCTGAAAATTTTTCTAGCATCATCATTATTTGTTTAAGTAGATGAATAAAATATCAAAATACTGATTTATTTTCCCAACAACCCAATTCTTATTTTTTTTTGGTAAGAAACAACCCAATTCTTTTTTAGTCACCGGTTTTTGCTAACCTTAATACGTAGCGTTTACCTTCTTCCTTGAATGTCGGTATAATTCCGTCAAATTTCATTTTTTTCCACACTTTTTCTGGTCAAATTCAGAAACAACATCCGACGGCCACGGATCAATTCTTCCATACCAGTTGACTTTTGACTTACCTACCAATCCCTCTCCGTCAAGCTAAGACTTTCTCTGCGTTTCCCGTACTTCTCTGCCACTTGTAAAGAGAAAATAACCCACCATTTTCAACATACTGACGTGGTCATTTTCTTATTTTAATCTCAAATTCTTACTCTAATTGTTGAATGCTTTTTTTTTTTATTATTATTATTTTTTTCTCGATTGTAGAAGTCAAAAATAGACTAATATAACATAAATAAATATATTAACCTAACAACTCAATATTAAGTTGTATCTATTCATATAAAATTTCGAGTTCGCAGCATCTAGAGTCAATTATTTGGTGTTGTCATTATTGTATTAAAAGAGATACTTTGAGTTGACTATGAGTACTTAAGTCTATTCTTATATATCATTAATCAATCACTTATCTTTTTTATGTGAGACCAAATATCTCACTTTATGATCAAAATGGTCAAATATTTAAAATATTAAAGAAAAGAAAAGCTTTAATATATATATATGTATGTGTGTGTATACTAGATAGGATGATGATATGACCTCTAATCTCCAGTCACCTTAATCTCGATCCTTCAAAAATAAAGTCAAAAGGAGATTGCTCCCTTTAAAGCTCCTCGAGATTACGGTGATTGAAGAGTGGAGGCCACATCATAATTGGCGTCCACCGTGGGGTATTCGACGCTTCGATGATACCTGCGTCCAACAAATCATTACCTTCTTTCTTTTTTGCTTTCTGTCGATCTGTTGCCAAAAAATGCCTCTTCGAACTATTGGCTTCACAGAATTTGGTATACCCAGACGATGCTCGGCTAACTGTCGTGATATCGGACGATATATAGTG
Source organism: Cynanchum wilfordii (assembly GCA_025388415.1). Lineage (NCBI taxonomy): Eukaryota > Viridiplantae > Streptophyta > Magnoliopsida > Gentianales > Apocynaceae > Cynanchum > Cynanchum wilfordii. The sequence goes on along the minus strand of JAHSUH010000995.1, from coordinate 351,974 downwards.
TTTTTTTAATATTTGATATTAGAAATCTAATTTTCTAAATTAATATAATGTGAATCTCAGGTTTGACATGTGTCAATCATGAGTTGTAAGATGAAATTTAGTTAAATTAAATTTCAAGTATACAAATGATAATTAAGAACCCTAAAAACTTAGATTGTGTGTGAAGAAATATTTAAACTCATTTAATATGATTAAATAAAAGTATAATTAATTGAAGAAGAATACTAAGATTATGTGCCAAATCCATATATACGTCTATCACTGTCAAATGTTAGATGTGTAATCTGGAACTCGTCGACCTCATTATCCTTTCTTTTCTTATGCTACCTTCCCACGCAAAAGATCCTCCCATGGAAGGTATATAATATATATACCTTCATATATATCTATATATATATATAAATACAATATGGTTTTGTTTCATTATCTTAAAATCATAGTTTTCTATGCATATTGTCAAAGGAAAATTTGATTTTTTCTATACAATTAATTTTGAAAAACAAATCTAAGATTAGGGTAGGGATTGTTTTTGTTTTCAGCCGTCGGCAGGTTGACTATTTGAAAAGGAAGTTGTTCATGAATCTTGATATGTTTAATTAATAAAATAATAATAATAATAATTATTATTATAGTATTAAACCTTATTAACCTCTTAGTATATGAGATATTAAATTAATTTATAAGTTTCGAATAATTTAAAATCAAGACAAGTCAAACTCCAAAGAGTTTTTTAACATCAAAATTGTCTATTATAACACGAAATGTTCTGAAAAAGATTTCAAATATAGGAGTCGTTTTTAAAACTATATCTATATCCGGATCTATTAATCTCGATTCGAGTTGGATAGATTCTTCGAGGAATTAAGTTCTAACCTCAAATTTTAAACAGTTGTATATGTAAACATAAAAATTATCATTCATCAAATAAATATTAAAGTATAAAGATTGCATAACAATTTCAATTTTTACCAAAATTAATTAGTCACTTTTTCCCATAACCAGTTATTGAATAAAGGTGAAGAATGGCGATGCATACCTTGTATATATATATATATATATATATATATATATATATATACTTTTGATCCACAATCTTAAAATTGCATTACAATACTTCAAAATCTGATTACCTAAACTTTGATATTTCATTAGTAAAAAATCAACCCATTACATATGCATGGATATAATTAAAGTTTTCCCGCCATAAATGGCAAGGCATGTGCAAAAGGAAAAAAAAAAACTTTAATGGTGATTAAATATTACACGATAAAAATTACTACCTAAAATAGTATGATTACATTTGCAAATGAGAAAAAAATATAATATGATACGTAACATGGAAAATAGTTTAAGAAAATTAACTAATTAACTTTTCTTTTTTCTTTTTTTTTTGTCATTCATATCATACACTACTTGGATTAACCAATCTTCATCTTGAGTTTTCTTTGTAAAATTTTAAATTTGTTCAGAGAATATCTCACACTCTAACTCTTATATAATGTCCACAACAAGATTTTGTTACGAAATTACAAAATTATGAAAGAAAATGACACGATGAAAAGATTTTACATGAAAACCGTAAATGAGGAAAAACTATGGACATATAAGAGAAGAATTCACTCAAATCCTACATAATACTAAAAACATGAACCATAATTTTTGTATATGTTGAGTGACTTGATCCATACCGCGAGGCTCTGCCTCCGCATATCCTATTTTTTCTCAAAACATAAATTTTTACAAATAAGTCGCACCATGAACTTTTTGAGTAAATCAATAATAAAATTTGTGTCACAATCTCTTACAGATTGAAATAAAAAATTTCGCGTAATATTCACAAATTTTTTATCAATACATAAGAATTGATCGAGTTAATAAAATCCTTACATTATAAAATATTTATTTGATAGAAAGAAAATAATTAATAAACTCAAATCTTATTAATTGACTTTTAAACCACATATTACCACAACGCGATTTTATTAGCCGGCAACTCGTAACTGTCTTGCATAATTTTAATTTTTCTTTGGGGCATAGTTGACATTGGAAATTTTCCTCTAGTCATTGCGTGTGACTCACTTCTCGTCATTTTCCGAGCCCTTTAATTACATCCTCAATTCACCGAAACTTTGTGAATGCTTCCCCATGCAGACACACATATTATATATATATATATATATATATATATATATATATATATCATACATACATACAATACAAACATATTTATATATAAGAGAGTGGTTAGTTAAAAATTACACATTGATTTGAAAAAACCTACAACCAAAAAAAGTTATCATCTCCTTCGATTTAATCATGGCCTCCTGGCTTTCTTCTTCATCTCGTGTTTCTTGGAGAAACTTGTTATACGTATGTTTTCTTGTAATTGTGTTGATTAATATTCTTTCCGGTTCATGTTCGGCGGCTCGACCAATGAGAGAGAAGAAAGATTCAGTGTCGGAAAAAGTGATCAGTCCATTGGAGGTGTTGAAGATTTATCAAGAAAAGCAGAAACTGCAGAGGAATCGAGGAATGGTTTTTAATGTACTCCCAAAAGGGGTTCCCATCCCACCTTCGGGTCCTTCCAAGAGGCACAATTCTGAAGGAAACTGATCATCAAACTCCATAGATATATATATATACAAGGTGATTTTGACCTTTTTTTTTTCATTTTTCTTCTTTTGATGATTATTGGTTTTTTCTTTTTTTTTTTTGAATCGATAGAAGCAAAATTTGTTAGGCATTCGTTCGTTTTTCCAATTCCGATCATTTGTTAATTACGATTATGAATCAAAAGATTGTATATATATAGAAAATTTATTGGTTATATATATAAACAGATCTTTTTTTTTCCTGTTTCTCAAGAGATATTATCTGTATTTTCCCAATCACTCTGATACATCTATCCCACATTGAAAGAAAAATTGAAGTGATTATTTAAGGGTATAATGAAAATAATGTTGAATAATTGATCGTAATGCTGCCAAGTCCATAATCGTAGTACGAACTTGTGGGTGTAGGTTAACAATCACCATGTTAATTCTACTCCGATCCGGCGAGAAATGAGCTGAAAAGTCGGTCCACAGCTAGCTGGGGAGAAGAATGGTCTTTTTCTGGCGACTACACTGTTCACTTCCCTTGGTGTGTGTCTACGTGTGTTTTGACCTTTTAAAAAAGAAGAAGAAGTTTTCTAAAGTTTGATTTTATTTCAGATACTAATCAAGTCTGCATTATAGAAAAGTTTTTTTTTTTTTTTTTTTTTTTTTTTTTTTTTGGTAAGCTGCATTATAGAAAAGTAGTTTGTTGTTTAGAGAAAAAAAAAAAAAAATCAACACTTTTTTGGGGTAGGAATTATGGACTTTTAATGGATTGATGACCCACACGTACATATAGGTTATAGCTAGGTTTATTGAAATTCAATGCAAAAGTCATCAGTACTTATAGGACTTTTATTGTCTTTTCTTTACAGTGCTTGCAAGTCTTACTTCCTCCTTATTTAGCCATCAGCCAATATATATATATATATATATATATATATATATATATTTATGAGTATATTATAAAGAGAGATAAATTAATACATACTCTAAAAGTTTAAGTTAAAAGAGATGATTAAATTTATTCTCTTTAATACTTCCACCTCACATGTGAGTCAATGACAAATTTATCAACTTTCTACTCTGATACCAATAAACTGTCACATGCTCTAAAAGAGAGGGTTAAATTTATTTTTTTAATACTTCCCTCTCACATGTGAGCCAATGACAAATTTATCGACTTCCTGCTATAATATCATGTTAAAGAGATATAAATTGTCACATGGTCTAAAAGTTTAAATTGATAGAAAGAGATTAAATTTATTCTTTTAAAAAAATAGGATCATATATATGTATATATGTCCAGCAAATAAGGTGATCATCAATATGTGACCACAACAACAATTAATATCTATAAATGAAGACATTCATCTCAAAAGAAAATAAAAATAAAAATCAAAAAAAGGGAAAGAAAGAAAGGGAGAGAGAAACAAATTAATTATCAATCAATGCACTTAAAGAAATATAGATAGATATATATTATTAATAAGGGGAGCACACATATAATTTTGCCAATGAGACTTGTGTCCATCCACCAATATAAAATAAAACTCATGTTTACTAACCAACTAATTAAAATACTGAATTAAATACAAAAAAAAAAAAAATGAATTCTTAAAACATTTAGCACAAAACAAGCACTAATTCATTATCATTAACTTAACTTACACGAGAATATGTAATTAATTTTTAATATACATATATATATATATTTAGTCTGTTAACATACATAATTTGATCAATCAAGTCTCGGAAAAAACAATACCTTTCAAGAAAGAAAAACAAGCAAAAGAGAGTTGATGAACAAAAGGGAAACTAATGCGCATGAAATAATAACAAGAATATATATAATGCTTGAACCTTAAATTTCATACAATATATCTTATGTACAAAAACATACATCAAACCTTTATATAGAAAGGCATAAAAATAAAAAATGTTCTAATATCACAAGGATACAACTTAAAAAAAAAAAAAAAAAAAAAAATCTAATCTATATAAGAAAGACTATAGTACAAAAAATATATTCGAAAAATTGAAGGAATGATTTTTCTTATGGAAAGAAAGGAATTTTAAAAAAAAAAAATTGTCGAAATATATAATTTAAGGGACAAAATTGATCAATTATCATATATAAATAGATAGATAGATAGTAATTAAGTTGAACCCAAATTATTAATTAACAATTAATCTTTATAGATCAAGAATTAGATGAACAACGTGCTACTTATAATATTAATAATTAAGACTATTTTTTTTTATATATATGGGGAGGGGGATGTCGATCTCCCAACCTAGAGGTTGTGGGGGTGGCACTCTGCCACTCCTTCCACCAACATTCGACATAATTAAGACTATTTAGATATCTATAATTGTAAGACAAACATTTTTAATTAGTAACTCATATAAATTAAAATATTAATTCTTCAATTTTCTTCCTTCTCTTCTACTCCAACTTTAACTTTTCCCACATCAAATTTGCTCATAAGTTGCGAGTCGGTGTGTTGACAACACAACTATCGTAGAAAAAAAAAAAACAAGCTCATGATATGGTGGCAGTTTTAGCCATACATATGACAGGACTGGGTCCAAATGTAAGGGCTGGCTTCAATACTATGAGAGAGACAAACCAGTACTATTGCCAGCCTGGCATGAGACACACACACAGATATGTGTATATATATATATATATATATATGTACTTGGTCAATCAAGAAATTAGTGTTGGTACAATTTTTTTTTAATAGTGATAGTGTCCGGTTTTACTCGATTAATCTAATATTCGGATCCGATAGCACTAAGGCTGAAATGGGATTTCGAACTCCCGATTTATCTCACAAAAATAAGTCTTATTTAATTAAATTCTGAATTAGTTTGGGTTAAAAGTGATTATCAAATAATACAAAGATATATATATATATATATATATATATATATATATATATATATATATATATTGTTGGTGCCCGTGTTAATATGTGTGTGTACAGAGCCATTTTAATTCTTTTAAAACTAAGTGATACAAATTAATATTGAATTGTATTTTAATATTTAATTTTGTATTAGTTTGAATTTAAAGTGATTATCGAATAATATATATATAAATATATATATATATATATAATATTATGTGTGTGCACGTGCGCGTTAATACGTGTATATATAAAGTGATCTTGATTCTTTAAAAATCAAGTAATACACACAAAATTGTACTAAAAAATTTAATTTCAGAATAATTTGATTTTTAAATAATTATCAAATAATACAAAAGTATACATATATATATATATATATATATATATATATATATATATATATATATATATATATACATTATGTGCGTGCACCTATGAGTGCGCCCATTAATACGTGTATATATAAAGCCGTCTTAATTTTTTAAAAGTCAAGTGATACAAACAATATAGGATTGTTTTTTTTTTATCCGATATGTTTATTGACTGATTCAGGAGGATCCATGAAAAAGACTTTCAAAATTACAGTATTTAGTTAAAATTGTAGCATAAAGTCGTTTTTAACATGTGTCGAATTCAGATCTCTCATTTGGCAAGCTAAATGAGAAACTTAAATAACGAAAATCACATTAACTAAACTGTCACATTTTTCACAACAGTATAGGATTATATTCCAAATAAAATAGTCATTCACCCAAAGAAAGAAAACGGTTAAAAATTAAGAATAGTCCAAAAATGTTCTGGATTTTTAATTTGTGTAATCCTATAATGGAGTCTGATCAATTGACAGTTTGGAACAGTTTAACTTGCATTATATACAAATTAAGAACTTCAATGCTTTCGTATTTTTGCGTGTTACAGCTAGCCTACCTCACTGCCACCACACTCAATGAATTCAGTATTTACTTTCTTTCCATAAATGGGAATTTCTCTAAACACCTATTTTGAAATTATGGAAAAACGCATTGTGAATAATGTTATATGAGATTGATGATTCGATATTTGTTGTGAGTGTCATGTAAAAGCTAGGGTGAGACCTTCTCTCAAATAAGAGTTGAACTTTACGGGCACAACCAAAATTTAATTTGAATTAGTTGGCGTCATGATAACTCCGGATATTCCAAATATTAGATGATCTATCGAAAAAAAAAAGAATTGTAAATTATATTTGTTACATATTATATCAAATATTTAACAAATATGTTTTAGAATATATCGAACGTTTCAATGCATTCTTTGGAGCAACATCAAAGGATAAATCAGTATGCTTGAAAGATTAAATGGTTGGACAATCTTCTCTGCGCGTTAGCTAAAGCTCTTCCTTTGCTCCATATGGTGGATCCCAAGTTTCGGGCATGAAAATATCAATATTCACAAGAGAAAGTTACAGCCTTTACAACAACAATCTTGATGTCATTTTATTACCTAATCAACGAAGTTATTTATGATTGTTTTCACGGAAAGGGATGAGTGTGTTGTGGGTTCAGCCCAAGTTGTAAAATATTAGTATTATTTTTTTTTGTGGGGTTTTATTGTGGACTTTTATTGTCTTTTATTTTGGCCTATTTTCGCTCTTATGCTAAGGTATTTTATTGGTTTTATTTTGTTACACAAAACAAGAGTGTAAGTAGAAAATTTAGAGAGAGTGCAACAATTTCGGTTTTACAGGTGCAGCTACGATCAAGTGGTATCAGAGCCCAAAGTTAAGTGGGTTGCAATGTGCATGTTCGATGTGGGGAGAAGTCCTCAATGTGATGCCCAACAATGGTGGTGTCTTGTGTGTTGAAAATCTTGCTGGCAATGTTGAAGGTCAGGCGGCGGGTTCCGGAGGTGAGACCACCGGTATGTGGTGGTCCGGAGGTGCAAGAGGGTGCAAGAGGATTTCGTTGGAGGGGAGGCCCATGGGTATGTGGTCCTTGGTTTGAGGGGAATTGTTGGGGTTGGGGTATCAACCCAAGTCCCACATCGAAAGATGAGACAAGAGTTGCCTAGAATATAAGGTGTTTCATCTACTCCATTAGTTTGAAGCCTTTTGGGAAGTTGTCTAAGAACAAAACCGTGAGGGCTTAGATCCATAGCGAACAATATCATACTAATGTGAAGTTGGGAGTGGTAGAGATAACTCTACTGGGTTTTTTGTGCACGCAAAATATAAATAACATATGTGGGAAAAAGAATGGATTTAATTTCGAAGGCATTGAAACTTGGCTTACAGTCAATATTTGATTTGAGTTTTTTTTGTAGTATTGGACTTAATGTTAATAAGAATTTGGAGGGAGTTGTGAATTCAATGAAAAAGTTACAAAGATGATTGATTTTGATATTGGTTATTGGCTTCTTTGGCTATAATGTAGTATTACTTGATTAGTTGAGACACTCTTTCAATTTTTATTAGTATTAGAATATTATGTTTGCACATAATTTTTCAATTTTTTTTGGTGAATCTTATTTTTTAAAAAACTAATAAGATTCATGTACAAACATTAAAATTTTAATTTTTTGGATAATGTTTAAATTATTTAGATCGTTCAACTTATGACCTCATAATTTCAGTAGATATGGGGGTTGAGGATAACATCCGGACACAGATTTGGAAATTTGTTGGACCTGTAAGGAGTTCCTTTACCCTATGGCTAACAGCATAGGATAGACCGAAAATTAGGAGTTTGTTGTGGTTAAGGCAGATTGTAGATTCACCATCCTGTGAAATTTGTGGTGCTTCGGAGGAGACAACACCGCATGCGGTACGGGATTGCGAGCTGTCCCGTAAGGTATGGGAAGGAGTACTGCCTGGAAGGTTTTGGTCGGAGTTCTGGTCCTATAATTGTCCAATGGAGTGGATTTAAGCCAATGTCTCCCAAAGCTCAAGGTTAGGGTCTTATAAGATTTGGAAGTATCTCTTCCGGCAAGTGTTGCAGGAGAACTGGTTCTGACGGAACCACATTATATTTCAGGAAATGGCATCACCCCCTAGTGCTATTATTGTAAAGCAAGTTCTTACCAAAACGTTGGAGATTGTTCTCCTTTTGAATAGGAGGAAGGGTTAGGTAGTTTGGCCCTTTGTAATTCTTTTGTCTACCTGATTGGTAGTTTGTACATCTTTTATTATATAGCAATATATAATCCCAGTTACAAAAAAAAAAAAAATTAATTAGATCGTTTATAAATTTTTATGTGCAAACACCCGGTCGTTTCTTAGGAAAAGATTGAAGTTGACTTATATAAACACGTATGTATCTTCTTTTTTTTTTGATAAGTGTATGCGTATGTATCTATCCTCTGTGTATATATATATATATATATATATATATATGCTTAATCTATAATTATTAACTTTTATATATTCTGAAAGGAAACGATTTTTTTTTTTTTTGGTCCGCTATTTGTTCATTCACAATACTCTAATATTAAGTGGTTGAATTGATTATTTATTTATTTATGCGTGCATGCATGTACGGGGCGGTATTCATCTTAAAAAACATTTTTTTTTTTTTTTTGATGAATCATCTTAAAAAAACACTTATAATATACATACATACATATATAAATATATATGTAATAGTACTATAATTAGATATTTAATTGTTGTGAAATAGCGACAGTTTTCTACTCCTTTATAAAATTCCATTAAAAGTTGGAAAAAATTGTAAGCGTGAGAATATGACCAAAGACTTCCAAGTTATTCTTAATCAATATAACCAACCTTTGAATTGACCTAGTTGTATTTTCTTCCTTTTTTTCTTACCAAATCTAAAGGAATATGCAAATTACTATGTAAAACTGAAAAAAAAAAAAATAAAAACATATAATTAGATTAGGGCGGCATCATCCCAATGGATACTGTTCACTTTCTTTAGTCCAAATTAATCAGTTACAAAATTTTGTCTTTTTTTTTTTTATTTAACTTAAACGTATTGTTGTAGTTATTCTTCCAATGAAAATAAATAGTTAATCACATAATGTGTTTTATTTTTATATACGAGCGAAATCCAAACTCTTAATCTCATGATTAAAAGACAGGATGTCATCATGTCACACCGAAAAAGAGAAAATATTGATGGATATATTTGATTTTGTTTGTTGGTCCAATTCCATAGTCATTTTTATTTTTATTTTTAGGTGTTTTTTTTTTAAAAAAAAAATTAATAATAATTGAAACTAATAACCTCTAAAATCATCGGTGAAACTGTTACAAAGGATGCTGATAAGTGAGCGTTGACAAAGGAGCTGCAAATATTGAAAATGTCTAGATTGGCTGAAAATAAACACACCTAAAATCGTGGAATTTAAACGTGAAGAATGGTTGTTAGTCTTTTGCTTTTGTAAGTAAAACTACTTTATGAGAGATTTGGTATCAAAGTTAAAATGTGGAATATTAAACAAATCAAGTCAAATTTGTAGATACGATTCATAGCAGACATTCCTTTTCTTCTTTATATATATATATCGCATACATTTTATTATTCTATATTTAACACTTTTCATATCTAATAATTTTTGGTAATCGGGTATCTTTATCGAGATATTTATGAGAGTAGACACCTAAAATTAAGCTACAATATTTAGTTAAAATTGCATCATAAGTCATCTGTGACATAAATCAAACATCTCATAACTTGCAAGTTAGATAAAAGTATTTAAGTAATAGAACTACACTAATTAGTTACTACCTTTTATCCAAATGAAATATATGTATATATATATTGGTAGATATTTGAATCAATCAAAATCATTCAACTATAATGGATATCACACTTCCACTTCGCTTTTTTATTATTATTCGAAAGTCTATTCATAATAGTAAAAATATATTGTATTTAATGGCTATTGAAAATGATTTATCATTTTATTATTTAGATTAAAATAAATATGAGAATACATAAATGTTACTTATAACATGACAATTAAAGTATAATATTTTTTAAATATCTATTTAAAAGGAAATATATATATATATATATATATATAATATATGAAAATGACCATTTAATATTCATATGCTCCGAAGAATTTTATTTGGTAGTAATGCTCATCCAATGAAAGTGACACGTCAGTGCAGGAATGCATTTTTTATTGCACAGTAAAACAAGCTTGGTTAATGGGTAAGTTTATTTCTGATAAATTATCATACTAAAGCGCAGATACGATCAGCTATTTAAAATTTGTGGTCAGAGTTTCCTTACACAAAGAACTGACCTGACTCGAATGAGGATTAGTCTTGATATGGATTAGCTTAAAGATATCTCCTATAGTTTGGGACTCATTTAAAACACTTTATGCCTTTAAAAAAAAAAAATTTGTGTAAAAGTATAGCAAAAGAAAATGAATGACTGAGGGTATAGACCCTTTATTTAGACACAAAAATATTCTTCATATATACAATGAAAACTATTCATAAGACTCCAAACGAAGCCCATACCTAGAATGGGTTTTATTTTTCATCTGGGCCTTTTAGCTCATTTAACTTTGAATTTTAATGGGCCTCAGCCCAATAAAAATTTGGAAAATATACATTGGATAGATTTTTCAATTAAAAATATACATTTAATTTAGGTTAATTCACTTTTTTTCCTTTTCGTCCAAAAATTCCGTCCAACTTCAAATTTCGTTTTCGCCCATTTTTAGGAGTATTTTCGTCTCTTTTTCTTTTAGAACTATGTTTTTTAGGATATTTTTCTTTTTTATGAATTCAGGGTTATTTTTGTCTTTTCATTTTAAGAGTATTTTTAATTTTTTTAGGAATATTTTTATGAATTTTTTAAAAAATATTCAAATCCTTTTTTTTATGTAATCATTAGGAATTGAACCCATAAACTTCAAAATTTTTTACCATACAATCTACCATTAAGCTAGACAATTTTTGTTATCATAAAGAGATAAAATTTAAAATAAATCTTAAACAATATACCGGCAAATTTCCAGATCTAAGATTCTAATTTTCATCTCATAAGTCCACCACAAATTTCTAGATCTGAGATTCTAATTTCCACTCATAAGTCCACCCCAAATTTTATAATTCCCCAACCATTTTCATTGAATAAAGTAAAGATATGAGGATAGGAGGATGAAGAAATCGACCCAGAAATTGTTGTTAATCAAAGCTCCTCCACTTCTGTGATACCTAACCCTAAATAAGGGTAAAAAGAGAATTTACGAGATATTGAAATTATTATTATTATTATTAAACAAATAAGTCTTATTTATAAAAGGGAAAAGAGGAATTCTCAAAAACCCTAAAATTATTTCTATCTCACGTTGGCTCTGTCTAGGAAGAGAAGGAAACGAGGAACAGAAAGAGAGCAGTTTGTGCGTTTTCGATCATCGGGAATAAACGGGTAAGTTAGGTTTCGTTTTTTCGAATTAAATTGGGTTATGGATTATTAGAGTTAAAGAATTTCATTGGTTAATTTATTTAGGTTGGATACAAGGGTTTGCTTGGTGATTTCGATTTCCTTTTCGGTGCAATTCAGAGGTGAGTAAACTGATATTTTTCTCAAAGAAATAATTTTTATAGATTTGTTTTGATATTGAGATTGTTATTTTAAGTTATGATTTTTAATATAGTTGAATTATAAGGACCTACTTAATTGATGTTTGTATTTAATTAGATTAACGATTTTTCAGAGAATTTTTTTTTTCTTTTTGGAAACTTTAATTCCCTGGCATTTTTTTTTAGCGTCTGTTAAAAATTATTATTATTATTATTTTAATCTTGGATCGTAAAAGTTTTGGAGGGAATTTTAGATATAAATTTTTTACAGTAATTTAGTTTCTGGAGTTCTTGGTTTGTTCAGAATTTATTTATAATTATTTCGTAAGTTTCAATTTTTTTTGGCTCAAGTTTGGCTCAAGTTAGTTAGAAGTAAGTTGGGGGAACATGTTCCAAACTATAAGTTTTTAAACTATTGAGCATGGTAAAAAAGCTCTACTGTTATAAGTTCCGGCCTCCCTAGCGGGATTAACAGTTAGAATCTATATCGATTAAAACCAACTAATGACTACTTACTTGAGCCTCATAAAAAGAAAGTGGAATTGAATTGAAATTCCTATTTGTTTGAGTAAAAGCTATATGTAATAAGTGTTTTCGACTATCATACTCTTGGTATTTTTGAGACTATTTTGAGATTTGATTGTCTTCACGATTTCAAAGTTTTGTTTGATTTTAATTTATGTTTCGTTTATTCACTGAACTTTTAGTTCATACCCCTCCCTCTTATATCCCTTTTTGCGGATACTAGTGATGAAGAATAAGACGAAATGAGGAACTTGAGTTATGATAAATGTCTTCAAGGTAAACCTTGAGCGCATGGTCGTGTTACAACCCGGATTCGGGGCGTGACAACTTCCTCCCATGAATGCTTTTGTCTTCTCCTTTGAAAGCTTGAATAATTTTTCTTTTTGTTATTTTATTTTTCCCCTTACACTGATGGGTTTCCACAATCAACCAATTTTGTATTTTTGGAAGAAAACGAGGAGAAGATAATGTCGGTAATGGTGGTCGGAGATGGTGGTGAGGAGGAGGAAGAGGAGAAGAAGAAGGCGAAGAGTAGAAATGAGAAACCCATCTCAAAAAAAAAAAAATTTGGTTGATTTTAACAAGTTCAAAATTTATGTGGTAGAAGAAAAAGATGAGAGATATAAAAAGACCAAAATAAATATAAAATTTTTTATCTAAATGTGAAAAATAACTTTATTTTTCTTAGTAAAAACAGTTTAGGACTTTAAAAATAAAAATATATATATTTTAAGACTAAATTTATCAAACATAAATTTATTTAGGACCAAATTTACCAATTACTCAACATTTTTAAAAAAAAAAACTTATTATATTTTGAAAAAGGTAAATATATGAGAGATCTAAAAGACGAAAATGTAACTTGGCTTATTCGTAATTAATGAATATATTTGTAAACAATTAATTATAAAAGAAAAAAACTTATAAATATTATTTGTGATAATAAAATAAACTTTTTAAAAAAATAGAAAAACAACAACGAGGGAGTACATAATTTGGCTTCTTTTGACCAATTTTACTTCATAATGAGAAAAACTAAGTTGATTCTCCATTTTTTTTTATTTTTTAAGAAAGTCAAGATTAATTTAATCTTTAAAATGTCAAAGAAAACATAGTTTAATGAGTAATAATTTTTGAAGATCATGCATTTGAAATACAGTAAAAATACTCTAAATTTCAAAAAAAAAAAATTAAAATTAAAAAATGATAGTCCAGCTCATTTTTTTTTGTAGCTGTGAAAAAATGTATCTGGAAACATGGTAACAATACTTCTAGAAAGTGGTGCAGAAGTGTCAGTAAATCCTATCTACAATGCTAATTTGAATTTTCACTGTGGATTTTAGTCAGGAAAAAATGACAAATAACAAGACATGCATTTACTACTTACTAGGAATTAATACAACAACCAAAAAAATCAGCAACTTCAAGAATTGTACCTGCCAACAATCCTTGGTATAAGAAGTAGACAATTTTTATTGGGATGAAAAAACTAAGAATTTTTCTTTTTTTATTGGTGAATAGTTGTTTGATTTTAAATAAGTGTAATTTTTATATGTATAATAATGATATATAATTATTAGATTTAAAGAAATTTTTACACATACTCCATTGTGTATTATTTAGATAAATAATTTTCAAAATATTTTTTATTTTATTCTTGACTTTGTAATAGAATAATCCAATTGAGATAATTTTTCTTTTAATAAATAAGATAAATAATATAAAATTAATTATATAATTTGTCTCAAATTCATAACCTCTATAAGTAATAAGTGAGGCTAATAATACTAACTAAACTAAGTCATTCTTGACCAAATATATAATTTTAAAAATGATAATGTGTACGATAATAAATTAATAAATATTTTCTTTAATTTTAAAATTTTAGTAAGTACTATGAGATATTTGAAATAAACAATTATTAAATATTTTAGATATAAAATTATTATTATTGTCACCTCCAAAATTTTAGAGGTTACTATTATCTATGTGGTGTAACACTTGGTTCTTATAGTTCAGGTTGGTTATTCTCATGTCAATTGTCACGAATTAGGTCCAACTCTGCGTTGTGACTATAAGACTTAGTGGTACTTATAGTCCATTATTTGACACTATTCTCATTATATATTTAAAAATATATATAATTTTATAATAAATATTTAGACTCATTCTTATATATATCATTAGTATGATAACATAAGTATATAAAAAAAAAAAAAAGTAAAGTAATTGCATAAAAAGCTACAAAGCTTTTTGAAATTGATGGGATTCTATTGATTGACAAAACCATCGCAGCCTATGTAGACTACCAACAATCTATGCTTACATGCTTTTCTTTGGTTTTTGTAATTCTTTTGTACTCAGTCTTGGAAAATATGCTCATTGTTACTTGTATATCATTTGTGTTCACGCCTCATTTTATGATAATATATATAATTTGATCATTTAGTCAAAAAAAAAAAACATATAAATATTTCTTTATGATGTATTTGCATTATTTTTATTTTTATTTTACATATTACTTATATGTGTGTAATATTTACTAATCATATATTTATTTAATCGAGATTTTTTAAAGGTTAGTAATTTGGTCAAGTAACTTAAAAAAATATTAATAATTGATTTCTTTATATACAACATTAATAAGATTTTTTTTTTAAAAAAAAGATAAAATTTTAAATAATTGATATAAGATTTGAGGATCATGACAGTAAAAGTTAATCAGCAAAAGCAAAAAAAAAAAAAAAAAAAAAAAAAGTTTTTTCCCTTAATTCTAGAAATAAGTTTAAGTACAAATGGAAAGAATGAAAGAAACTCCGATGTGCAAGTGAGTTGCAAACTTTATTGGTTTAAGTGAGGTTAAGGGTTCGAACATTGATTTATGTATGCAATTGATTTAAAATCTAGGGCTAGAGTTTCTCCCGTAAGGGACCTACCCAACTCGAATGAAGATTAGTTTGGATGTGGATTGACTTAAAAGTGTTCTCTCATATTTTGGAACCTATCTAGAATAGCTCGTGCTATAAAAAAAAAAGTGAAAGAAATAATATGATTTAGGTTATATACTATGTAGTTTAACCTCTTTATATTCGATAGTCAATTTGAGTTCCGAGTAATTCAAAATCAAGTGACATTGAATATTTTTTTGAGAGAAATTCTCACTAATACATATTTCTCTATACATAAAATTTAAATTTCAAATTTTAATTAAAGAGAATTAAACTTCTTCCGTTTAACAAAACGAGTGGTTGTTAGTGGTATAAAACCTACTTCCATATGATAGAAATTAATGGCAAACATGTTCAAGTGTTAGCATTGTAAGTTGAACCCTTGAAAGGAGACCATTAATAAGGGGCGCGTGCAACGAATAAGGAATTCCCACTTACAATATTTTTTCTTGCAAAATTTACAATTATGTGAATGCGACACAAAGATGAAAATAGAAATGATGAAAAAACCCTAATCAAAACTTCCAATTCAAGAAAAACAACAAACTTAATTATAAACACAAAACCCGTGTTGGTACATTTGGGTTTCCATTATTGGCTCTATTTTGATTTATTTTTGTGGGTAATTGATTCGTTCGAGTTCGTGGCAAACAATGCCTAATCATTTTTTTTTTTAGTTTTTATTTTTTAATTTTTTTCTATAATAAGACATATTTTAAATGAAACTCAATTATAAACGTTATTTTTAAAGTATGTTTTCATATAAATTAAATGAGTATCGATGATGTGTTTCTGATATTAACTCTTTGATGATTAAGTCAATGATTAGATCTGAAAAAAATTTCAAGAATCAAGAAAGATAGAATATACTCTTAATTCTTCCAGGGAAAATAGTAAACAATACAGAACACTTAGAATAAATTTAGAATATATATTTGACTTGTCTTGCGTGTGGTGTGTGTTACTATTTATATTTGAGGTCTTAGCTAACGGGAGAATTACACTTGAAAAGAGTATGTTAGTTGTCCAACAATCTAATTTAGTGGCTCCAATAGTATTTGTAGGTCAAATGCATTTAATGCCCCCTGGGGAAGGTCGGAAGTCATACTCTCTTTGTGATATCTTGTAATCGCCGGTAGGACCCAAGTTGTCCGCCTAGTGGCATCCATCATATCTCAACTCATTAGACACACGTGACCTCTACTCGCATTCTAATGCCTTTCAGTATCTCATCTACTAATTCATGAAAAATTTATGAAGTAATTTGTAAGATTATAACACATAACTAAAATATAGTATAAAATAATTTTAAACGTGAATTGAACACAAATCATTCATTTAACAAACTAAGTAAAAATACCAAGTGAAAAGAAGTCATGCATAATATAGTAATTATAAATTAAAAACTAGTGTATTTTAATTTTTTTTTATTAAAAAAAAAAAAAGAGAGAGAGAGAGAGAGAGAGTAGTTACGTTGTGAATATGTGTAACTTACAACTAGTGACTTAACAATCTTTCACGCACTTGTACAGAATCGTGCTTACGTGCTGTTAATTCTGAGGATGTAATTAAGATTTGGAGCCACACGATTGGATTTCGGATCCTTTAATAACTCTGCTTTCTAGGACCTTCCTTGCCACCTGCTGATTATTATTATTATTGTTGTTGTTGTTGTAATTCCTTAAAAAAACTAAAATATTCTTTCATTTTATTTTAAATTTTAATATTGTCTCATTGTAACTATTGAATGATTATTATTAGTATATTCGACTTCTTATTGGGAAAAAAAGAACAAAACAAAAAGCGTTCCACCTTATCTACAATTAATGTAGAAATTAGGAAAAGATTTAATCACAATTTAGATCATTTTGACTATTTGTAAGTGATCGGGGGAATGACTCTCCAGTCCTACCATGTATGTATGTTGAGAAGGTTCTACTTCTTTCTACATGTCGTGTAAAAAAGGTCAAGTGTCGGAGTGTATTTTAATGTTAGCTCTCCGATGATTAATTCAGTTATTGAATCCAAAGCAAGAAAGATATCTTCTTGATTCTCTCTGATGAATACAAAACACTTAGAATAATTTGTGAGTTAATGTTATATTGAGAGTCTTAACCAACGGTATTTGTCGGATCGGATGCATTTAATACTTCATATTGAAAGTATCTTTTTATGTTGTCATACCATCATACCATTCGCATGATACTTGTAGTCACCGATTTACAGGTAGAGCCTATTCAAAACCTAGTCAATCCATCATGTGACGTCCACCTCTGTCTCCCTTGGCCTACGCGTTAAAACAAAAGCATTGCATACAAAATCCTTACTATTTATTTATAAATTTAAATTATTAAACTTTGTATAAGACAACAAAAAATAATAATTTTCAAATTTTATTTATAAAATTTGATGGTTTATTTTGCCTTACACAATATATAAAATTTCTCTTTCAGTATATGACTCATTACAAATGAAACTATTTTTATTTGAATTATATTTTATTGTCACCTAAAATAAAACAAAAAAAAATTATAGATTTAAAGAAAGTCATAAATTTTTGTAAAAGACAACTTTTTTTTTGTTTAAGTGAAGTCCAAGGAGATCGAGGTTCGAATCTCGACTCATGTCCTTCCATAATTTAATACTCATCTAAGACATCATAAATTTTTGTAAAAGACAACTTTTTTGGTTTAAGTGAAGTCCAAGGAGATCGAGGTTCGAATCTTGTTGGAACATTTTCAAAATATTATAATAGTTCCGATAGTGGATATGTGATTCAATGAATCAAAACTCGGAAGAGTCAAAGGATATTAAAGATAATATATTATTTTAAATAATAAATTATCCGAAAAGATATATTTATCGGAGAGATATATCTTTATCTAAAAGATATATTGTATGTCTTTTATATCTATATATATTGTTAATATAGATATGCAGAATGATATGAATATCAACAGTATGAATAACATACTATCAAAGTTTCTGCATAACCTCAAACACTCTCCTAGTTATTTATCTTCATTGTATCGGCAGATTGTATATGACAAATATTGTCTTTAGGAAAGTGGCATCCGATACACGTCTTGAAGCCGGTTCTGTTTATTGTTCTTACATTTCTTTATATCCTATTTTTCTCTAACAATATAAAGGCAATATTTGCATATAAGAACAATAGTGTCAAAGATGGAAAGTTATATCGGATGACAGAAAGTTAAAAGCTTTGAAGGAGAATGACTGGATTCCAGCAGGAACAAATATCCATATCAAAGAGGTAAATTAAAAGTTGAGAATCGGTAAACAAAGGTAATGTAAATAATTATTTGGAAAAATGATTACTGTTAAATATATTGAATAATTAAAATGTCATATTCCTATGATTCATTCTAAAAGGAAATTGACAGTAATTTTGATTGATCAAAAAGTTTGATGAAAATGTTCATCATGAAAACCTATATCAAATTTGTAGGTTTGAATATTTAGATATTCTTATAGATATAAAGATAAATGTCATAATCTATTGCATGATGGATTCATTTAAAATAAATAAATCAAATGAAACCCTTTATATTAAAGAAGTAAAAAGCAGAACGATATCAATGTTGAAATATGCAAAGTAAATGCGTATGTAATATGATTTGAATCTAAATTCTGCTATAGTTACTTAGAGATTTATTCTCCGTTATAATTATAGATTATGTGCAATAAGTAATAATCTAACGGATTTATTTACAAAGTCTTAACAAGAAAGGTTGTAAATAAAGATTAAAGAGATGGTTTAAAGCCTATTTCAATAAATTACCCATGACAGAACTTCTCTACTTGACGCTGGTACTACGCCAAGTCTCAAGTTCAAAGAGTAAAAGTATGTCATTAGTGTAATTGCAAGCATTATTATGTTTTATTTATTTTTCATCCCAATGTTGATTAATGCTTGGTATCTACATTGAAAGGAGGGTGAATTTTAAATTCTTAATGAATCTATAGGACAACTTGTTAAAGAAAGATAAAGACAAGAAAATTTGTCAAAGTGTCATAGATGCAGGGTACTTGATATAGATTCACATATATGAGTGTGAAGTTAGTCATTTCAAAGAATTCAAATGCTTTATTTTATACACTCATGAAGGATACAAACACAAGACTATAAACTGTGTCATTCAATTTGAGCAGTGTTTTGATGTAATAAGTTTTATGTGTGGTTGTATCTACAATATATCAATAAAGACATTTGGTCAAAGTTTTTACTACCAATTTGTTTAGATATATTGTATTGATCTTTCACTAAGTAAAAATTCAAATCATAAGATACTTTTATTTATGCATATAACTTACAAAATTTTTGTGAATGTTTATTTTGAAAATGGTGGGAGATTGTTGAAACATTTTCAAAATATTATAATAATTCCGATAGTGGATATGTGGTTCAATGAATCAAAACTCAGAAGAGTTTGATTCCGAAATGATATTAAAGATAATATATTGTTTTAAATAATAAATTATCCGAAAAGATATATTTATCAGAAAAATATATCTTTATCTAAAAGATATATCGTATGTCTTTTATATGATATGAATATCAACAGTATGAATAACATACTATCAAAGGTTCTGCATAACCTCAAACACTCTCCTAGTTATTTATCTTCATTATATTATAAAAGTAGATTGTATATGACAAATATTACCTTTAGGAAAGTGACATCTAATACCCGCCTTGAAGCCGGTGTTGTTTATTGTTCTTACATTTCTTTATATCCTATTTTTCTCTAACAAATCTCGACTCATGTCCTTCCATAATTTAATACTCATCTAAGACATCTCATGTTCTAAGAAAAATATATATATCTAAAAGCTAGATATGGCAATTTTCGAAAATAATATATATACATATATAGGTAAGCAAAAAGTTTACTGCATTCAAGTATTTGTAACCAAACACCTCAAATACTTACCTTATCCAAAGGGCGAAAGTTAGTGCTAGCGGACACCATCACTATAAAAGGAAAAAAAGTTTACTGCAACTGTTTCTTGCCTTCATTTCAAGGAAAATAGGGAGAATGATCTATACAAAGAACAATTAAAACTAAGTAGAAAATGCAGCAACTAATTCCAACCACCTACCAACAACTCAATTGACTACTCCTTGCTTTATAGTAAGTACTACACTACTGAAACAAACACAATGCAAAAACTAATATTCTACTAATAAAAACATTCAAAAAAAAAGGAAACCTAAGACTAAATCAAGAAAAGCAGGAACACAAATTAATTAAACATCTCAACCTTTGATCGAACAAGAACAAGAAGAAGAAGAAGAAACAGAAGATTTTTCAAACTCTTAGCAGATAAATGCTTAATTCTGGACCTCCATGGCCATCAGGATTCATCATGTAAAAAGCTTCTGAATCTTTAGAACCCACAACTCTCTCAAACTTAGCTCTCATATACATAAGTTCCCCTTCCTTCCCTGGTGCCTCATCATCACCATGAGGTAGCACACCAGCTCCCATGGAAATTGGACCAACAGCATTCAAAACTTTCCATTCATCAGATCCACATTCCCGACTCGTCGCGTATCCACACTTCCTCCCGTTGCAGTAGGTTCTCCATATCGGTTCTTCCAGCAGCATCAGCTTCGTGGATTTCTTCTCCGTTGTTCTCCGGTCACATTCCAGTGCGATTCGAACGACCCCGGAAGCCATTTCTTTCACCAGAACACTAGTGGGAGTCGCTAGCTCAACCAGAAACGCCGGACTCTGTTTGGGATCTTCTTGAAATGCGAAATGCACGTGTCCCCGCCTGTAACCGAAAAGGGTTCCGACGACTTTTGTTCCTAGCCCTGAAAATTGTGAGTTACGCCGGCTCTTACCGAAACTGAAGGCGGATCGGAGTTTAGAAACTCCAATCAATGCGAAGTTCTTCTTTGGTGGTGGTATAATCGAGAGTGTATGCATTGAATGATTAATCTCCTCTGTTCTGATCAGCTCATCCTCGCCTCCGCCTCCACCGCTGCTGTTTGAAGAAGTGCTGTAGGCCAGAATCTCTTCCATGTCTTCGTCCTCATCTTCAACTTTCTTCTTCCAGAAATATCTTCTGGAGAATGAAAAGGAATCATGAGGGTTCTTAGCCATGATTGTCCTCATCTGGGATGATTTTTTTAAATTCAGCAAATTCAAGACAAGAGAGAGAGAGAGAGAGAGAGAGAGAGAGAGAGAGAGTCAGACTTCTCAAATAAAGGAAGAGAAATTAATAAATAAAAACCCTAATTCTGCATCACATTTTCTCTCATGTATGAGCTGATTGATTTATTCTTATAGCTAATATTTCTCCCTTTTTTTTCAGCATTTGTATGACTGCAAGAACACCTAGCAGGGATGAATCCTGACAAAAAAGGAAGGTGAGCAGTCCCACCTAACTAATTAAGAAAAGAATAAGGAAAAAATGGTACAAAAAAGTAGAGTGAAGGTGAGAACTCAAGAAAATCACACAGAGACACAGAGAGAGAGAGGAGAGGCAAAAGAAATCTGAGGAGACGAAGGATTATATTTAGAATTTCTTTATATCCAAATCGGGAGGGAAGAGCTGAGAGAACATGGAGACATTGTGTGGGGTTAGGAAGTGAAAGGGAGGCTTGACTGACCACCTGACTTGCATTGGAAATGGTTAAGGGCAGGTAAATCTACACCAAATCACACCCACCATGGATCAATAACTAGGACCACGCCTCTTTTTAGGTTTACATGCAAGTTTTATTTGCATGTTAGATTAATAACTCCGATTAATTCAAATTCAATATAAATTACACTCAATTAGATTCAGCTTAAATTATACTTGTAAAGTTTAACTTTTATTTGAGAAAATATCTCATTTTAACTCTTATATGATACTCATTGTCGAACCCTTCTTTTATAATGAGCATGCATTTTTTTTTATTATGTCAAACGAAAGTTGTGTAGAGTTGGGTGCCCATAGTGCACAAATTTCCATGGTCGTGACAATAGTGTGCCCTGTATTCTTGGCTTTAATCAGAGAAGAGTGAAATTATGATTCTGGTTTTGTTGCAGCTCGTGTGCACTGGACAGTAATAGTACTATCAAATAAATACAGAAGAATCTTTAATTTTAGCCATAGTGCAATCAGATTGTACTGGATAGCTTAGTAGGGAAAAATGCTAGGTTATACACATTTGCATAACTTTCAAATAATCATCAGTGAACCAACTATCACCCAAGCAAATGTCTCTTGTCCATGACTGATTAAAGATTAAAAAAGAAAGAAAAACAGTACTGTAAGTTTCTAATGCTTTGGATTCATTTTTTGTAGTGATTTAATTCTTGAACACACAAAAAAAAGAAAAAAAAAACAAACAGTGCTATCTAATCATGAATAAAAGTATGCATTGAGCCAATAAAAGTTGGTATAATGCAAATTCTACAGGAATTTATAGCTGCAATAATTATCAACAATCATAAATTTTTTTTTCTAAAAGAAGTGGGTGGAAGTTCAAGGGACACTCGGGATTTTATTCCACCGCCACTAATGCTGAGCATGTGGCAGAGTCAAAACCTAAGTAGACATTTTTCAACAGGATGTTTTGCTAAATCTGTCAACCCAATTTGAAAAAACCAGCATTGAAAAAATCATTCCACCATTTTTTTAAGAAAAACTAAACATTATTTCAACAGAAAAACTATTTTACAGATCAACTAATCATCATCTACAATCAACAACTGCGCCATGAGTTGGACAGTTATCACACGAAGATCATAATTTTTTTTTGCTAGTTCCTAAAACTAAAGTCATCTTAGGAGATTCAGACAATTCCATTGGATGTAAATTGTAACATGATGTTTCATATTTGTCTTTCAAAGATAAGAAAGATCAAGAGTGGAAACACACACAACAAAAAAAAAAACTCCAACCAGTGACAAAATGACTGTGTTTGCTCAAGAAAAAATCAACACCAAACAGAGCACTTGTGAAATCTAATTGAGAGACATGTTTGTTCTACTCATTAAACACCAAGACATTTTTAGGATAATTCAAAGACTTGGTCCTAAATTACATAAAATTTTGCTAATAAAGTCCTTTAATTATTTTTTTTACTAACAATAATCCTTATTTTGAAAATTTTTTGTCAACTATTTGACCAAAACACTATTTGACTAACATACTAATAGTGTTAAAAGGTTCCAAATTGACAAATTATCATCAAAATAGGGACCTTATTAGCTTAAAAAACAGTTAAGACTTCATTGGTAAAAACTTATATAATTAGGGAACAAATTGGTGAATTATGTAAACTTTTAATGTAAGATAAAGTTATAGAAGTAGTAATAAGCAGAAGGACAGTAAGAAAAATGTCTGTATCCCCATAACAAATGGACAAGACAATGAGCATGTATATAAGTCTCTTAAAAATAACAAGTTATACGACTAAGAAGCGATTATCATCTTTTAAACTAAAAGAAAGTAGACAGCAAGTACATCAAAACCTATGAACCAAAATAGCAGCATCATCTATTTAACATACTTTGAAGAAAATTGAAGACTAGAATGAAGCAATAAATAAGCATGCTGCTAATGGTTTTAGCCATTTTATAGGCTTTTCCTTAATCAACCTGTAATGATTCATATGAAACACTTCAGACCAGACATGGTGATTAAGAATGAATTATGAGTAGTTCACTTAACATTTTTCACCAAGCAATTTTCAGAGGAAGATTTTAATTCTTCATGAACAAATTAGAACAAAACAATTGCAAAGAACAAATACCTCTTTCCTGAATGTAGAATTAAGAGTATAACTGTTTTGAACTGGCAGCAGCAGCTTATGAAAGAATAGTCAGAGAACATAACACAATTCCCTTTTTCTTCAACTTCAGATATACAGGAGATAGGTGAATAAATAGGGTGAAACACATACTAATCACAACATATTAAACATTAGAATTTTTCCATCATCAGAGTATAGGAATACTTGATGGTTAACATTCTTGATAGTCACTAGTATGATCATGAGATATGTAAACAAAATAGGATGATATCTAAAGTGTGACAATAGACTAGTTAAATACATTATCAACCAGTTCAAGGGGCACTATTTCACGGACATCCTCAATTATTCATGTTCCGAAACCAGAAATTGCTCATTGTAGAGGCAGATCATCACCATTTAATTAGATAGAAAAGGACTAAAACCACTTTGCACCATATTTTCAAATGAACAAAAAAGTGGTTTTGGCAAATCATCCCATTCATACCAATCCCACCCATCGCATTTCTCAGGCTCAACATTCAGGGGCTGCTGGTTGGGATCAGCAACCACTGCCCGCATGAAGATACATACAATATGAGCTGGTTTTGCTTCTTTATCAAGTACATTGTTTGTAACAGTCAAAAACTCTACAGCATCAATGTTAAGTCCAGTTTCCTCCTTCACCTCTCTGGCAGCACACTCCTCAAAGCTTTCCCCTAAGAGCAAAAATGTTCAACAAAGTTGAGGAAACCAATATGTTCTAAGCTCAAAATGAACTGACGCAATCAAATGGATGAGTCTAATTGGTGACTTCAATCAACAACGAAGATATAGTGATGCTAAAAAGAAATTATTATAAAGTTTCATATGTTTATATTTTTTACTACAAACCGACTTCCCAATCTGAAATGGAAATCTAAACTGCTGCTGGTTAATAGCAGAATCAAAATTAAAAAAGTGGCATAATGAGATTCACAAAATTGCACACCTTATATTTATCCAAGTTTCAAATTTCTGCGCACATAAACAGATTTGAAACATAAGCCAAAAATCACGACTCTGATTAGATAGAAAATCTACTATTAAACAAACTTATATTCATCAAAAGAATCCCAAGTTCGAAAAGTAAGTACCGTTTATCAGAAAAAGAAAAATAATTGTAATATATTTTGAATTCAATGAATTTCAGGAAAAGAGTAAAATGCATAAAGGCGATTTCATAAATAATTAAAAACTAAAACATCAAGCATAAACTATCCATTAATAATAATAATAATAATAAAATCTAGATTTCCGCATGAAAAAAAAAAAAAAAAAAAAAAAAAAAAAAAAAAAAAAATTTAGAAATCGCTGAAACAGATAGGAGACGGAGTAGAGATATGCAAAAATACCAAACTCAAGATGACCACCAGGAGGGGCAAAGGTACTATGGCCAATGGCAGTTAATCGTCGCCCGAGTAACACTTTTTTGCCCTTCAGCAGAAATACAGCCACTCCGACTTCAGGCACCGGAAAGCTGGATTCTTTCTCCATTTCTACACAGAATCAGAGGAAGCCCACTTTCAGACTGAACCAAGGTTTTCTTTTTCATTAAAATGAACCAAAAAATTAAAAATTAAAAGCAAAGTAGGCCTCCCCATGTAAGACCGTAGGTTAAAGCACTCCGGAAACTCGTCAAATCATATTTTCTGAAATATTTTAGGTGGACCTCGTGGTTTAACGCGTGGATTAGTGAATTCATAGACTGAGTGTATGTGAAATTGCATATCAGAACAAAATTGTAATAAGTACATTTAAAAGTAAAATTTTTTTTTTTTTTTTTTTTGATGGATAAGGTTATAGAATTAATGAAGCGAAATCTATGTTTATAAATTTAAGCTGTAGTATGCTTACCAAAAAAAAAAAAAAAATTTAAGCTGTAGTATAAATCAGTATAATATTTTAAAATTAGGTTAAAAATAGGTCATTTTGATCAAAAACCATTGAAATCAAGGAAAATCGCCTTCACTACGGCGCCGTATGATCTGGGATGGGTCGTTGCACGTTTCCCGCCATTTCAGTTTACTTTCCCGCCGTCGCTTTTAAAAAGTTAATTTACTTGGCAGCCAAGGATTAGGGGCTTTTCGCCCAATTATTTCCCTTGCTCCTGTACTTTCATGGGTCTTGTTTGGGAAGCCAAAATTTTGATATTAGAAATTTTTTATCACAACGGTGTTATGTGTATATTGTTCTTTTTCTTTTTCTTTTTTTCTTTTTTTGAGAGGTTATGTGTATATAGTTAGTTATAAAAAATATAATAATATGAAGGAATTTTATTTTTTTTTTTAAATGACAAAAAATGATGAAATTTTTTTTTAAAATAAAGATTAAACTAAAAAAAATTCTCTTCATAAATTACCTACCTTTCACAGGATAGTAGTATCAGAATATATAAAGTTAAAAAAGTTACAAAAAATAAATTTACCACATGAAATTAATTAATCCTTTTACTCAAATATTCCACAAAATACTTTGAACTGTGAGAACACGGTGACAAATTGAAGAAATACCGCTGCTCGTAACATTCAAATAAACTTGCAAAACAAAATTTAAATGGAGTTTTTTTTGTTTCCGTTCGAACTCTACAATGATGAAGTTAGTGAAGATTCAAATGAGAAGAAAAGGAAAATTATAATTTTTATATATGATTTTTTAAGACAATTTATGGTTTCTAGAGCAGATTGTCTAGTGGGTTCATATAATTTAGTATCAGAGATAAGGGTTCTAGGAATAACTTACTATCTTTTTTTTTTTTTTTTTTTTGCTTATCGCACGTGTGTTCCGAGTGGGTCCTGTCACTGAGGGGCGATACCTTCAAGCCATTTTACGTCCGGACTAATCTCGCTCGTTGATTTGTAGACACCTCATTGGATGAGACAAATCGGAGGATTTATCATTTAGTATCAAAGATAAGGGTTCTATAAATAGTTTACTATCCTTTTTTTTTTTTTTTGGTTGAAAACCAGAAACGATATCACTAAAGAATAGCTTACTATCCTTTATTTTCTTGTTTCATATGTTTCTTTTGCTTTTGATCATCTCTTTATCATTTCTTTGAGTTCTTTTCTCGTTCTAACCTCCTTTCTTGTGTTTTTTTTTTTTTTTTTTTTTTTATTTTTAAATTTGTTCTTTTTTTTCTTGTATTCTCGTTTATTCTAAAGTATTTTCCTTTTGTTCTTCTTTTCTTTAAATTCTTGAGTTTTTGAAGTTTTTTTGAATATTGTTGATTTGCTCAGTAAAAAACATAAAGAAAAAAAAAATTGCAAATTTCTTGAATTGATTATTGGCAAGTGGGATTAATTAGTTGCCTAATTTTTTTTCTTGGTAAGTAGGCAAGTACTTGTTTCCTAAATCATCTATTGTCTTCTAAGACTTCTAATTAGTCGTAATACTCATCAATTAAAGATTTGTTTCAATCCAATTAGATCAATTTTGTGCTCCACAAGTTATCAGATATTTCAGGCTTAATTAAGCATGCAGGTGACTATTTTTCTTTATTCTTGATCTTATCCTCAATTCTTTGTATTCTAGTATAAGGCTCTTAAAAATAACAAGTTATACAACTAAGAACCAATTTTATCTTTTAACCTAAAAGGAAGTAGACAACAAGTACATGAAAGCCTATGAACCAAAATAGCAGCATCATCTATTAGCATACTTTGAAGAAAATTTAAGACTAAAATGAAGCAATAAGTAAGCATGTTGCTAATGGTTTTAGACATTTTTTAGGATTTTCCTTAATAAACCTGTAATGATTCTTATGAAACACTTCCCCAGCATTCAGATCAGACGTGATGATTAAGAATGAATTATGAGTAGTTCACCTAACATTTTTCACCAAGAAATTTGTAGAGGAAGATTTCAATTCTCCAGGAACAAATTAGAACAAAACCATTGCAAAGAACAAATACCTCTTTTGTGAATGTAGAATTGAGATCATAATCTATTTCCAGAGTTCCTTAAGTTGTCAGGTACTCATCCTATAGCTTCCCAGATATCCAATAAAATTTTGATGAAAGAAAGTTAAACCACTGTATTAAGACAGCAGAACTGTGTACATTTCTTTAAACTATTTAGCTTTGAACTGGCAGCAGTGGCTTATGAAATAATAGTCAGAGAACGTAACACAATACCCCATTCCTTCAACTTCAGAGAAACAGGAGATAGGTGAATGATAAGATGAAACACATAATAAACAAAACCAGTTAAACAACAGAATTCTTCATTCTGGGGTGCTAAATACTTGATGGTTAACATTCTCGATAGTCACCATATTAGTATTATCATAAGGCATGTAAACAAAATAGGAAAGTATTTAAAGCGTGACAATAGACTAGTTACATACATTATCAACCAGTTCAAGGGGCAATAAACATCCTCAGTTCTTCATGTTCCAAAACCATAATTGCTCACGGTAGAGGCAGATCATCACCATTTAATTGGCTGGAAAAGGATTAAAACCACTTTGCACCATATTTTCTAATGGCCAAAAAAGTGGTTTCGGCAGATCATCCCATTCATACCAATCCCACCCATCACATTTCTCAGGTTCAACATTCAGGGGCTGCTGGTTGGGATCAGCAACCACTGCCCGCATGAAGATACATACAATATGAGCTGGTTTTGCTTCTTTATCAAGTACATTGTTTGTAACAGTCAAAAACTCTACAGCATCAATGTTAAGTCCAGTTTCCTCCTTTACCTCTCTGGCTGCACATTCCTTAAAGCTTTCCCCTAAGAGCAAAAATGTTCAACAAAGTTGAGGGAAACAGTATGTTTTAAGCTCAAAAGGAACTGAAGCAATCAAATGAATGAGTCTAATCGGTGACTTCAATCAACAACGAAAATTATTATTAAGTTTCATAAGTTTATATCTTTTATTACAAACCGACCTCCCCGATCAGAAATGGAAGCCTAAAGAGGTGATGGTTAATGGCAGAATCTAAATTATAAAGTGGAATTATGAGATTCACAAAATTGCACATCTTATATTTATCCAAGTTCCAATATTCTGCGCACAAAAACAGATTTGAAACATAAGCCGAAAATATAGTTCTAAGCCCATGACTCTGATTAGATAGCACATTTAATTTAGGGGATGCAAGCTCAGAACTCTGCTATTAAACAAACTATATTCATCAAAAGAATCCCAAGTTCGAAAAGAAAGTACTGTTTATTAGTAAATGTGAAACAATTGTAATATGTTTTGAATTCAATGACTTTCTGGAAAAGAGTAAAATACATAAAGGCCATTTCAAAAATAATCAAAAAACTAAAACATCAAGCATAAATTATCCATGAAAAATAAAAAATCAAGAAATACAATCTAGATTTCAACTTGAAAAAAAAAAAAAAAAAAAAAAAAAAATACTAAAATCAGAAATTGCTGAAACAAAAAGGAGGGTGGTGTAGAGATAAGTAAGAATACCAAACTCAAGATGACCACCAGGAAGGGCAAAGGTACTATGGCCAATGGCAGTTAATCGTCGCCCGAGTAACACTTTTTTACCCTTCAGCAGAAATACAGCCACTCCGACTTTAGGCACCGGTACAGGTAAATTGGTCGTCGGAGAGCTGGATTCTTTCTCCATTTTACACAGAATCAGAGACCCACTTTCAGACTAAAACCAGGGTTTTTCATTTTCATTAAAATGATCCAAAAATTTTTAAGAAGATTATGTGAATGATAAAAAATTTTGTTTATAAATTTAAGCTGTGTTATTATTTTAAAATTAGGATAAAAATAGGTCATTTTGATCAAAAATCGTCTTCAGTACGACGTCGTATTATACCTTGGATTAGGTCCCGCCATTTCAGTTTACTTTCCCGCCGTGTCTTTGGAAGTTAATTTACTTGGCAGCCAAGGATTAGGGGT
Organism: Cynanchum wilfordii; assembly: GCA_025388415.1. Classification (NCBI taxonomy): domain Eukaryota; kingdom Viridiplantae; phylum Streptophyta; class Magnoliopsida; order Gentianales; family Apocynaceae; genus Cynanchum; species Cynanchum wilfordii. The sequence continues at coordinate 321,767 of JAHSUH010000995.1, read as the reverse complement.
TTTTTCGACCAATTATTTTTTATATCAGAAAATTCTTTAACAAAATTTATTAGTTTGAATTATGACATTAGACGATGTGAATACGAATAATAATTAAAATGTAAAATAGCTAGGATTATAACATAATAAAATATTAAATTGTTAAACTTATTCAATAATTTAGTAAATTATACACGGAGTTTATGTGTTAATTAATATAAAAGTGTGATTTAATTTAGGATAATGTGTTATGATCTCTCCGTTAAAGTTTTCTATTCTAATATTTCATATTCTTAATAGATAAGAGTTTTAATAGAAGTTGGATTACCTAAAACATCGTTTAAAATATTGTTAAAGATACCAATAAAATTAAGACATATGTTAGTTTAATTAAAATACTAACATCATTGACTTTTTTTTATTAATTAAATTAACACGTATCTTAATTTTATTGGTATGTTAAATAATATCTTACAAAATATAATAAGATACTTGATAAGTTGTAAAACATAGATTTTAATATTCATATATTATTCAAACATAAAACATACCTATTACAAATTATCTTTTTTTCTAAAACAAACACACACATATATATATATATATATATATATATATATATATATATATATTTGTCATTTGATTATGAGAACACCGGTGGATGGATCCCTAGAATATAGAAGAGTTTAAGAAGGTCATAAAATTACTTCAAATTAACTTAAAATATATCTAATCAGAGAAGGGATTAACGCCATCTTCTTCTATAGCCTTCAACAGAGGTCCAAGAATTGGTTTTGGAAGACTATCAAATTCGTACCACTCCCAACCATCGCACTTTTCTGGCTCCATATTCTGAGGAATTGCATTTGGAACGGCCAAGAATGAACGCAGAAAAACCACCACGTAATGTTCTTTTTTTTCTTTATCATTGAATACGCAGTTAATGGTTCTCAATACTTCTGTTTTTTCTATTTCTAAACCCGTTTCTTCTTTCACTTCTCTTGCTGCGCACTCCTCAAAGTTTTCGCCTAAATCACAATAAGCAAAAATCCATTTTATTCATCATTCTTGCATACATATATATATATATATATATACATTACTAGAAAAATCGGGATTTGAGACCGTCAAATCTGTCGTAAATTACGTTTTCGCAACTGTTGTGTTTGCTACGGCTAAAATTTTCATCGCAAAATTTAGTCACAAGTTACAACAATTGAGGTAGCCGATGCAAATTGCGACGTTTGTGGTGGCTATTGCAAAATTCGTAGCAAATTGCGACAACCGTAGTGGCAATCACAAAATTCGCCGCAATTTGCGACGATAGAGAGGGTCGTTGCAAAATTCGTTGCAATTTGCGATGAATTTGAGACCGTCACAAAATTCAGTTTTTCTTGTAGTGCACATATTGGTAACATAAATTTAATCCCTCATTCGACACGTAGAAATTTACATCAATTTAACAAGGTATCAAAGCGTAAGGTTTTGAATTCAAATTCTTGTTACTGTCTCAATTGTTTGATTATTATGTATGTGTTGGATTTTGTTATGGATAGTGAATACGAATCTCTATTATTGTATTCATTTATTGAATTATGCACGATCTAGCAAAAGATCTTCTAGAATATCTTTTAAGATATTATTTAAGATATCAATAAATATAAGAGAGTGATCAATTAAATTAACTAACACTCTTATCTCGGGTTAAATCAATATTTTTATTTTTATTTTAAAAATAAAAATTATAATTATATTAACAAATTTATAAAAATACTCAGAACTTAAGTTTTATCATCTGAAATAATTGAAATAAAATTTTTGTTTATAAAAATTATAAGCATTAACTTAACAAAAGATAAAAATATCAATTTTTTGGGATTAATTTGGTTGCCATGTCTCCTATTTTTTCCTATGTTTATATAATATAGTAAATAATGTCTTAACATATGTCGTGCATGTACAGTGTGTTTGAAAAAATAGATTTAATCTCTTTCAAACAAGTTAAACTAATTTACCTCCATTTAATATACATACATATATATATATATATATATGTATATGTATGTATATATATATGAAAATGGATGAAAAAGTAAGAGATATGAATAGATGCTAACCGAACTCGAGATGGCCACTTGGGATAGAGAAATAAGAATCGCCGACGCAATTCCGACGCCGTCCCATCATCACTTTCTTCTCTTTCAATACGAAAACTGCTACAGCAACTTTTGGTGCTTCCATTTTAATTATCAAGTCTTGTTGTTATGAGCCAACAACAACAACAACTAACAATATTTATAGAGCAAAAACAACTACTGTGTTTATAGTTCCCCCTTTTATTTTTATTATTATTTGTTTTTCTCTTCCTAAGTTATCTTGATTTTGAATCTTCCTTTTTTTTTTTTGTAATTTATTATTATTTAAATGGCTTGAAATATCAAGTTCTGTGAATCAAATCTTGTCCACATGTTGATTGGCTTTTTAATATAAATGATTTTGTAGTGTAATCAATCGAAAGATTGCATACATCACAATACTAGAAGATGTAACATTTTATGTATAAGCAAAGATCAATTACTTAGTATTGTAATTATTATACCAAAAAGTTACCTCAAATTCATTCTTATATATCATTCGTTCATTTATGAATTTTTTTTTTTTAATGGCTAAAAAATATGAGAATAGAAAAAGTCATCTTATCCATAGGTTTGGAATAAACCACACACACACACACACACACACACACACATATATATATATATATATATATATATATATTTGTTAACCTTCAGTATTTGGGAGCCATTTTGAATCCAACTAATCAAAATCGAGTCATGTTAGACACTCTACTGGAAAAGTTCTCTCTATATCTATCTCTATATCTATCTATGTATAAGCAAAGTTCGAATTCGAGATCTTGGGTAAGGAACCAAGCTAAATGTTGGTTTCTTAGATATTCTTTTTATGTTTGATAGCCCCACGTTGAGCCGCAACTAATCCGAATCGAGTCAAGTCGAACTTTTTTATTGAGAAACACTTCCTATATTTATCTCTATATAAGCAACATTTAAACTTAAAAATCAAACTCTTTTTATTTGAGACAAGAAAATGTTGGTTTCTTGGATATTCTTTGTAGTATTTCGATAGAGCTTTTATGGTAAACAAAACAAGAAAGGATTGGTCTATTACTTTTTGGGCCACTTGAAGAACATTCTTTTTTCAACATACCTTTTAGTTTCTTGGTTATCCTAGTAGTCTCAAACTTATTTATTTTTGGTGACCTTTTGGTTTCTTTTTCTTTCTTTTTTATTTCTCAATTTTTTTCCCTAAAAAGTTAAAAGATAAAAAAATTACTTAAAAAGAGGACTAAAGTTCTGAAAGAAAAAAAAAATAAATGTTATACAATTATTATAACAAAAACAAAATAGAAAACAACTCATTAGCTTGAGGAAGTTGGTAAGTGGACTCTTAAAGTTTCTCCTCGGATCGGATGGTCGAGGGTTCGAATCTCCTCGAGGTGATTAGTGTCACGTTAAAAACCTTAGTCTCTTCAGCTTTTCCTCTCGTTTTTTGTTTTTGACTTAAGCATTGAAGGAGCTTTACGGAGAATAATCTCCGATTAAAGTGATTGGAGATTGGAGGCCACATCACTAGGGATAAAATTTGTCTATTGTGAATAATTTGGGAACCAAATTTACAAATTTTTAAAATTTTTATATTGTGTTAAATAGGTTACCAATTTATGAGTTTAAGAGTAAAATCGAAATCTCCTTAATTTTGTTCGTCTTTTTAAATTGTATTCTGATATTTTGATATTTTTATGCCTTTCAAAAAATTTTTGACTTATCAAACAAATTCAATTTATTATCATCTTCTACAATTAGATTTTCTCGAGAATTATGTCCGCTTTAAGATTTTTTTTTTTTTTTTTTTTTTAAGTCCCTATAAAATAAACTATGAGAATAAGTAAATTTTTATCCAATGACAATTAGTATTTATTTATGATATTTAAATATTTAATAATTATTTTAAATTTTAACAAATTTAAAATCAAATCACGCTCAAATGTAACATCATGCTTTGGAAATGGCTCAGAAATGTGGAAGCATCGTCAAACATCTACCAACAATTATTCTTCTCTAGTGAAATTTTATATTAGCTCCTACTTGTTATCTATGAAGTTTTTTTCTGAAATGATTATATTTTTTTAGGGTAAAATATCTTAGTGACACCTCTTAGAGTTCAAAATCTAAGTTTAGCCCCTCAAGAATTTTTCGTTCATAATGTGTCATTCATGTTTTAAAAAGTCTCATCACATGCCCTTCTGTCAATTTTTGCCGTCAGGGCAGATATTTGACCGTTAATCAACTCATTTTACTGTTTTGGGTAGGTACATTTTTGTCCATTATTTAAAAAATAAACTTATTTTTTTAAAAAGGGTAATTTTGTAATTTAAAATAAAAATAAACCCTAAAACTTTTATTTTTCTCTCTCCTATTCTTCTTCTTCCGCACATTCTTCATTAATTAGTCCAAAATTCACATTTTTTTCCATTTTTTTTTCAAAATTTAAATCTTTTTCTAAAATTTATTATATATATCTTTTTTTTTTTCAAAATTTATATCTTTTTTTCAAAATATATATATTTTTTTCCAAAATTTATATCTTATGCCAAAATTCAATTCATCTCTGTAATCTTAGGCACAACAATTAAGATTTTGATTTTTTAAAAAAAACAAATTCCGTATACATAATAGTTTTATTAATTTTTATTAATTAAAAAAATAATAATAATAATAATTAAATAATAATAATTTTGATTCATCTCTTCACGCTCCCATGAATCAGTCCGGTGGCCGGAAATTTAGTGTGTGAAAATGAGTGTCTGTTTCTTTGTGTGCAGAGGAGGAAGATGACAGAAAAATTTGGGGTCGAGTGTATAGAAAGAAAAAAAATTAAACAAAAAAGGAAAAACATTAATTCATCCCATTCTTCTTTCTTCTACCCATGGTAGCAACAACACAACGGCAACAATTAAAGCACAACACAACCGGATTTCTTGATTTTAGGGGTTTTAAGTTTTATTGTATTAAAAATTATAGAATTACCTTTTATAAAAATTAGGGATTTTTTTTTAATAATGGACAAAAAAGCTCTTGCCCAAAATAATAAAAGTAGTTGATTAACGATCAAATATATGCCCTGCCGGCAAAAATATATGGAAGGCCATGTGGTGGGACATTTTAAAACTTGAATGACACATTGTGAACGAAAAATTTCTGAGGTGTTAAACTTGGATTTTGAACTCTAAGAAGTGTCACTAAGATACTTTACCCTTTTTTTAAAGGCAGATTGACAAAAACAGTCCCCAAACTATAGACATTTGGTGAGATTGGTCCCTAAATTATTTTTTTTGGTAGAATTGATCCTATATTATAAAAAAATTGTGAAATTGGTCCTTTTGTTTAAAATTCTGTTAAATCATCTATTAAGTTTTTTAAAAAAAAGAAATTCAAGGGCATTTACGTCATTTTACTGTTTAAATACAATTAATAATATATATTGACACAGTTGCCGAAAGCATAATCCTAATCCATTTCTTCCGTCACCACCAGCACCGGAAACGACGGGAAAAAAAGGAAGTAAACAAACACACTCATACAAATACACAGAAACAAGTTTCCTTAGCATTACTGCTGGAGGGCTTTTGATTTTCTTTTCCGATGAAATCACCGGTGAACAGAGAGGGAGGGGGAAACCACCTTCAAGAAATCCCGTACTCTCTCTTTCTATCTTTCTCATAAATTAAACAACAATTTCCCCTTTTTTCTCTGTGGTGGAAATCACCTTAATCATTCGAAACATCAAAAGATTGATCAATTAAAAAGACTGAAGAATTTTATTTATTTCTTCTTCTGTAGGGGCCGAAGGTTTCAATGCAATCATCGGCGAACAGAGGGGGTGGCTGGTTCTTCCGGCGGGTTTATTCCCAAAATGTAGTGATTTTTGGGTTTATTCCCAAAAATATGGTTTTTTTTTTACTCTTACAAAATATAGTAAGTCTACTTTGGTAAAGTAGACTTACATTTTTTTAATAAAATATTAAGAGTCTACTTTGCCAAAGTAGACTCTCAATTTTATTAAAAAAAAATGAGAGTCTATTTTGCAAAGTAGACTCTCAATATTTTATTAAAAAAAATAAGAGTCTACTTTGCCAAAGTAGACTCTCAATTTTTTTAACAAAATATTTAAATTCTTTTTTTTTTTTTAAATTTATTTATAAATTTTAATTTTTATAATTTTCTAATAATAGTAATTCATAAATTTATTTTTTATAATTTTCATAAACATTAATTATTATTATACTTGTATTATATTTAACAAAGTAACGTAAACATCAATTGAAATTATAATATTAAAATAATATTTTATATATTAATGTAAAGTTAATTTTTTTTTTGAACTTGTGTATATATATTTAACTAATTTTAATTTAAGATTTTTTTTTATATTCTTGAATTAAGTAATTTAATAAATTTATATTAATAAATATTTTATTCAAATAAATTTTTTTATATATTAGATGAATTTTTATTTTTTTAAAAATCATCTTATCTTTTTTTTTATAAATACATGAAGCCACCTACTTTTACTATGAGTATTTACTCAAAAAAAAAAAAAAAAAAAGAAAAACCAAATCAATCCGTGAACCATCAAAAAAAAAATAATAATAATAATAATAATAATAATAATAATAATAATAATAATAATAATAATAATAATAATAATATAGAGAGAAAAAAACAAAGGCGAAATCAACACCCGTGAACCAAATCAACACCCGTGAAACCATCCCATTGTTTTTTTTTTTTATAAATACATAAAGCCATCTACACTTTTTTTCACCTTTTCTCTTTCAAAAACAAAAAATTTGCTCTCTTTTCATCTTCTCTCTTTCATCTTCTCTCTGTCTCCTTCTTCTTCTTCTTTTTTTTTCCCATTTGCTTGAGTAGTAGATTTGAATTTTGAATCAAGATTGTGTTTATCTTATTCTACTAGTAAGTAATTTTTAACATTTTATTAATTTATTTTGTATATATGTAAATTCTATATATAATTTTAATATTTTATTTCTAATTATTTGATAATTTTGTGTTTTTGTGTTATGAATGCAGCAAAGGCACGTGTCAACAAAGTTTAGAAGATTATTGAGACTCACTACACAAGATAACTTGAAAAAGGTGTGTTATTCACATATTATATAATTTTTATAGTTTTTAAGTTATTTAGAGTAATTTGCTGCTATATGTATGAATAGTTTTTCTGTAGAAGATTTTTTTTTTCAGTAGATTGAATTATATTATCTCTAAAATGGAATTGACCGAACCTAAATAATTTAGTTTGGTTAAAACTTTATTTTCTTTTTTTTAATATAATTAAAAAATTTTGTTAGTACAAACCAATTTTTTAAATGTAATTTCAGTACCCAAAAGAAAAGTATGGGAAAAAATGTGTAGAAGAAATAATGGTAATATTATTAATGTTATGGAAATTAGGGAGAGATTTATGGAAATTACTAAGAGGAATGGGAGATAAAAAAAGAAGGTGGTGAGGAGGGCCTTTTATAAAGAGGAAAAGAGGATGGATGGACGCATGGATGAATGAAAATGGGATGAATTAAGTTTGAGTGCATAGTGGGACCAATATCCCAATTCTTTTAATTTTTTTAAGGGGCAGTCTGAGTATGGATCCAATGGAAGAAAAAAATTTTGAGTGAGCTATTGAGTTTTCTAATTCTTGATTTTGTATATATAATGTCACACGTAATGTGTATATATAATAATAATAATAATAATTTAAGTGTTATTTTTTTAATGATTCAAATTGCCAATTTAATGATTTATTATGCTAGTAGAAAATAATGTAACAATTCATCAAAAATAAATTGTTAGGACTCTTGTCATAAAAAGTTGGCATTTATTGTTTCGCTGGAAATGATTTAATTGTTTTGGTCAAGGAAGGGAAAAAAATTTTTAAAATAAAAAATGCAAGCTCATTTAATGATTTATTATGCTAGTAGAAAATAGTTTAATTTATATTATAGTTTAATTTAAGTGATAGTATTAAAATTTTATTATAGTTTAATTTAAGTGATAGTATTAAAATTTTATAATATTTAATTTTGTACTTAACTCTATGTTATCAATTAGGCATGACATCAACAAGTTATACTTTGGGGCAAACATTTGATCTCAATATGTCATATAATATTCATTCCGATTCAATTACTGAAATGGTGAATGAGGAAAGATTGAGAGGAGATATTCGACATGTAGAGACAGATGCTTATGGTCCTACATCCGATGTAGACGGAGATGAATCTGACTCCGATTGGGAAGGAATTGAATGTCCAACTATTGTACCTCAACAAATGGAACCCGGTACTTCTAGTCAACATGCTTCATATCGTACTCATGAACCTGAAGGGTACTCCTTTTTCTCAAGTCTTTTAGGTGATAATCTAAACGTGGTAACAGAATCTGGACCAAAATGGAATATGGACATGTGGTCTCTTGAAAATAACGAGCTTGTTCTTGGTAAGAAATTTGTTGATAAAAGTGAAGTCATCACTGCTGGAAGATTGTATTGTATTGAGATGGGAAGAGAATTTCATGTTATTGAAAGTGGCTCAAAAAAATGGGAAGCTAGATGTAAAGCTCGGGAAGAAACAGGTTGTGTTTGGAAGATGAGAGCTATAGCAAAACCTAAACTTGGAGTATGGGAGCTAACAAAAATTGGGCCAGATCATACGTGTATTATGCATATCGGAGAGAATGACAATCAAACTTTAAGTTCTAAATTGATTGGAAAACATGTTCTTCACTTGATTCGGGAGAATCCAGATGTGAAATGCTCTATCATAAGAGCACATATTCATAATGTTCTTGGGGCACAACCAACTTATAAGAAATGTTGGTTAGGTCGAAGGTTTGCAATTGATGAGATATTTGGTGATTGGCCTACTTCCGTTACAGTTTTGCCACAATTTTTACATGCAATTCGATCAAGCACAACAGGTACTAAAGTTGAGTGGAGGTATCACGATGATTCTACTGGTGGTCCAAAATTTCTCGATTATGTATTTTGGGCATTTGGTCCATGTATCGAAGCATTTAAGCATATGCCCTGCGTAATTAGTGTAGATGGCACACATCTACGAGGCCCCTTACAAAGGAAAGCTTCTAATTGCTAGTGGATCCGATGCAAATAATCGTGTTTTACCCTTAGCTTTTGCATTAGTTGATGAAGAGTCTAATAATAGTTGGGGTTGGTTTTTGGATTGCCTTGAAAGCATTTAATTCCTAATTTTAATGGAGTTTGCTTAATATCGGACAGACATTCAGGATTATTGAGTGCTATTGAGCAGAGGGTGGAGTGGCAACCACCTATTGCATATCATCGAATTTGTCTCCGACACCTACGCGAATTTTTAATTCAAAGTTTCGAAACTCTACTCTTAAGAGTTTATGTTGGCAAGCTGGTTCAACACCCCAACAAAGAAAGTTTTGGCGGATAATGGAAAATATGAAGCAAATAAATGAAATTGCTTTTAATTGGCTCATGGAAATTCCATTAGAAAAATGGTCTCTTTCACATGATGGAGGTTTTAGATGCGGTCATCTGACAACAAATATGTCCGAGTGTTTCAACAATGTTCTTAGAGGAGCACGGTCTCTTCCAATTAAAGCATGTGTTAATATTACTTTTGAGAGACTTGTGACTTACTTCAACACATATCGTGCAGAAGCAGCTCAATTACAAACTCCATTCACCAAATACATATGGTCTCGTTTTACCATATTGGATAAAAGAGCTCGGATGCATTCCGTCCAAATTTTTCATCAAGATAGACAATTTGCTTGTGTGATCACAAAAAGACATGCCAGTGGTCGAGGGGGAAATAGTTACACCATCAATTTAACCGAGCGTTATTGTAGCTGTGGAAAATGGGTTATCTATAAGATACCATGTTCTCATGCTATAGCAGTTTGTAAAAAATTAAACGTTAATCCATCTATCTTTGTGAGTTCATTTTTTTGCAGGGAGGAATACCAATCAACATACGCAACACAATTTGTTCCTATTCCACATGAGGATTATTGGTTGAATACGAACTTGCAATTGCAAATTAATCTCGCGAGGCTCCAAAATTCTAGATCAGGCAGGATTCGTTCTACAAGAATACGAAATGAGATGGATGAGTGTGGTCCCCCTCGATGTAGCATTTGTCACACACCTGGTCATAATAGGCTCACATGTCCTAGGAGGATTTAGAGTGAATTATTCTTATTAAATTTCTTTCTTGTTTGTAATATATTTAACCGAATTATTAAATTTCCTTCTTATTTGTAGTACATTTAACTGAATTATTTATTACTTTTCTTTTTTATAATATATTATATTTTATTATGTTTTTGTTTTAATCTATTACATATTTTATTTATTTGTCTATTATAAAATTTCACATGATTTATAATATTTATTTTATCACATAAATTTGATTTAGCAAAATTTTTTTTTCTTTAAATATTTTATTTATTTAATTTACAGGTTCACTTATTATGGATAATACGGGAGGAAGACTCTTATATTTGCAACAACAACATAGATCAAGATGGACTTCTTCAGAGTGTAGAGATATCTTTTTAAAGTGTCGACGTTCGGATATAAAATGTTTTGGAATGCTATTCCTTTTGATCCACGTGTTGAGGCTTATATTGTACGTGCTGGTTTTGGAGGTATTTACAAATGTTGTCGACATTTAGGTCAACTCAAATATGATCAATCACTTATTACTGCTTTTGTGGAGCGTTGGCGTCAAGAGACCCATACTTTTTGGATGCCATTTGGTGAGGTTAGCATCACATTACAAGATGTTGAGATATTGTGGGGTCTTCGTGTAGATGGTTATCCCGTTACGGGTGTTGATACCTTACGTTCAGTACAAGACTGGCAGATGATATGTCAAGAGTTGATTGGTTTCACTCCCCCTATCTCGGCATTTATAGGAAGTCGCATGAGTGTCGGTTCATTTACTGAGTTTGCAAATACCGATATTCCTCCGCATGCAACTGAAGAGGAGATTATGCAACGTGCAAGAATGCGTATTTTGCAATTATTTGGTGGACTTTTATTTGCGGATAAATCTAGTCGAATGGTTCATCTCTCATTATTAGAGTTGATTCGTGATATTGATATGAGTGCAAATTATAGTTGGGGTAGTGCAGCACTTGCAGTCCTTTATCGTAATTTATGTAATGCTACATCCAAGGAGTCCAAAGAGATTGCAGGACCTGCTTTACTATTACAGGTATTGAATATTATTCTTAATATTAATTATTAAATATTTTAATTTATTTTATTATATATTAATCTATTATTATCAAAATTTAACTAGGTTTGGGTATGGGAGCGATTCTCTACAATGAGTCCAAATGTAGGAGACATTGTAGTTGTAGGTGAAGGAGGTGCCCCACTAGCTGCTCGATGGCGAACTCGATTATCACGTTCAACTACAACAACAAATATGTTGAGAGGTTACGGAGATTCTTTAAATAGTCTAAATGGTCAACAGGTATTTCATATTTTTATGTATACTTATACATTGAAACACACTTATCTTATTTCATGTTTATGTGATATTACAATTACTTATATGTATATATATATAAATAATATTTAATTTTGCAGTTTATATGGATGCCTTATACCCCTCAAATATTGCGAGTCCTTACCTCCTTTTTGTATAGCTGGACGACTAGTGTGGAAGTGTAGGGTGCCATTAGTATATTTCAACATTGTAGAGATGCATCGTCCTGATCGAGTTCTTAGGCAATTTGGACAGATACAAACTATACCAGTGGATCCAACAACTTCCTCACAGTTACATTCTGTTAAACGAGGACACGGTACCATAAATTGGGAAATTGAACATGCAGAGTACATAGCATTTTGGAACCATAGGTCGGATCATATTGTACATGGTCATGACACAGATAATGTCACGAGATTAGACCCAACATACTGGGAGTGGTACAGAGAACATTACATTGGCCCACTTGGAGGTACGAACCATTCTAGTACAAACCCAGGTGGATTTGAAGGCAGCGCATTTGGAGATGCCTATTTGGTTAGTTAAATAATTTAATTTAATTTATTATATCTTATACATATAACTTATATATCTAATTATTTTTATTTCTTCAAATAATCAAATCAGACGGATTATATGCATCAACAATACTATGATATTGATGAGTTCATCAGAACTCCCAATCTAGATAACAGGACCAAAGGCTTCTTGCATCGCCTCAAAAATGGTTGTAGAAATGCTTTTATGAGATTAGGACGGTTGTCTCGGTTGGATTGTCGACCAACATACAATGATGCCGAGTTCACACTTATTGATCCTCGACCATCCTCTAGTTACCTTGGTCGTCGATCAACAACAAATAGATTATCTCCGAACGACGTTCATCAATTGCTCGCACTAGTGGAGCTAGTCCATCATCTACTATAGCTCACCACGATCCGAGCATTATCGAGCACCCACCTAGTCATTTTGAGCATCTTGTGTCAAGTACAACGCAATCTCCATTGGTCACACCATCAACACAATTTGGTGTATTTGGGCAAGAGTATAGACCATCGTCGATGTCATCCGATATTAATCCCCTTCATTGTCGGGACCGCGCTTTACACGATCTTCTTCTATCCCTATTAGTATGCCACCCTCGTCGATTTTACGCAGTTTGCCGGGTTCTACTTCATATGGAAATAATTTCACTTCATTACCGACATATGTAGCAGATCACTCAAACTCGTTGAATTCATATTACCCCGGGAAGATATTCATTGGATCAAATGTATGTGACACGTGGACATGAGGGAACTACTACCGACGTTGATGATCACGATGTTGTACAGGAGTACGTACTTACGGTATGATGGATTTGCGAGATAGACATCGTTTGCGACCACCTTCTAGGCCAGGGGGATGTGGAACATCTGGTCATGATTGTAACCAAAATAAATAATTATTGTATTATTTTTTTAGTATTTTTTTTAAAATTACTATATAATGTATTACATTTTTATCTCCATTATAAAAGTTTATATTTACTTTTTTTTCACATATTCATAGTATTTATTTGATATAAAAATTCATCCAATATATAAAAAATTTTATTTGAATAAAATATTTTTTATGTCAATATATAATATAAATTTATTAAATTACTTAATTCAAGAATATAAAAAAAATTAAAATTAAAATTACTTGAATATATAAACACAATTAAAAAAAAATTATTTTACATTAATACATAAAATATTATAATTTCAATTGATGTTTACGTTACTTTGTTAAATATAATACAAGTATAATAATAATTAATGTTTATGAAAATTATAAAAAATAAATTTATGAATTACTATTATTAGAAAATTATAAAAATTAAAATTTATAAATAAATTTAAAAAGAAAAAAAAGAATTTAAATATTTTGTTAAAAAAAATTGAGAGTCTACTTTGGCAAAGTAGATTCTTATTTTTTTTGATAAAATATTGAGAGTCTACTTTGCCAAAGTAGACTCTCATTTTTTTTTAATAAAAATTGAGAGTCTACTTTGGCAAAGTAGACTCTCAATATTTTATTAAAAAAAATGTAAGTCTACTTTGACAAAGTAGACTTACTATATTTTGGAAAGTATGCCAAAAAGCAACCATATTTTGGAAATAAACCCAAAAATCACCACATTTTGGGAATAAACCCTTCTTCCGGCAATTACATGGGACCAGGTGGGACTTGGGAGGCGAGAAGCATTGACTCAGCAACCATTAAATATATTTTAACATTAAAATATTCCTTAAAATACATGTAAAATATTATTAATTATATTTAAACAGTTTAATGACACAAATGCCCCTAATTTTTTTTATAAAAAAAACTTAACAGATAATTTAATAAAATTTTAGACAAAAAGATTAATCTCACAATTTTTTTATAGTATAAGGATCAATTCCACTCAAAAAATAATTTAGAGACCAATTTCACGAAACGTACATAGTTTGAGAATTTTTTTTGCCAATTTGCTTTTTTTAAATTGCTTCTTATTTGGCTTATATTTTTTAAATTATTTTTCAATTTAACTTTGACTCATATTGGGTCTCACTGACAAAAAAATAAAAAATAAATAAAATAAAATAAATTTTTCTCTCTCATCCTTTTATCTTTCCTTCCCAGAATGAGTTCTAAGTGGTAAAATTCAAATACCCTCAATTAATTTAGAAAATTTCAAATTTCTCCAAAGTTGTTTCTCTCTAAAGTTTCTCTCTTTAAATTGACTCAAGTGATTTCAACCACTGGTTGTAAATATTCAAACTAGCAAATATTAACTTTGATAACATTTTGTTTAATTATATAATAAAGTATCATAGTGACACATTTTAAAGTTTAAAATCTAAGTTTAGCACCTAATGAATTTTTTGTTTACAAAGTGTCATTCAGGTTTTAAGAAATCTCACTACATGCCCTTCTGTCAATTTTGTCTGTTAGGATAGATATTTGACCGTTAGTCAGTTTACTATTTTGGGCATGAGCATTTTTGTCCGGAAATTAAAAAATAAACCTAATTTTTTTAAAGGGTAATTTTTTATTTTTTTAATAAAAATAAACACTAAAACCTTAATTTTTCTCTCTCCTATTCTTCTTCTTCCACACATTCTTTACTAATTATTCCAAAATTCACATTTCTTTTTCAAAATTCAATTTTTTTTAGTTTTCAAAATTCAAATATTTTTCAAAAATTTATATTTTTTTTCAAAATTTATATCTTTTAAATTTATATGTTCTTTCAAAATTCACATTTCTTTTCCAATTCAATTTTTTTTTTATTTTTCAAAATTCAAATATTTTTCCAAAATTTATATCTTTTAAATTTATATCTCTTACAAAATTCAATTTTTTTCCAAAATTTATATGTTTTAAATTTATATCTTCTTCCAAAATTTATTATAACTTCTTCCAAAATTCAATTTTTTTTTCATAATTCAATTTTTTTTATTTTCAAAAATTTATTATAAAGGATATTTTTATAATTTAAATAAAAAACCTAAACCCCCTAAAATTTCTCTCTCTTCTTCTTCTAAGTTGCCGAGCCAAGTTACGACTCAATTTTCTCTTATTTGTTCGCTCAAAGAAAAGAAGAAGAAAAACGATAAGAATCATCACAACCTCAAACACTGAAGAACAGAAAAATAATAGTAATAATAATATTCCAAGAAAAACCATGGTGATTCACTAATGAGATGATGTCATACACCGTTTTCTACTTTAAAATTTCAAACAAATTTCCTCAATTCCCCACCGCCCAAGTCCCGTGACCAATTAATGAAATTGAAGAAAAATAATCGGGATGAGCAGAGAAGGGGAGCTTCTGTACCACCAGGAGATTCAAAAATTATCCATGGTGGAAGAAGAGAGAAGAAGAAGAAATCATAGATAATAGATAATAAAAAAAAAAATTCACTTAGAAATCATAGATAATAAAATTTTATTTGATTTTAAAATAAAAATGTTAATAATATGAGTTTTTTTTTATAAACAATTTGTGACCACTTATTTAGGACACCTTGCGTAAAAAAAAAATAAAAATAAAATTGAGGGCTTATTTTAATAAATATATATTATTTAAATATTATAATATATTGTATTGTTTTTTAAAAATATTTAGTTATTAAATCAAAAGTGAAATTGTTATTTGCACTTTCTTGTCCAATACATTATAGCTATAATTTTATTTTAATTAAAAAAATGAGGGTTTGCATGTGTAAACAATAATTTCTTTTATTTCCTGTAAAATTAAAATTACAACAAATATAAAATTGAATACAACAATTATATAACAATTTAAATTACAAGGGTCCAATCTCTATGGATCCGTTGATTCAATCCATCGTGGATTCGAGAGACGTTTTGAGCTGTATCTCGGAATGGATTCGATGTCGAGGGCCTTTGGGCTTGATCTCGATCCATCGAACAATTTGATTTCTTCTTCCAAGGGCTTTGAACTTTGTCTCAAAATGGATTTGGAGAGGAAGGACCAATCTCGACATAGGTTTGGTATCCTTTGAATATCTCTCAACTTTTCAACTTTTCAACTTCTTGAGTGCGTAAGTGTAAGTGAGCCTTTTTCTTGAGGGAATTTGCCATCTATTGAATGACAATCAATGACTATGAAACTATCACGTGTCACTCATCTATCTTCTAATATCTAAATATATAAAATATATAAAATATATAAATATAAATATATATTTAAAATATATAAATGATATTTAATTATATATTTAAATATATAAATAAAATTTATATATCTACAACATGTTACTCATTTTTATAAAAAAAAGTATATATATATATTTTAAATTTTTTTAAAAATATTTATTTAAACGAATCCTTAAAAATTAGGGTGGAAGAAAATAAGATGAAAAGAGAAAAATTAGAATTTTTAGAGTTTATTTTAATTTAAAATTAAGGTTTATATATTTTATTAATGAACAAAAATGACCCTAATCAAAACAGTAAAAAAAGGGTGGAAGATGAGTTTTTTTTGACCTAACGGCTCAAATAGACGGAAGATTTAACCAAGTTTTTTTTTTTTTTTTTTTAAAGGTGCTGTAAACGAAATTTAATTGGTGCTAAAGTTAGATTTTTAGATTTTTGAAGAAATAGTTTAACTTAATATTTATAACAATATAATAATTAGTATAACGAATATACTAAAAAGATTACAAAAAAAAAAAAAAAAAAAAAAAGAATATACTAAAAAGATATCGAATGAAAAAAATCAGAAATTGATTGAGATTCTGAAAAAGAGTACAAAGAAAAAGACAAAAAAGCTCCCCTGGAACACTGCACTTAATGCCACGTGTCACCATCTTCCTTTCCCTCTCCTATGGTGAAACATCAGCAGCAGAAACCCCACACTCACCTCCTGCTTGCTTTTTTTATTTTTCTTCTCCAATCACTTCTTTCATCCGTACACAGACTCACACACTGAACACCAGCAAAAACACCTTTTCTCTCTACTCTCACTCTCTGATTTCCTTTTTCCTTTCTTCCTTCTCCTGATCATACGCCCGCAGCACACAGTTACCGGTTTTTCGAGTTTCAGATTCAGAAACTTTTGATTTTTCATCGAAGAAAAAAATGACGGACATAACAGATGATATAGCAGAGGAGATGTCCTTTCAAAGCTTTGAAGATGACTGTAGGCTTCTGCAAAGCCTTCTCAATGATGTTCTCCAACGAGAAGTGGGCTCAAAAATCATGGAGAGAGTCGAGAGGACCCTCACTCTCGCTCAGGTTCTGTTCTTCTTTTGCCTTTTTATTTTTTTCCGTTTATTGGGATTTGTTCTGTATCTATGTTGGTTTTCTGGGTTTGTATCATTTTGGTATATGATGAGTTCATTTTCTTTATGATTATTGCTATTATTTTTTAAGATCGGTGTCTTTTGTTGTCAAAATCACACGCATGCATGTGCCGTAATGGATGTGAACTCCTTTACTTGGTTACTTGTTTGTTTGTATCTGGATTTCTAATTATTATGTTTCTGTTCTGACATCATAGTTGTTTTGGTGTAAGTAATTTTGAATTATTTTGGAATCGAATCTGTTTGAATCTGCGATGGTTTTTATGGTTTTATATGGACATCAACGCATGTTCTATGATGATATGATTCTGGATTAAGGAAATTCTTTCGGTTCAAAGCATGGCATATAATTCAGATTCTGTTTCTGATTGCTGGATAATCGGGTTAGATGTGTGCATATATTTGTCAATCTGTGGATATATATATATATATATCATTTAAAGGGGTATTCAGTAAATAGCTTTTGTTACTTACTACTAGTCTCTGTAATCTGTTTGCGTTTTATGGTTTTTAGAGAATGCAGTGCTAGTGAATTTTTATATTCTTCATGTGTGTATGTTTATGAATATGCTTAAAAGAAGGAATTCTTTTTTGGGGGTGAAGAGTGCATGCAGCTTGAGAAATAAAGGGATTGAAGACACAGCAGAGCTACTTGAAAAGCAACTAGCATCGGAATTATCCAAAATGACACTTGAAGAAGCATTAATTCTTGCCCGGTCTTTCAGTCATCGTCTGAATATGATGGGGATTGCAGAAACCCATCATAGGTAATCACAATTCAGTTATTGTTACCATTTTTATATGGATACTCGCTTGACAGGCTTTGTAATTTTTATAGTTTGTCAGATATTCAATTCTGACATATAAAATTGATGCAAGTTTGATGGGTTGTGCCACTAGAACTAATTTTGTTCCTTTTCCACAACAACGCTAGTTCTTTTGTACCGAAAGGCCTGGATATGTCATATTGTGTTTCCTTTTACTCTTTTCCAGTTGTGGTTCACGGTTATATCTGTAGTGATATTGCCATATTTTCCAGTCATGTAATTTAATGCTATTGAGAAGCTACTGATTACTATCTGTTCCATCGGACATTGAAACCTCCTAAATATCTATAGGTCCTAACATGTAATGTAGGGTAAGGCAAAATCGTTCCACACAGTTATCAAAATCATGTGATGATACTTTCAACCAGCTTGTGCAGACTGGTGTTTCTCCTGACGTGCTTTATGACTCTGTCTGCAAGCAGGTACATTGGTCATTTTCCTTTATTTTTGTTGTATGGTTTTTTGTGGTGTTTGGTAGTAATTTGGTAACCTGGCTATTTTCAGGAAGTTGAGATTGTTCTCACTGCACATCCCACACAAATAAACAGACGTACTTTACAATACAAACATATCAGGATTGCGGTACATTCCTCTAACATACATGCAATAATGAATGCTTTTACATGTTCATTTAAGTCTTCTTTGAAATCATTTTGATAGTTGAAATGAATCTTTTCAGCACCTATTGGAATACAAAGATCGGCAAGATCTTGGACAAGAGGATAAAGAGATGCTTATAGAAGATCTGGTTTGTACCACTTGTAGAGAAGAAAAGTTGTCTTGTTATAGGTTTTAGTGATCCACTCTTATTTATTTTGCTAGGTACGAGAGATTACTTCTATTTGGCAGACTGATGAACTTCGACGCCATAAACCTACGCCAGTTGATGAAGCTAGGGCGGGTAGAAACTCCTAAAAGTTCATTCATTTATTAAACCTTAGTATTCTTAACTATCAAAGTATAACAAATTTTTTTTTTTTGATAAGTATCAAAGTATAACAAATTAATGTACTCAGGTTTGCACATTGTTGAGCAGTCACTTTGGAAGGCTGTACCTCATTATTTAAGACGTGTTAGCAATGCTTTGAAGAAGGTTTGTAAGCTATCTCTAATATATTTGTGAATGAGATTACACTTTTCTCCTTCATTATCTTTGTTTTGCCTTTGTTATCAGCATACTGGGAAGCCACTTCCATTATTATGTACACCAATAAAATTTGGGTCTTGGATGGGTGGTGATCGGGATGGAAATCCAAATGTAACAGCAAAGGTGATCCCAAAAATCTGTGCTGCTTTCCAGAATTTACTCTCTTTGGTCTTAAACAATTGCTTTTCAATATTGATACATTTTTCAAGGCAAAGAAACATGTTGATTCTTTGGTTTTCAGAAAGGTTGTTATCTTATAATGCAACAGTTGTATTATCTATGATTTTTTTCTACCTCAGGAATGCAATTTTCGATAAGCCAATTTTTCTTATCTTTTGAAATGTATTGAAATTCTGGGGACTACTTTTTGTATAATAACCTTCTGTTTAGGGAATTCCTTTTGCTTGCATCAATGCATGCAAATTTATCATTAATTTGTCACTGAATAGGTTTTGCATCATTTTGTTCTCTCTATTTATTAGTTTATTCTTTGGTCATTGTATACCATTTAAGATCAATCTTTACCTAGATTTTGTTATTTGGTTATTAGATGTCTGCAATACAATAGGACTGTGATTAAAAATTACATTTTGTAGTAAGTTGCAATCTTCATCTTGAGATTTGTAGCTATTTATTTGGTTGCTTCTGTGTTGATTGGGATGCTTTTGAATTTGTTTGTGGTGATTGTCCTCATATTTGCAGTTCCTTGTTACTCTTGTATTTGAACCTTTTATATGGTCTTGAATCTCAAAGTCTGTACATCAGAAGTAGATATGTTTTGGCTTTCTATTCCATTGGACTATCTTATTGATGATTTGTTTTCCCCTCTTAGGTGACAAGAGATGTTGTTCTCCTGTCAAGGTGGATGGCTATTGATCTTTATGTTCGGGAAGTTGATAATCTCAGATTTGAACTTTCCATGAACCGATGCAATGATAGATTATCGAATTTGGCTGATGAAATTCTTGAAAGAGGTCTGAAAAATTATATCATTGTTCCTCAATTAGTTACTTGTGTGAGAGTAGTCTACTAGTTTGATTACTATAGCTAACAACAGATAAACAACTGGATTCCAATTCTTGTATGAATATGATTCTTTTCATGGATTATGAAAGTTTTAGATGTGAAATGAAGAAAGGAGTAAATGTTATTCTATGCAATTTAGTTGTCCTGAATTCTTATGCAAAATGCCAAGAATTTTTGCAGTCTAAAATTTTAATTGGTGAATGTTTTTCAATGCTAGATTCACCCATGTAACTTCAGTTTTGTGGCTTAAGGTTTGGGCTTCACTTGGTAGCAATGCTGTTCTCTCATAAAAGATGTAATGCTTATGTGACTTTGTTTTCTGACTTTTTAATTCTTGTAAAATGTACATTATCTTTATACCAACAAAGAATAGAGATCTTATTTTGTCTCAAAGATACTTTGGGGTTTAAACCGAGTGCCCTTTCTTCCATACTCTTCCCAGTTCTCCTCACTCGGTCTGATTGGTTAAAAAAAGGAAATAAAAGAACTGGGGATTTTATCTAACTGGTGAATATTTTTCTCACCATATTGTTTAATGTGTTAAGTTACATTTCCTACAATTCTTTTGGACTGTCTAAGATATCAGTTACTAACTGCTCCTTGAGAAAATTGCCAGAAAACTTATCAGAGGATAGGCATGAGATTTGGAATCAACCTTTAAGTTGGAACAAGCTAAAGAATCCTAGTGATCTTGCTGCAGCTCTTCCAATGCAACTACCATCTGGAGCAGAATTACCTTCTTGCACAGGTTAAAATTTGCTAAAAGTTCCTTCAAGTACATCATGATTATCTCATTTCGTTCCTTTTCACTTCTGGCATTTTGGTTGAATTATTACACTTTGTTTAAAGTTTGGTCTTCTCCAACTTGCGTTGATTTGCGATACTATTGATGTGTAAATTGTTAATTCCTTTGAAATTGGACTCTAGGTAGCTTTAAAGTTTTATCTGTATCCTTTTTTAGTGGAATGAGTTCTTCCAGCTGCTTTACTGGTTTTTTTTTTTCAGTATATTTGAGCGGCTTAAGCGTGTGAGCTGGCAGAAATTTAACATGGTATCGGAGCTATAGGAGCTCTAGAGTTTGACACTTTTCTCTAATCCCATTTCTTTTATTATTGTTCATGTGATGAACCTCTTATTGAAGTTTGTGTTCAGTAACCATATGAGGGGACATGTTAAAGTAGTTAAATTTAATCCCTCTGTATCAACTTAAGCTTTTAGATTTGATGACATTCTTAATAGTTCTTTAACTGAAAACCTTACATAGTAGTTCTATTAGAATTATTTAATTTATAATTTATTCACCTTTTTTGTTACAATTTTATATCTTTGCTTGAATTTATAGATTTTATTTATTGAGTGGATATGCTTAATTTCTAATTCTATGCACACTTGATAAAGTATCTTATACTATTTTTTAACTGTTGAAAGATTTCTTTTTGTAGATTGTAATGATGTGAAATCCCACTATCCTAGACTAGACCTTCCTGGCAAGGAATTTAAACCTCTGAATCGTCAGGTAAAAGACATTTTAAGGACATTTGGTTGTATTCATATTTCTTGTTATAAAGCTAAATTTCTATTTTCATCTTTTACAGGATGGTGAGACTTCTAGAGGGGATTCTTCTGCACATAATTCTAGTAAAATTTCATTGAAACTCTCTAATGGAAATGGAAATATATCCTCTGCTGGAAATTCTCAGCCAGCTGTTAGCCAACAAAATGCTTCATTCAACTCTCCTCAACTCCTTGCTCAACGGAAACTTTTTGCTGAGTCGCAAATAGGAAGGTCTAGTTTTCGCAAGCTCCTCGAACCAAGCTCATCCCAGAGACCAGGAATTGCTCCTTATAGAATTGTTCTTGGTGATGTCAAAGAAAAGGTATCTTTTTATATTTGAACAACATATTGTATTATGTTCTAGATGGATGGGAAATGTAAATCTTGCACCGTGTGATGATGCCTAGTCTTTTCTTTTATGAATGTGACATGTCTTCTGTCCTTTTTTGTTTGGATAATTGGGAAATCTTTGTATCTGTTTTTTGTAGTTTTGAAACTTGGTGGAAAGATGAATTCTCTGATTTCCTTTCATTAGATTGATCGGCAAATTTAAAATGAAAGGTGACAATTGGTAAGCTAATGAAATATACATGTCTGGGTGGGTGTCAAGGAGTATTCTGCGGAAAACTCTTGAGCTTTTGTCTGTCTGTAACTAGTGTATAGGGTGCTTCCACATTTTTTGGTGCAACTTCGGTTGCTTGTACAGCTTTTGCTTACTTAGTATTAATACAATACCCCATTTAAGCAAAAAAAATAAAAAATAAAAATTTTTTATATATATAATATATATATATATATATACATGTAAACAAGTTAAAAGAGCAGATGGTTCCTGTATCTTCAGTTAATTTCTTGTTTTTGTACATTTATCAAAAATGTCTGTATGTTCTGTTCCTTGGATATGAAGTTATTTCTCAAAAATGAGGTTTAGAGAGAAAAGTAAACCTTTATAAAATGCTGTATAAACTTTTCCTCATGCTTTTTTTTTTTTATATTTTTTATTTATTGGAAACCCTCTGATATTTTCTTAAATGACTGGACATGGCGTGTCCTTGTAATTTCTTCTTCTCTGTGTCTTGAACTCATTAAATATTTTGTTCTTCAAGTTTTCAGTCCTTTTATACCATATGATCTTGAATTTGAGATCTATGCATGTGCTGAAATTATCATACAATTTATGTTCTTTTATGTGTTGTCTTTTTAATTTATTATTAGGCTCTCCTGTCGAAATATTGTATTGTATTTAGTGGCATACCCATGTTATGAATGTGAATAGGGATGACAAAAGGTTCTGCGTTCTTGTTTTAAAAGGCAAATTACTAGATTCTAGAAATCTTTAGCATGCATAAATTATCTCAATCCTTTCTTTGAGTAGGCTGTAATATCTAGGGAAGGGTTATGATGGATGCCAAATCTCAAATACAACATCTAGGGAAATGGAAGCTATGAGATGTTATAAGGAGAAGGGAGATGTAACTTCCAGTTGAAGAATGGATTTGATCCTTTCTAAAGCTGTTTTATCTGCAGTGTACATCATTTCAGGAAAAATAGTGCTTCTTGTTCCTGGCATTTCATTCATTTGCTTTCTCTTTCTTTCTTTTTTTTTTTTTTATTTCTTATTTCTTTCTGTGTCTATGCAAGTATATGTCCACTTTATGATACACAGTCAATAGAAAAAATAAAGAGTTAAAGGTAAACTTACAAACAGAAGTTGAGGCTGTGAATGGAAGTATTTTGATTTATTTTAATAACTCCAATCTAGCTTAGCAACAGGGAAGAATGTTTATTATTTTATCGTAATAAAATTCTTTTGAACACATGCGATTTTAGTGTCATATTCTCTAGCCAGCCTCGGGTATTGTCAAAGAAATTTTCTCCGGAAAGGAAGTATATCAAATGTGTGAAAGATTTTGCTAAGACATGTTCAGTTCTTTCTACATTCAGTCGCTCCTTGTTGTGTTGAAAACTTAGGTATTTGTGTTTACAGCTTCTGAAGGCTCGGAAGAGGCTGGAGCTTCTCCTTGAGGATCTTCCTTGTGAATATGACCCATCAGATTATTATGAAACGACAGAACAGCTTCTGGAACCACTATTATTGTGCTATGACTCACTGGTATGGTACCAATCCCACTTAGTTTCTACATCCTACTTCTCACTCCATTGTAATTCCGATAAAGGGAATTATAGTGAATGATTTTTAACAGATACATATGATATGTTCTGGATGTGCAATCCATTCTGAGTAGTGATTATTTTTGCAGCAATCCTGTGGATCAGGTGTTCTTGCTGATGGTCGCCTAGCTGACCTAATCAGACGTGTTGCTACTTTTGGGATGGTTTTGATGAAACTTGACCTTCGTCAGGTTTTGATAAAACCTTTTCTTTTTCTATACACTAGAAGACTATGGATTCTTAGTTCTTTTTATCTGATAATATTAAGTTATAATGGAATATGTCCCAGGAATCTTCAAGGCACTCAGAGGCGCTTGATGCAATTACTAGGTATTTGGACATTGGTACATACAGTGAATGGGATGAAGAAAAGAAACTGGAATTTCTAACAAGAGAGCTCAAAGGGAAGAGGCCATTGGTCCCGCCAACTATAAAGGTAATACCAATATCTATTTACTCTGTTAGTTTTCAAATTACTGTCAAGGGGAGGGAAAGGAAAAAGAGAAGAAAAAACACTAAAGAACCAGATTTTGGATGTGAAAATTCTGTTTGGTCTTATTCAGTTTTTAGTTTACAGATTTGCACTAATTTTTCCTGGGTATGGGTGGTCGAAATGAAAAAGTAGAGGTCTAATATTTAGTGCTTCCTCTGTTTTTTTAACTTGTTAGTAGACATAGTTCAATGCCTAATAAAATGAGAAAAAAAAAAAAATTTATGTAACTTTAATTTAAAAGACCAGAATGCCATTGAGTGAAATAGAGGAGGGGTTGAAAAGCTTGTTTAATATACTTTCGTTATGAAGGCATAGCGGAACAAAAGATTTTAGGATGCATTGTTCTTATAAGATGACTTGTTAAAAAAAATCCATTGGAATCTCTGAAAGTGACACGTAAAAGACATAGAGGTAAAAATTCCGAATTACAGGAATGTTTCCTAGGAGAAACACTAGCGTTAAATGGAATAATTTTCTGTAAGGCCTGTAGTGCCAATAGATGCAGGACCATTCTGAAGTTTTCCCAATTCCTACATGAGCTTGTGAAGAAGAACAATTGTTGCTGTCACTCTATGATTGTCTGAAAAATTGCCTTAAAGCTCCAGAGATTTGGCAGTCCAATTGGATTTGGCTTTGCTCTATGTGCAGAAGCACATTTGCACCTTCATATATGTTAATGCACTGGTCTTCAAATAGAAAACATATGCTCTTCTGGACTTTAAAGCCAGAGAGAGTGGTCGGTTCTGTTGGAACGTGCATCTCTGTGAAGTTTTGGTTACTTTTGGCAAGATACAGTGCAAAATATGATGATTCATAATTGGAATGTTCAGGGTAATTATTCCTTGTCTTCTAAATTACTCTATTTTTCTTCTTTATCTTCTAGGTTGCAGCTGATGTCAAAGAAGTACTGGACACCTTCAGAGTAGCAGCTGAGCTGGGTAGTGATTCACTTGGAGCTTATGTGATTTCTATGGCTTCAAATGTATGTTTCTGTGCAGATCCCTATAATGGGAATCAATTTTCTTCCTTTTCCTTTTGCTTAAAATATCTGTTTGCATAGTCTATAGGCCATTGTTGAGTATGTTTACCTTCTGATTTGTAGGCTAGTGATGTCCTTGCGGTAGAGCTTTTGCAGAAGGATGCACGCCTTGCTGCTGCCAGCGTGCAAAGCAGACAATGTCACAGTGGACTGTAGGATGAGTTTCCCTTTTTCTATTGAAGATAAAGCCTGAAAATTGAAATTTGATAACTTATTTATGAAATTTTATTTTCATGTGTATGTGGTGAGCATAACACTATTTACAAAGTATTTAGGTGCACACTATGTATGTCACACATGCTTGCTTTTTGGAACGGAAATGACTTGTAGCATTTAGGAATGTTGGGACCATAGGTGCTTTACTTTTCATTTCAAAGAAAGGAATCATTGCAGTGAGTTTGCTTTTGTAAACTATGGTACTTCTCTGCGTTTATATTTTGGTCTTGGAAATAGATCCATTTCCTTTTCAAAGGTCTTAGAATGACTATTTCACATGTTGCTAGCTTTTTATGATTATGTTTTTGTATTTTTTGTGCTGATTGCTTGTGCATGATTGTTTGAGATTGATTACTTTCTCAATGTTGTAAGTGATGTTTGTACTATTTCCTCAAGGTTCTTAAGGTGCAGTCTCTCTGTTGGCAGAAAATCACTAATAATCAACTTTAAGATTCTAGAATCAAAATTTTGGAGGTAGTAAAGGTACTAAATGGATGATGAAAATCTGACCAAATCCATTTTGTGCACTGGAATAGGTTACGGGTAGTTCCTTTATTTGAAACTGTGAAGGACTTGAGAGGAGCTGGTTCAGTGATAAGGAAATTGTTATCAATTGATTGGTACAGGGAGCACATCATAAAGAACCATAATGGACACCAAGAGGTACTTATGTCTGAAAGTCTATAATTTGATTGTCTTGTTTATGCTTAAACTCCATTATTTGTGGCAGGTCATGGTGGGATATTCTGACTCCGGTAAAGATGCTGGTCGTTTTACTGCTGCATGGGAACTTTACAAAGCTCAAGAAGATGTTATAGCTGCATGTAACGAATTTGAAATCAAGGTCACCCTGTTCCATGGCCGTGGAGGTAGCATTGGTCGTGGTGGTGGTCCTACATACCTTGCCATTCAATCTCAACCGCCTGGTTCTGTTAGGGTGAGTTACAATCCAAACTAGTTTCTTGGACTTCTAAAGAGAATTTTGAAACACGCATAGTGATTGCACGAGGGCAAGAATGAGGAATCAGTTGTACAATGAGCCTAAGTATCTATTTTTAACATGACGTATTCATTTTGGTTTTAATAAGAATGATTGTCATGTAGTTGACTCTAGATGATATATCATGTATGGGTGAGCCATCATACTTGGCCTTGTCAGTTGTAGTCTTTGATTTAATAGAGTCCCTAGCAAGGATCCTATGCTCTTAAGGGGGGGAATGTTTATGTCAACTTGGGATATTCACTTTAGTATATTATGCACAATTGTCAAATAGTTGGTCTATTGTGCTATAATTGTAAATGATTGGAGCCACTTCTAGAATCTTGCTTGTTTGGATTTAAGCTGTAACCCAAAAAATTAGGCCCTAGTGAGGAACCTAGGCCTTAAATGATGAATATGATACCCCATCCTTAATTGGAAGTGGGCAAGAATGAGGAGTGGTGAGTTGGGCTAAGTTTATGTTGCAGGTCTAGGGGCATGGCAGTTCTCCATATTATGCTTGGTCTAGTGTGCTATACTGTTAATGGTAGGAGCCACTTCTAGAATCTTGTTTGTTTGGTTTTAATCTTTGATCTGATCCTAGCTTGGAACCTAGGCCTTAAACGATGAATGTGATACCCGTCCTTCATTTGAAGTGGGCAAGAATGAGGATTGGTGACTTGGGTTAGGTTTGTGTTGCTGGTCTAGGGGTATGCATGTGTGTATATATATATCTGAGAAATGAAAGCTTTGTTATTTAAAAGGTCCACATGCAAAAACTGTTGTCATGAATTCCCTTTAAAGTCCATCCAACAGTCTTTACGTGTAGGAAAGGACCTTTAATATGGAAAAGAGTGTATTTTAGGTAACTGTTTCCTTGTTTTGGAAAAAGAAAGTTCTCAAGATTTCTTGGCCGAACATGTTTGCAGTGTTCTTCCTTGAGTAGATGCCCATTAAATCACGGCCATATCATCACTTGCATTTTGATTTTTGTATTAGTTTATGGGCTGGAGCCGGAGGCAGTTGATCTGCACAATATTAGGTCCATAGTGACGGTTTATTACATTTATTTTAGTCACTTATTTTTTTAATAATGGTACTTGAGGCAGACAATATTTTCTTTCTGGTGACATATTATGAATTCTAATGAACATAAAATTTTCAATGTTAATTGCAGTGTCTTTGAGTACAGATTCATACAAAATGGGAAACTTTCAATTTTTAGTTGAGAATTATCACAATGAATATCGGAAATGTTTATGTTTGAATATTAGTAAGAAACAAAGTATACTCACCAAAAATGTACAAAGATGAGAAACCGAGGGGTTGGAAGTTTGGACCAAAATTTATCTGCTATTGGATCTCAGTTGGTGATTAAGTTAAATTCTTATTCTAGTTGAAGTATATACACACAAAAATCAGATGGTTTCTGTGTTTGAGTTGAGTAA
Source organism: Cynanchum wilfordii (assembly GCA_025388415.1). NCBI lineage: Eukaryota > Viridiplantae > Streptophyta > Magnoliopsida > Gentianales > Apocynaceae > Cynanchum > Cynanchum wilfordii. The sequence continues at coordinate 293,390 of JAHSUH010000995.1, read as the reverse complement.
TGTATATCTACAAATGTTAGGAGAATATTGTTGAAGACAAAATATAATAAACTGCTAGGGATGCGGTGAGCATCATTTACATGTCCCCATTTTACCATAGAGAATTTTGAGTTCAGGATAGGCCTAGAAGCATTTTTCTCTGTGTGTTTGACTCATGAATGGCTAATTGGGACTTACACTTATCAGGGAACACTTCGATCGACTGAACAAGGAGAGATGGTGCAGGCTAAATTTGGACAGGCACAGATGGCAGTTAGGCAACTAGAGATCTACACAACAGCTGTGTTACTTGCTACCTTACGCCCTCCACTCCCTCCAAGAGAGCTAAAATGGCGTAATCTGATGGAGGATATATCAAATACTAGTTGCAACAGTTACCGAAGCACAGTGTATGAAAATCCAGAATTCCTTCCTTACTTCCAAGAAGCCACACCTCAAGCAGAGCTTGGTTTCCTAAATATTGGAAGTCGACCTGCAAAGAGAAAGAATACAGTTGGAATTGGACATCTTCGAGCTATCCCATGGATATTTGCTTGGACTCAGACCAGATTTGTTCTCCCTGCTTGGCTTGGAGTTGGAGCTGGTCTTAAAGTTGTTTGCGAGCAAGGGCATACAGATGACCTACATGCAATGTACGAAGAATGGCCATTTTTCCAATCAACTGTGGACCTTATTGAGATGGTTCTTGGCAAAGCAGATGCATCAATAGTGAAGCACTATGATGAAGTATTGGTGTCTAAAAGCCGCCAGGGACTGGGTGCTGAATTGAGGGGGGAGCTTCTGACAACTGAGAAGTATGTTTTGAAGATAACAGGACATGAAAAGTTATCGGATAACAACCGAACTCTACAGAGGTTAATTGAGAGCAGGCTTCCATTTCTCAACTCAATGAACATGTTGCAAGTGGAGATACTGAAGAGGCTGAGACAGGACAATGAGAACAAGCAGCTAAGAGATGCATTGCTGATTACAATAAATGGGATTGCTGCTGGGATGAGGAACACTGGTTAATTAAGGTTCTATTATTCAATTGTTTGCTTAATCTAAATATACCTTTGTGATTATCTGTTCTGGTTTTTCTATATAAAAATGCAAGTGGTGTGTACAAGCAAGATCTTTGACACTTATTTTTGGTTTTTTGAGTTTGTTCATTTCTATGGATTCTGAAACTGATTGCTTGGGGACTGGGATAGAGAGTATAGTAAATAATAATCCTTGGGCTTTTTAAACTTGCACCGTTCATTCCAGTATCTGTAGAACAAGCATTCGTTTTCCCTGTGTCAGTCTGAATTTATTCTTGATTTTTTTATACACCATTCTCACTTGTGATTTCGTGATCCCTTTTAGATATCTGATTAAAGATATATATGGTTAGGGAAAAGCCAGAAGGTGGAGAGGGGGGGGGGGTCTTTGTATTATTCCTTGTGCCCAGATGGGAATAGCATGGATGAATGATAAGAAACCTTGCTACACTAATAATATATGCAGTTTGTACTTGCCAGATCTGGTGGCATTGGATCCAAATCTAGTTTAATCAATTCCAAAATCTTCCAGATTTTTGCGGACCCCATTTTTTTTGGATTTGCTCATTTGTAAGGTTTTGAGGTTAAACCTTTTAAAAGCGAAAAGGAAAAAAGAAAAAAAAAAAAAAAAAAGAATAAGGATTTGACCCCATTCTTTGTTCCCTTCTTGCCCTATTTTAAGTACCATTCCTTTCTTGTTAACACCTACTTTGAAGAATTTTGTTCTCTTAAATTATTTATATCATTACAAATTTAATGATTCCCCTCTTTAAGATTATTCAAGATGTCTTGTTTTTTTTTTTTTTTATTTTTTTATATCAATTGCATTACAATTTGTATTTTTAGTATTTCTTTTTTCTCAAAAGAATTAATTGATCCTGGGAAATAAAGACGGAGTAATCCCTTGTTTGATATAATTTAGGCAGGGTTGAAATCTATAAAAATATACTCCTTCCTTTTTCTTATAAATATTCGGTTATTTTACCTTATTGGAATTGAGAGTTTGTTTTACAATGATTGGACTCAACTTCGTTAGATAATGAGTTATATTGCGTAAAATAATAATTTTACTTTCATTTATTGAATAAAAGGATGTAATTGTTTGTAAAAAATAATATATGGTTAGTTAAAAAGGATTAGAAATTAAAGATCGTAACTTGCAAATTGCAAATAATTGAGAATGGAACTCTTGCCAATGTAGAAATCTATACAAATATACTCCCACCGTTTATTATTAATTTTTTTTTTTAAAGAAATTGAAATTTTTTTTTTTGATATAGTTACATTAATAAAATCAAATTTATTGATACTTTTCTTTGAATAATCTTATAACTAAAACTTCACAATTTATTAATGATTTTTTATTGAAAAAAAAATTAATTTTTGTATTTTCTTATATGAGAATAAATTACTTTTTTATTATAAAATATTGACAAGAATTTCGTAAGGATAAAAATAGAAACAATTGATAACTTTAATACTCAATATAGTGGAGGTGCGAGTATAACATTATACATTAAAATTAGCAAGTCAAGTGGAATCATTGTCGGCCTTGCTAGATAGTTGAAAAATAACTCCCGGAAGCAAGGAATTCTTATTATTCCTACAAGGAAATTCTTCATCTAAAATTATTGTTTCGATTAATTTAGATTCAATTTGAGTTATGCTTATAAAGTCTAACTCTTATTAGAAAGAAGACGTCATCCTTCCTCTAACATGTTGCTTAGAAAGTATTAAACTAATGATCTTTTTTAACATTTACAATGCGATTTCTCATTGTGTTCGAGAAAGTTGTTGACACATTGGAGAATGAATTAATCTGACTGAATGCTGCACCATATTCTACACAAGAAGAGGTGTCTTAATGTATAACTATCACTAACTAGTTGACTTCAAAGCTGATCAGATCATTAATAAGCAAAACACCTCTACCACCCACCCAATCTTCAAGAGAATATATAATTCAGTAGTAGTAGGGTTGGGTATACTTCACTTCTCCAAACACTGGTGGAATCTGATTTTTTGGGTTTTTTTTTTTTCCTTCTTTTCTAGGGGAGGGGGCAATAGTACAATTATCCTATCTGGCATTTTGATATCTATTGGAACACATAAGATGCCATGTGTAGTTTAAAGATGATACCAATTCTGCAAATTAAATGAAGTGAGGTTCAATCAATCAATATGTCTCTATACACACTAAAAAAAATGAAAAAAAACAATTATATATATTGAGATAATATGCATATTCTGAAGTTACCAAGAATCCCCTCCCCCACTTCCAACTTCTTCAAATGCTTTCCAGCTTATTTTTCTTCTCTCTCTCTCTATGTGTGTGTGTGTCTTGATTCAATTTATGTACTAATTAATTCAGCTTCCTTATGGAAAAGGAAAAGAAGAAGAAAGGTGGGGGATAGTAAGGTTCTCTGCAGAGCATATTATTATAGAAACCTTGCAATATAGCTACTAGCTAGGTTCTTTTATTTGTATGGTAAGTCACCTCATTCCTTGTCTTTGAAATCCAGACTAGATGTGAATACTTATATATTGTTTCTTATAGCTACTTTCGGTCTAACTAATTCAATATCGAATCGTGTCAGACTTTTTTCAAGATAAATTCTTTTATTTTTTTCATTCATAAGATTTGAACTTAAAACTTTAATTAAAGAAATTAGACTATTTCTTACCGATTGTTGGTTTATACACTGGTATATATATATATATAATATATGCATTTTCCCCCCTAACTTTGTCCTTGTTCATGGTCAGAACAAATTTCTTTTCACGTAATGCACAAATTAATTGACAAATTATGTCTAGTTAGTGCTGTTTATATGAAAAGTGGTATCCCTTGAATAATTTCATTCCCACTATTCTGAGTTTAGAATGCTTCTCAAACAACCCTTTTTATAATGCCAACTTCTTGAATTTTTACATCATATATATATAATGGTTATGGTCAGCCCAAAATTAAATGCATGCATCCAAAATACCTTATATTAATAAATTTAAAATAACAATTTTTATCACATAAATTAAGAAGCATTATTGAAAGCACTTCTTCCAAAAAATAGCTTGAAACAATCATTCAAAGTTCAATTATAGTAGTGAAAAAATATAGCTTAGTTGGTTTAGTTTGTCTTATTTAGGTGTTTCACCTAGCCTGTCAAGTGAGGGACAGTCTCCTCCCACAAATCCCTCACCAAAAAAAAAGTTCAATTATAGTATAGGAAATGCAATTTCAGTTATATATTGTAGTTTTGAAAGTTTTCTCCTATGAATCCCTCCCAGATTAGTCTTATACATAGATCGGTAGAAAAATTACATCTAAATTTTAACAAAACTTAAAAGTAAGTTTATTTTGTATTTTAAATATTAAAAATATAATTGATAAAAAAATAGATTATTTTTACATATATTTTTTTGGGTCCTTTTTGTCTTACTATTTTCGTTTATGTTAGACATATTTTTTTACCAAATTGAGAGGGGGGGGTAAATATTTGATTGAGAAGTAGAAAGTGGAAAGAAAAAGGAAAGCAGGGTTACTATATATATATATATATATAAGGTAGATAGATACAAGGTAAGGGTCACTGTGGGGTGGGGGGTGGGAGCATAGCATGTTGAGATATATGTCATAAACGAAACATAAAGTAGTGAAGTGTAAAGAGCACTTTGTTTTATGTCTCTTACTTGCAACCATTTCTTATTCAATGTTATTGAAACCACTGAATCATTGCTAATGCCTCAAAAATCTTCTAACCAAAGTTGAACATATCCTACACAACTTTCTTCTTTTCTTATATCCCACTCTCTTTTTATATTTTAATATATATATATATATATATAAAATATATATATATATAATTCATTTTTTTTTTACTCATAACTTCATTAAATTTAAAAAATTATCTCCTTAATAACATTTACAACATATTTGTTTGATTATTTTTACGAAGGAAAATTAGCAATTTTAATCTTATAACTATTTTACTTAATTGAGTTCAATCTTATATTTATTATTTTAGCATCTAAGGTACTGTAACTATTTACCTTCAACCAATTTACCACTTCAGGTTAAAAAAAAAAAAATGGAAAAAGAAGATAAAAAAATTCGTTAAAAGAAATGAAACTATTTTTCACATAAAATGTAAGTAATTAAATAATTAATACGTACAGTGAGCATTGTAGACAAAATTCGTGAAAAAAGATGGTAATAATATTTTAGGATCAAATTTAACAAATATAAATTTGTTTGAGACCAAATTTACCAATTATTCTTTTTTCTCTCGAACCTATTAATTTCTCTAACATTTTATTTTCTAGAGGAATGAGACGTTGAATCAATTGTTTAAACGTGTCCGATCAAATCAAACTCCTAATCGATTCAATTTCCAACTCAATTTTTTAAAATATTGTGATAACTTAAACTCAAATTTTTATTCTAATAATGTCTTAAAAGACATTAATTTTATAATGGAGTTGATATAATTGAGACTCATTTCCAATTTATCATTTATTTAAGCAAACATAACAAAAGGACACATACCAAATATATCTATAATGCCTTCCACTTTGACAAAAGGATTAACAAAATAATTGAAGTAGTAGTGAACATGAATACAACACCACAAAAACGACCTTAAGGGTTTTGCTGGCTTTTGCTGGCTTTTGCATGTTCAATTCGTACAATTTCCAATGTATATATATATATATATATCTCTATATACAAAGAGATAATTAATTAAATTAAAGCTTTAACCACGCCAAATTACTAGCTAGTGCTCTTTATAAGTCGGGTCGGTGCTGTTTTTGTCAAACACTAGCACTTTCTTCGCTTCTTAATTAATGAGGCTAAAAAATATTGGCATCACCATATAATTCGTACAAAGCTGGCACCTAATTACCATTATTTTATTAACAAAGTCTTGAATGAAATACACACATATATATATATATAGTGGTTAAGGATTAATTATATCATCTTCACGTTTTAGTTGATGAATACACAAATAAAAACCGCACTCTTTATTTTTTTTTTGTAACGTAATAAAGATATTAAAAAAAAGAAGTTAAAGTATCTTTTGATAGAAAAAAATTTAAATATTTTCTTTCACTTTTTTACAGTGTTAATAATTAATAAGTATTAATTGAGGTCAAAATATACAAAATATCAATAAATTCACGGATGATATAAAAGAAAAAGACAAAAGGAAGGAGTAATTATTTTTAGGATACAAAAGAACGTGTGGTGCATGAAAATGACTTCCATAAAAGAAGCATGAGATAATATCCGATTCTTTAAAACGAGAAAACTTGAGTTGCCCCATAAAACTTGCCAACTTATATTGTCATTAACACCTGTCCCAACATAATTTTATTGGTCATCTTATGATTATTATTATTATTGTTATTGTCGTATATATTGAAGATTTTTATTTTGCTGTCCAAATGGGAAAAAAAAAAAAAAGAATGGACATTTTTGTAAGAAAATTTCTCAAATTCAACTATAAATAAAAAATTTGATATTGTATTGGAACAAAAATTTATGTTGAAGTTATAATTCTACCCTATATTTTTCAAGATTTGAAACTTGTAGCTAGGGTTTATTCACAAATTCCAATTAACTAGGACCCAACAAGAATTGTTATAACCCAAAAATGGGATAGTAAATGCCCTCAAACTAATAGTACATGATCTTCCACAATCATATATATATATATATATATATATATAATATATATATATATATATATATATATATATTTTAGACACTACCAAAAAATCAGGATTTATGTAAAGAAATTCGTAGTAAAATTCAATTTTTCTTGTAGTGTGGGATTTTTGAGTGATTAAGGAATTATTATTATTTTTATTGTCATCATTATATTTGATTGGGGACAATATGATTGGCCAATTGAATTCCATCCCTTATGTGCTAGTGTTACCTTTCTTTTAATAATCACCTCTGAATCTTTGCATACTATATTCTCTCTTTTCTTGGACGTGTAAGTTTCCGATGTAAAGTGAAAGAATAATATCAATTTATAACTAAAAAGGTTTTTCATTTTTCAATTTAATGCGCTCTCCACCTTTAATTTACCATTAGCCTATCATATCATATCATATCATATAATGGATTTCAAGAATTCTTAATTTTGACCGTACCATGAAATGATATATCTTATTCCATTCTTTATTTTTTATTCTCAATTCTTGATCATGTCTACTAATGAATATTTTTTAGTCATCAAAAAATTGTATTCTAACTAATTTGAAATCGAGTAAGATATTTTTGAGAACTACTCCTCACAATATATATATATATATATATATATATATAATAAGTTTGGAATTCAATATTTTATTTAAAGAAAAGTAATTTTTTGTAGCACAGTTTAATGAATCGTTACTCATTCCTATTTTTTAAAACAATACTAACAATTCTTTTTTTTTTTTTAGACTCGTCAACTAATTTGGATTTAGATTGGGTTGCGTTCGTAGAGTTTTTACTCTTACTTAGGAGAATGTCTTACTCTAACTCTTACATGGTGCTCACAGCGAGTGTTGAACCTATTGTGCCAAGTCAAGGGCTTAAAACCGTAATTCAACTCTTGGTATGTTCAAGTATACTTGTAAAACCTTAGTTTTTTATTGAATCGTTTATTTTATTTTTACAATTACTTAACATATTATTTTTGACTTAACTAATTGGATTAGAATTATGAAAAAAAAAAATTGAGATCTATTTATGAAATTATCATTTTCAAGTGAAGACAACTGAATTGGATTTACTTGTTGATGAGTTTGGATTCAATATATTTGTATGATTCAATTTAAACCTTCAAATGGTATAGAACAAGAAGTCTCAAATTGCCATGACACGAGTGTTCCGAATAGGTCATAACTATGGACGACACTTTTAAATTATGTCTACATTTAAAATAACTCTTATCCAAGTTGGGGTAGAACTCTTATAGAAAACAAGCTTTGACTCTAAATTTTATGCATGATTAAAAGTTCAAACACAATATCATTTAAGTTAGGAGACCTCCTTACAATTTTACGTGTACATTAGAAATTAAATTGATAAAACAATAAGTCTCAAATTGTCAAAAATATAAAATGAAAAATTTATAAACATGTCTAGAATATATAAAGATTTAGCAAACCATTATATGAATATTTTCTTAGTCTACCGATCCTATCCGGATTGAGCAATGTACATTCCAAAAGAAAATTAGGTTAAGAAGAATTATTCTTTTAGTGAGAACGCAATTTTGTCCTTTATATATTTGATATTGTAAAGAAAACGACACAACAAAGACAATTTATGCACACACACACACACACAATATATATATATATATTATATATATATATATATATGTGTGTGTGTGTGTGTGTTTGACCATAAATAAGTATGTATGTATGTATGCATGTATATGGTAGGCAATATAATTAAGAGAGGCAAAAATGAGGAAAAAGCAAGAGCAGATGTGTCTGCTAATTCTTGTGAATCTCTTTCATTTGTTGTTGAAAAGCATTTTTTTTTCCAGTTGCCATCTTCAAGAAATTTTTAAAAAAGACGGTCATAAACGTTTCCTATGTAAAAAAAGGACAAGACACAAGAATTTGTGAAATCCCAATGGCCACTCAATACTTTTAAGGAACACACACACACACACACACACACACACATATATATATATAGCCATCAACACAATATTGAGGAAAACCTTTAGTAACATCATTTACGAAGTTTTGATGTAAAATCAGATAGGACAAAAATCATGTGTTTAGTTTGACAAAAGGAAAAAAAAGTTTGACGAAAGGAAAAAAAAAAAAAAAGCATAGAATTTCATATTTCTTTTATAATCTAAATGTTAGGCTAAAATTCCATAGCTAGCTGAATATTCATATATATATATATATATATATATATATATATATATATATATATTATTTTTCCCCATTTTTATCGTCCTATGTTTTCGTACACGGTTCTTGGATATATATGTTGTTTTGGGTTCTGCCTAGGGTCTATAGAGACTATAAAATTAAAGTTTAGGGTTTGTCAATATTACATTAGTTTGTCTGTTCAAGAATTTTTTTAGCCCTAATATTTTACATAATTTTGGCTATCATACAATCCCCAGATATTGATATCTAATTGGCTAATTTAAATCAAATACAAGTTTCTATTTTGTATGAATTAGGTTAAGCTATATATATAGTGTTTAACAAACATCATATGTGAAATATACCTTCTTGACATTTAGACACTGTTTATTTTTGTCAAATAAAAACATGCGATTATTTTTTGTTTTAACTTAATAAAATGTATTTTGTTCACTATTTTTAATTTAATTTATAGACAAGTTCATTTTATTTTATTTTTTTTGGTATATCTGTAATAAAATTTCATATTTGAGTTATAAAATAAATATTGATATATAGACAAAAATATAGAGCATCCACCAAAAAAAAAAGGAAACCGGAAATAACTTAATAAGTATTTATTTGTGTTGTTCATTTTAATTTATGAATATGCAAGGATCTTGTAACACCATTGTAGGAATAATCAAGAAAAGGAAATTTTATTGTCTACAACCATGTCCCACATCGAAATGAGAAATAAATGTGTAATGCTATATAAGAATGAACCTAGATATTCATAGTCAACTTGAAGTATCTTTTTGGTATAGTGAAAATAACCAAATAGTTCACCGTGACACTTAACTCCATATATATATATATATATATATATATATATATATATATATATAGAGTAATAGAATATCTTTTTGTGCATGGTTTCGCTAAAAAGTTTGCCGTCACCAACAAAATGTTGCCACATTCGTGATTATCTTTTTAAGTAGAAAATTTTGAATTTTTGATTCAACAAAAAGGAAACAAAAGAATCTAATCCATCCGACAAAATAGTGTTATAATTAACAAGCTTCGAATCCTATTTGCTTTAAGTAGTGTGACATATAATTTCTTATAAAGCACGCATCCTTTTCTTTCTTTTTATATTATTATTTTATTGTACACAATATATTTATTTATTTATTTTTAATAAAATTTTAATATAGTGAGGAAATATATATATTTTTGATAATTTTTAAAATTTGAAATCATTTTATTAAAAAACACTTAAATTTGTAATCATATTTTTTTTTTTAGATTTATGGATGAGATCGTTACCAATTAAACTGTGCATACTTGTTATATTAGAGTTTATTTTAGTTAACTTTTATATATTTATTTCCTATTTGGGTAACACAAGAAATTTGGTTTCTTAAAGTATTTGTTTTTACAAGAAGATTTTAATATTTAATTTAAGGTGAAACACATCAGTTAATTAACTCAAAATTAGCGTAGTTATTATCCATTATGTTGATGTATATATATATATATATATATATATATATATTTTATATAATATTTCGGTTAAATAATAGTAATAATAATAATAATAATATTGTCCCCATATTTCTACCACATATGCTATTTGAATATCTAGAACCATTTTTTTTAATAGGAAAAATCACGAACTTTCTAAAAATTTTGTAAGAATTTTTCAATTTAAATAATTTAGATTTTACACTAAGGATATTATTGAAAACTTACTTGCGTAATTAAAATATTTTTTGACTTCACATTATTTTTCAAAGGATAATTAATAAATATTAATTATAGACTATCAATTAAAGTGGCATTAGAAGGAAAATATTAATTAATATTATTATAGTTTTATATTATGATAAATAAAAAAAATGATATCCATTCTGACAAATAAATCATAATAATAATAATAATAATAATAATAAAATTTAAGCACGAAATTTAGTCAACTTTGATATATATGATATTATAATTGCGTATTAATCTTGAGATTAATACCCCAAAGCAAATAATTTAGTTGCGACTGTCAGAACGGGAAGTTCCGTTAATTAGTACTGCAAGTAAACTTTATTTAGTCCTAATCATATATAAAGTGAGAAAGGCGTTTAATTTTGACATTAGTACTTTCAGTACAATGTTTCTAACAAAATCTTAATTAAATAGACAAATTTCTATTAAAAATTAATAAATATATATATATATATATATATATATTGTACATTACGTGTTTCACATTACTCGTTTAAAAGATTATTAACCGATTATTAAATAAGAATCTAAAACTCTTTATCATGTGTTTTAAATCCACGAAATACATTTCAAATATGTATATATACTTTTTAAATAATATAAAGAGAGAAAAAAAAAAAAATAAACTGGAAAAGGGCAAGAAGATGGGGTGCACATGAGTGTATTTAGAGCATGAAAAATAGTAGAAGACAGCTTTATTTTACAAGGACAGGCAAATCTTTTATCTGTAAAGATAGATGGATACATGAAACAAACAAGAAAAAGAGGGAAAGAAAAAAAAAAAGGTCACAACAATGACTCCAATTAATCTTCCCACGTCGGGTGTATACCAAAATTCAAGTTGTGATCATTGTATGGGGTATAATATATTTATATATGTTATATATATAAGATTACAATTTTTTTGATGGCATGAGTTTGTAATTATATTGAATTTTTTAGGTTTTATGGTCTTTTTATTTTTCTTCATTTTTTTATCTTCATAATGAATATTTTTTGTAATTTTGTTTAACTTTTAAGATTTTCTTGTATTTTGCTTTATCTTCTTAAATTTATTTATCTTTTATAACTTTATGGTTTATTATAAATATTTATAAATTATTTATATATATTATTAAAAAAAACTCTAATATTTAAATTAAGATATATATATATATAAGTTTTTTCTTTTTTTTTCCCTAATTTGTAGTGACGACTCTCCTTTCTTTACCTTTTTTAGAGTTTAAACTCAACTCTCATTCTACCACTTTGACAAACCCTAAAAAAAGTGGCGATCCCCTTCCCTTACCTTTTTCTAAAGCTGTAAACAAACCAAGTTGTTCGCGAACGAAGCTCATTCGAGCTCATTCGTTTATTAAACAAACCAAAGTCAAACAATTTTTTAAGCTCGATTAATATTCAAACTTATTAAACTAGTGTTCAAAAATTAAACAAATCAAACTCAAACTTTCGGATATAAATATTTGTTCGAGATATATATACATGAATCATATCTTTAACTTTTGATATGTAATTGAATGTTAAAAGAAATTATTACAAAGAAGAAGATGTTATCTTGTAAACATATAATTTTTTTCAGAGACTTTTCAAAAGATTGTTGAAGGAAAATCCCTCACGACTTTTGATGTAATGTAAAGCTAATAATTACAAAACTGTCAAAATTCATACCATCTGAATTTGGAAACCTTTAGTGTTCTTTTGAGGCAAAAGAAGAAAAAAAAAAAAAAATCATTAGAAAAACTATGATAATAAATAATCCTTTTAAATATCTATTGAATTAATCCTAATTCAACTCAAATTATATATAATTTTTTTTTTTGTTAATATTTGACTTTTATTTTAGTACCCAAATTTATTTTAAATTAGGTATTCTAGATTGTTGGATTACTAAATTTTAAGTTTAAATAACTTCTTTTTTTTCATGTTTAGGAATTGATTTGATAATTAAGTTACTTAATGTCTAAAATAATAAAATATTTAATTGTATTTATAATTGAACTTCATTATGTGTTAAGATGTCGAATTTAACTTTTTTTTATCAGTTTGATCTCTATTTTTTAATTATTAAGCACGCGTTGGCCTCGTTAAGAAAATTTATGATTCGTTCAACTTTTCTCTATTAGTTTAAATTTTCGGAACAATTGATAATTTATCTCTATTTAATATTTTAACGTTTAATTTTTTGTATATATATAGATAAGCACACACTCATCTTGTAGGACAATTCTCAATCACAAAGAAAACTAAATGTGATACATGATTTAAATAATCAAATATGAGTGTATTTACTGCTTAAGCAACAACATATATATATATATAAAAACAAAAAAAAAAAAAAAAACAACATATATATATATATATATATATATATATTTATAAAGAGAGAGAAAGAAGAGAGAGGATAGATGAACCCCACAAAAAGAAGAGAAGAAGAAAAGCAAAGAGAAAAACTTTGAAGGATTTTGACACCACCTTCTTTAAAAGGGCTGAAAATCTTTTATAGAAAACACGACACAAATCTCATCCACTATCTTTCCCCACGGAATGGACATTTGCCACATATAAAGCCATGACAATCCAACAATTCTCTTTTCCCACAACCCAAAAAAGCCACATACTCAAATTCTATCTTCCCCTTAAAGAAAGAACAATCACTACTACTATTATTATTTATTTATTTATTTAATTTTTTTTTCTTATCGTACGGGTGTTTTGAGTAGGTTCCATCACTGAGGGGCGACACCTTCAAGTCATTCCACTCCCAAATTAATCCCGCTCGTTGATTTGTAGGCACCTCATTGGGTGGGATAACTGACCAGAGAATTTAACATTTTTTCATACCCAAGTAGGATTTGAAATCCGGATCATTGGTTAAGGGAGGAGGAGTTCCTACCGCTCCAGCACATGCCTCTGGTTATCACTACTATTATTTACTCTTTCCTCTATACATACATACATACATACATATATATATATTATATTATATTAATTAATACTAATTAAAAAATATTAAGTAAAAAGTATAAAAAGAATTATAAATCTTATGCTAAATGGTTTTTTTTATTATTATTATTTTCTTTCTGTCCTTGTTCAAAAGGATATTATGATAACTATTTATATATGTAAAAAGTATGTCATTAGAAAATCTCTATTCAAGAAAATAAAATCTCGTATAAATACTTTATGAATAAATTTATTATTTCAATCTTATAAAATATTTAAAGATTGTTGATTAAATAAATTAATTCTTTTTTTTTTTTAATTATCTGGTTTCTTAAATCATCACGATTTTGATTAATTCATATTCGGCCTAGGTTGCATTTATAGAGTTCAACCCTTACTCGGGCAAGACCTCACCCTAGCTCCTACAAGGAGCTCACAACAAATGTCAAACTATCAAATTTATATAACTTCATAATACGCTTTTTTATTATGTCAAGCTAAAGATTTAATCGGATAAATAAATTCTAACCCTTTAACTATTAACTTTAATATGTTTACCTACTGACTTTAGAATGGGTGGATGAACTTCTCTATAAATTCTTGAAGAACCATCCTAGCCTTCTCCTCCATTGCCTCATTTTTCCATCATCACTAAGCCTAGGTTTAAAGGATAAAGAGCCACCTAGATTTAAAGAATGTTGGACAAAAATGGAAAAATTACATATTATATAATATATAATATATATATTTTGTTCTCTAAATTCCTGAACTAAGATTTTCATTAGAGGGGTACTTAAGGAGACAATATCTCTATGCTAGCCTTCATCTTGCAAGTGATTCACTTCACTTCACTACAATTGCAATAACTTCAATCCTATATATACATATATATATCTAATTACTCATACTGAGGAAAAATGTCTACATCCATATATGTTCCAGTATTAGAGAACACTTATATATATACTACATTTCATAAAATTGATTATATACAAGAACAAGATTCATGGATACTAAGAGCTTCTTCTCATTTACTTTACTACATGCATGGTGTGCTTGATTCTCAAACTCAAGATTGACAATAATTATTACTATTAGAGCGTTTAAGACCTCGATCATTTAATTTGTTTAATCTTTTAAATGATAAAAAAGATAAATTTATTATAAATTATAAAAGGTTGAAAATGTTACACGAATGCGTGAATCTTATAGTAAAGAGCCATAATGCTCTCCAATTCTAACTTATTAAGCTTCTCATCATTTGGTTCATATATGAATACTTCATATTTGATCAACTCATACAATTTAGCGTATTTAAATTCACTTTGAGTTTTAACCTCAATTAAAAGTCAGAAAGTAAAATTAAAGAGTCTCAACAATGCACAAGAGATTAAAAGTTTCATCAATCTATCTAATCGAGACATGAGTAAAAGATGTCAAGAACTCAACCTACGAAATCATCTCTATTTCAAAATAATCATAATTAGTCAGTTGAAATTGCCATTTTCACTTGTTATTGTAGAGAAATAATTTACATTCAACTTTAATTGATTACCTTAATTTGTTTTATATACTAATAAAACTCGACATCTGAAACATATATGTAGTAGTGATGAAGCTTATTTCATGAAAGACATTTTTTTTATCAAAATACCAAACATAGTCTTTGATAAATTTTGTGATAGTTATCAATGACATATTTTTGTGATTTATATTGCGAATACAACTTATATGCCTTGTTGATAGTCTTCATATCTATTTTCTAATTTTTCTCAATTATTTCAATTTAAAATATTTAACATATTTCATATTAGTTCAATAGTTCTCATGCTTTACTTATTCAATGTCTTTCTAATATAATATTTGAGAACACATTCGAGTATTATTATTGTTTTTTTACAATAATGACAATATTTATTTAAAAAATAAATAAAGAAGAAGAAATCTATGAGTAATAATTATGCATGTTAAAAACTGAACCAATTTTCTTAGTGTCCAGTATGCATAGAAAAGGAAAAAAAACATAAAATTTTCTGAAAAAGGACCACAATTGTTGTTGAATCAAACATGGAATATATTGTGGCACAAAATTTATCTCCTGTGCTTTATTCCTTTAGGCAATCAGGCCAATTATATAATATAGTACAATCTTTCCTTCCACTGAGAATTCGACAGAGAGACATGGCTTTCTCCCATACGACCTGCATATATATATATAAAAAATCATAAGATCGCCATAATAATGATTATATCGACCTATCCATTTCAAATGACTTCCACCTACAGAAAATACTTGTTCTAACGGCTCCAAGAAGTATCGACAATTAACTCTTAATTTAAGTAATTACTAAAGGTGCATTTAGCCAGTATATATATATATATATATATATTTGAGAGGTGTTGAAGTTCCCAAAAAATCCACGTAGGTCAGAAGATCCGAGGTGGATGCTACGATAGACCGATTGGGTCTCGGATAGATTCCTTCGAGGTTTGGCCAACGACTAGAAGTATCATGTAGAGGTTTGATCTCCGACATGAAGAGATTTCCTATAAACTCAACATTAAATATACACATGACCCGATAGACATTGTTTGGAGCTACCATTTCAGACTGTTAGAAAATGTACTCAATCCAAATGTCACCTCCCCATTGGTTCTCACTCTCCAATAAATAGTAACACTCTCACACACAAAACAAATGAAAACCAGATAAATCCTAAATATTTTAAGTGTTTTGTTTCCTTTGATAACCATCTTCTCAAGGAGAATCTCCAGGAATATACTTTCCTCGAGCGGTCCTTTGGGAATTTACCTAATTTAGTCACCGACTTGATTTTCAAAGAGCCAACGCCGAGAACACATCTCCGACATTTGGTTTTCCTTGTAGGACACGTCGACAGAAAGCGGAGCTCATTGATCACGCATGGCAAGAAAGAAGATTCGTATCCCCTATCAATATTTTACCCCAAAAAATCCTTTATTTTATTTTTTTTTTCTTTTTACATAGGCTTGATAATTGTGTTTAGATAAAAATTATGATTTTTGGGTAGATGCGAGAAAACCCTCATCTGATGTTGAGTTGGAGAAAGAAAACAATAGAACTCTATGATGATAATGAAGAACAATGGAATAAAAGCTGTAAGTGAGGAGTTTGATAGTTTTTGTAAGTGTCAAAGTAAGAGTAACGATAAGGTCTATTTGCTTTTATAGTCCATACTGATTATTTTCTTTAATATTAACTGCCATGATCTAAATCTTTTAGTCCGTTTCACGACTATGAACCTGAAGACATTCACAGTTAACTACTTGATACTCTCCTTATTGTATTATAAAAATATCTCGAGTTAATGATGGTTATAATTGAAATATAAGTTTATAATCTCACATCAAACATTTTTTACAACTAGGTATATAACTCAATTACGTAATAATAGTCTTATTTATATATTTTCTTTTAAAAATCAAAAGAATGTTCAAATTAATATTGCATATCTTATCTTGTAGTACAAAATATTTGATTTTAAATGGTACATAATCAATTCATCAATAAATTTCTCCCTTTGAGAAAACTATTTGTCCTATAATGTGTGGAATAACATTTATTTTACGTTAACTATACATAATCATATCTATAAACCAAAACAATCATCATGAGCTAGATCGAGTAATGTCTAAAGAAAATAAAAAAAGTGACATTATATATATACACACACATATATATATTTAACGAAGAAACGAAAAAATTAAATGAGAGAGAGAGAAAAAGAAAAGGAAAGAAAGAAAGAAAGAAACGGAAAATAATTTTTGTTCCATATTTGAAGGAAGTAAAATTGGAAGTCTGCCCAACAAGTGAACAAATTTCCAATAATATTCTGTTTCATTTCGATTAGTATATTTCGGAAACTCCACGCAAAATTCATCATCTTTTACTTAAATAAGTGATTCTTCATTTTTAAGTCATATAAAATTGGTATTTATGCGTATTGTTTATTAGCATTTTCTAGATGGTTTTTTCTTCTTTAATTCTCCCACCATAAGCTAAAAAAAAGTATTTTAAAATATTATATATATAAAACTTGTAAACAATTAATTAGTTTTGAACGTATAAATTAGTTCTTAGCAAGTGGACCGCTTGTCTTGTGCCACATTCCCATGAATCACATCTACATTCGACATATTGCCTTGTTTGCTGTCAAAATTATCATCTTTTCTTTCCCAAAAACCCAAAAACCATTTAGCATATTTCTTGAATTTGTACAACAAGATACCTTAGTTAAAATGACAAAAGAAAAGAAAACGAATAGATAACCCTAGTCTATCTAAATCTCTCATAAAATATAAAACGATTTAATTATTTATTACATTTATTCATTTGCATATTAATCTGAACGATAATAGTTGTCATATAATCAAGCCTAATGTTATTAGGTTAATAATTATATCACAATTTTAAATTTAAGTCATACTAAAAAAATAAAGAATATTTCAACGAAACATGCTTTAACTAATTTTTATTATTATTAATTGTTTCTCTTTTTTATTATAATTTTTTATCTTATTTATAGTTAAATCTATAATATATATATATATATATATAAAATAATATGTTGGTCTAAGTGGAAGGAGTTTGGTTCCCCTTACGTCGATTTCCAATTCGAATCTTGACTAAGGAGAAATATGTGTAGGGAGAGAGCTTCCCCCAGTAGGGATCCGACGCGATAATAGTAAAATTCTAGAATTATAGGGCACATAGTAGTGCATTAATTTCAGCATTGATCATTTTAAAATAAGATATCACGTATTAAAATCTCTTATAAGAACTAAATGTGATATTTTTTATACGAAGAAACTAAGAAAAACCAAAAATTTTTAACTCAAAAGGAATATGATTGACAACAACCCACCTTTTCAAATTAGTTTTTTTTTTTATTTTTAAAATTGAATTTAAATTATAAATAATATTTTTATGGGGTCAAAATAGGCATTGATACGTGGTTATAAAAACCCCCCACACATAGGATGTCATCCTTCATAAAGTGGAAAATGATGTTGGTAACCATGAATACATCACCCCCTTTCTCTCCTCTATGTCTAATCCCCTTCCATAGTGCTTAGTACTACTCCTCCTTGTATATATCATATATGTCTATGACTCAACACTATATACAAACTTCTTCTCGTGCCTTCTCTCACTTTAAAGGTCACATTTCATTTTCTTTGCATGTGATCATCAACACTCTCTAAATCTAGCTTGGCCCTCTCTTTATAAACCTTTTTTTTTCTTCTTTGCTTTTCTTTTCTCATTTTCGAGCCCACAACCAGCGCAGCGTAGCGCGCTCAGAGATATCGATCTTATAATATATTCGAAAAAAAAAAAAAAAAAAAATCCGTGGAAATGATGCCGCCCGATCAAGAAAGTATGATCATCAGTAGCATCACCAGTACCACCTCCATTCCCAAATGCAACCGGTCGGAATCCGATGTCGATCAGCCGATAAATGCATCGATTAGTAGTAATAATAATAATCATAATAATGCTATCAACCCTTGTGTCGACGATCAACAATCAGCCGCCGCAGCTACCGCTCTCCGGTTTTCGATTCTACGGCAATTTTTACACCCCGTTACACTTAAGGTACGTACGATATTGTACGTTACATTTCTTTTCGTTGATCATAATTAATTAATTAATTTTTAAACTTTTTTTTTTTTGATACAAATCTTGCAGTTTGAAGATGTTTCCTACACCGTGACTTTGCGAAAAAAAGGTTGTTTTTCTTTGTCTTCTTCGTCTCATCCGAAGCCAACCCGTGCGGTACTAAACGGCGTTAGCGGAATCGTTAAACCGGGTGAATTACTCGCTATGCTCGGTCCATCCGGCAGTGGAAAGACCACGCTACTAACGGCACTTGCCGGCAAATTACGGGGAAAAATCTCGGGATCGATAACGTACAACGGAAACCAATTTTCCAGCTCAATGAAGAGGAAAATGGGTTTCGTATCACAAGAAGATATTTTATATCCACACCTCACAGTCCTCGAAACGCTGACGTATACGGCTTTCCTAAGACTCCCCGAGAATCTCTCTAGAGTTCAAAAAATGGAGCAGGCCGAGTTGGTTATAATGGAACTCGGACTGACTCGGTGTAGAAATAGCACGGTCGGTGGGCCACTCCTTAGAGGAATATCCGGCGGTGAACGGAAAAGAGTCAGTATAGGTCAGGAACTGCTCGTGAATCCGAGCTTGTTGTTGCTAGACGAACCGACTTCCGGTCTAGACTCGACGACGGCGCAACGAATTATCGCCACCGTGCGCGGCTTGGCTCGCGGTGGTCGGACGGTGGTTACGACAATTCATCAGCCTTCTAGTAGACTGTACGGAATGTTTGATAAGGTGCTGGTGCTGTCGGAAGGGTACACTATATATTTCGGCGGTTCAAAAGTCGTGATGGATTACATGGCATCAATTGGATATAATCCTGGATTTAATCTCATGATGATGAACAATAATCCTGCTGATTTTCTTCTTGATCTCGCTAATGGTATGGAATTTCATTTCTTTTCATAAATTTGTTTCCGTTTCTTTTCATTTCTTTAATACTAAAATGACACAAAATTTATTAGCAAAATTTTAGATTTTATTGCCAAAACTAGGTTATGAAATTGATAGGAACAAATGACATTATTAGCCAAGATTATTCCAAAAATGAGTAATATGTATATATATATATATATATATATTCTTTAGTAAGTAATTAATGGCTATAATAAATCTAAAAAAATATTCGGAAGCATGCAACAGTTGATTTTGGATTCTTGTTGTTGGGCTTAGTGAGAAACAATGGTAGTAGACAGATCACATTTATGTATATATATAACGAATACGTGATAAATAGACGGATGAAGAACTTTCTTCTAATCTAATACGATTTGATTTTAAATTAATCAAGATTACGGGATGATGACTTAAGTTTTATATATATATATATATATATATATCCTTTCCCAAAATAAGTTAAAAAGTAAAATTCTTTTAGCCATTAGAAGCTTTCTTTTTTTGTTCAACTACGTGTCATGGGAGAATCCTAAGTTCAATCTATAATAGCTGTCAATGTACATGAATGAAATAGAAAGATGCTGTACTGTTTCCCTTCTTCCCGTATCTGACTTCTTTGAATAGTGAAAAGAAGACAGTGAGTTTCCTCTACATGTTTTCTACTATATACATATTCTCCTCTTTCTCCCTCCGTGTATTTAGTAATTACTTTTATCAGAGTCTAATCGAATTAAATTATATCGATAATTACGTTTACTTTAACATAAGATCGCGTTTTAGACGAATCGATTTCTTTATTACTTAAATTAAGGGATTGTTGTTGGATTTAATATGTCTTATCAATTACTTTCCGGAATATGAAGACTTTTATATCCTTTTCCTAAAGTTGAAAATATGAGTCTTATTTTAAGAGTTTATGATTTTCTTCTTTGTTGCAGAAGTTATTGTCTAGTACAGAGAATCCCATACATATATATATATATAGATGAAATTATATGATGAGTCATGTACAATTCTGTCACTTCATTTTAAAAAGAAAAGAGAAAATTAAGAATGGGGGTGGTGGTGGGGAGCAAGGTTAATTGCACGATCATCCTTTCCAGCTTTAGATATAAACCTTCTTTTTTACTTTCCCTTAATGGATGTCTTAAAATAATTCTTTAGATAAATTAAAGATAATTACACTGAACTACCAACTTGCTACTCTGGTCAAAAGTTGGCTTTTCTTTTTTCTTTCTTTACCATCTTTTTTCATGGTCAAATTAAATATATATATACATATATATATAATTTCAGGTGTGAATCCTGCTGAGACAAGGCAAGATGAACTACCGGATATTCAAGTAAGGCCGGACTCATTCGATGATAAAGCTGCAACAAGACAATACCTGATTTCATGTTACAAGAAAAACTTGTATCCTGCTATCAAGGATGAAATTCAACAATGTTTACCAACTCCTACTAACTCTGGAAGATTGTCAACAACACCAAAAAGTATGTGAATTTTCTCTCATCTCAATCATTGCAGTCTGTATGTATTAAATCGATTTAAATTATCATTTACTTTATGACTAATATATATATAACTAATTCAGGTTCGGAAAATCAATGGATCACTAGTTGGTGGTTGCAATTCAATGTGCTGCTCAGCAGAGGTCTGAAAGAAAGAAAACATGAATCATTTTCAGGACTGAGAATTTTCCAAGTCATGTCTGTTTCATTACTTTCAGGTCTACTGTGGTGGCATTCGGGTATCGTCCACCTACAAGATCAGGTACACTTAATTAATTAATCAATCATTCTTTATTCCTTCTCTGTTTCTTTGAAAAAGAACTAAACTTTATATGTAGTATATATATATATATATATATTATATCAGGTGGGACTCTTATTTTTCTTCTCAATTTTCTGGGGTTTCTTGCCACTAACAAATGGCATAATGGCATTCCCACAAGAAAGACCAATGCTAATAAAAGAACGTTCCTCTGGAATGTATAGACTTTCCTCTTACTACTTTGCAAGAATGGTTGGAGATTTGCCAATGGAGCTTGTTCTTCCAACAATCTTCATCACCATAACTTACTGGATGGGTGGATTAAAGCCTTCATTACTTACATTTCTACTAACTCTAATGATCGTTCTCCTCAACGTGCTCGTTGCACAAGGATTAGGCCTAGCACTGGGTGCAATTATCATGGATTCGAAACAGGGGGGTACTTTAGCTTCAGTGACAATGCTTGTATTCTTGCTAGCCGGTGGCTATTACATTCGACACATTCCGATATTCATATCTTGGCTGAAGTACATTTCTTTCAGTCATTATTGTTACAAACTTTTAATCGGAGTTCAGTACTCGAAGAATCAGGTGTATGAATGTCGAGGTGGTAGTGCAGCAGCAGGGGTACGGTGCAGGGTGTACGATGATCCGGCAATACAGGTTCTAGGAATTGATTTCATGGGTATGGATGTTATAGCATTGATTTTAATGTTATTGGGATATAGATTAATGGCTTATGTTGCTTTAAGGTTGGGACAACATCATTGATTGTATGTATAATATGTATTAATTCTTATATTATATATATATAAAAATGATCAATGCCAAAGGGCATTACTGATGATCATTTAGAATATTTCCACTGACAATTTATACATATAATTAGCTATAAACCGAAGTTTATGATGCATGGCCTGTTTGTGTTTTACTCAGATGAATCAAGTATTTTTCCTCAGAGAGTTTTTTTTGTTGTTTATATATCGGTCGATTTATATCCGAAACAATCTTAAATGTTATGAAAACGACGTAAAAGTTTATATCGATATTAAATTGAGACGAATAGAAATTACCGATATCGATCATCGAATAAAGATTATTAAGGAGAAAAATAAAATTTTATTTGAATGAGGAGATTAATTGAATTTGATAAAGCTAGTTAATTTTTAAACTTATGGTCAAAATTTTTCCTATGCCCACAAGCATTGATTGATATTTGTTAATTTACTATTTATATAAAGATAAAAAGAATATTCTTTTTTTTTTGATAGGCATAAAAAGAATATTCTATGTGTAAGTTGTAATTTGGTATATCTTAATTTTTTATACGAGGAATATGCTTTTTTTTTTTTTAAGAATCTATTTCTGATTGTAATAATGACATTAGGGTTGACATCAAAACATTTGATGATTAATTCAGATACTTTTGAAAAGGCATTGTTTAGTAAAGTACTAAATCAAGATAAATTTAAAAAGTTAAATTTAACATCTTAATAACATATATTTAAAGAATTAGCTAAGTTTAGTTTGTGTCATAACATTATTAACTTTGAAGAATTTATTTCGGATTATACAATATGAATTCGATGATCGGGGTTGATCCTTCCACGTA
The DNA here is from genome assembly GCA_025388415.1 of Cynanchum wilfordii. Classification (NCBI taxonomy): domain Eukaryota; kingdom Viridiplantae; phylum Streptophyta; class Magnoliopsida; order Gentianales; family Apocynaceae; genus Cynanchum; species Cynanchum wilfordii. The sequence continues at coordinate 269,826 of JAHSUH010000995.1, read as the reverse complement.
AGCACTATTGGCCTGTTCACCGTGAAGAGGATCTTGCAAGAAGGCCAAGTGTTGGGGGGAGGGGGGTGTGTACCCGACGTTGGCTCTCCGACGATCAAGTTAGTAATTAAAATATGTATGCAACATTGTCGGAGGGTCAATCGGGGAGAATAGCTCCGTCGGCCCTTTTACCGGAAACCCGAGAGAATATACTGAATATCCGACTTTCACTTGATTTGTGTGTGAGTGTGTGTTACAATTTTATGGAGAAGCGTGGCAAATCGGGAAGTGACACATGTTGTGGTCCCGCCTAACAATTCTGCAATGGTGGCTCCAAACAGAGCTTGTCGGGTCAGGTGCATTTAATGTGAGGTTCAATGCGAATCTCTTGTCAGAGGTCATGCTCTGAACGTTTTGTACTTCTATCTCCCAACTAGACCTCGGTGGAATCCTATTCTAGACCACGTCGATCTTACACGGATTCTACCTCGAATAATTCAGCCTACGTGGACTTTATGCGACTTCGGTACTCTCATCGGATAACAAACCCAAATTAATTATTTGCATAAAAATTGTGACTTTAATGCTTTTAAAATAATAATTAATTGTTTGTCATTAAATAGGTATAGGAGGAAGAGCATCTGATGATGCAGCTCCCAACTTCTGTTATTCCAATTCATTATTAGATGGTTAGAGTACGTAAAATTATTCTTAATTTGTTTCATTCTACCTATATATATATATATATATATATATATATATATATATATATATATATATATATATATATATTATATTATATTCTGTAAAATATGGCATAACTCAAGGCTGAGAAAACTGTTGGGTCTAAATCACAGGCCAGGCCTCCAAATCAGCCCATAAGAAGGCTGAACAAAAACCTTGGAAGAAGGTAATTAATTGTGATACATAGTACACATCGATAAACGATATGAACATGTAGTAGTATATAAGAATGTGCTTAAATATTTATAGTTAATTTAAAATATTTTTTTTTGATATAGTGACGACAAGACTAAGTACTTGATCTTGACATAGTCACAATAGCACTCTTATAATAATATAATAGAGGATCATAATTAATTCATGAATATCTGCACAACAAAGGACAGATTTGTAAGAGATGAGAGAGGAGAAGCTTCCAGAATAACTGATGTAATGTCATCAAGAATATTGAACCTATGTGGCTGTTGGTTTAGGTCTGTCTCACATCACATAAATAACTAGGATTGAAATAAAACAACGATTTCTACATATTTTTATATTTTTATTGGAATGATATCATTTATATATATATATATATATAAATATATAATATATAAAATAGTGATATTTATAAAACTTGTAAAAAAAAAATAGATGTAAATTTGAAAGAATATATACTTGAAAAGTTGACTCATGATATTTTATTATGCCCCAATATCCCTAAACATTGAAAAATTTAGTCATATTATTCAAAGGGATTATTATCACTGTTGTTGCTTTTAATTTTATTAATGACCCCTTCTTGGCCACATTTTATAATCCCTTTCAAAAATTGATTTTACTTAGTTTATAACAAAATTTTTTTTTTGGAGGGGAGAATTTGAAACATTTTTTCCTTTAATATGTCTTGAATTCATTATTTTTTGAGTTATAAGTGAGATTGTTACATATTAAGTTATGTCTTCTTATTGAAGATATTGAAGATACTGAGCTGGAAGAAGTAACTCAAAGCATCAACACCAACTCAACAATGACGTGGAGGCTACAGTTCAACATTACTTTAGTAGATATTTGTTGTCTTTAGATATAAAGATATTATTACTTTATTTGTTTTCTTTATTTCGTGTATACATATAAGCACTGGAAGTTTTGTAATATATAAGGCACAAAAGTTCGGAAATAAGATAACTCTCTTTTTCTCCGCCTCTCTATACTTTCTCACAATTTTCCTTTTTTGATTTTTCCAAAGTTCTTGATCTTTCTCACAAAATTATCATGGTATCGGAGCTTGGAACTGAATTCCTAGCTTAGTTTCTCTGAACTTTTACACACAAATTGTTGATTTACTTTTGTTCTCGAAGATTAGCTGAAGTTGTTTCAAGATTTCTCTGTTGAAGTTTAATGGCGGGTAGAAGCTTTGCGGTTCAAAGAGATGCCATTGTACTGCCTCTAAATCAAGATCCTTCCAGTATTTTCTACATCCACCCATCAAATGCACATGCAATACAATTGGTATCTTATAAATTCAATGGTGAAGGTTTCACAAGATGGAAAAGATCAATGTTGCTTACGCTTTCTACTAAGAATAAACTCGGTTTTGTAGATGGAACCATAGCCAAACCAGATGCTTCAACTGTTGAATACAAAGCTTGGGAGAGATGCAATGATTTGGTATGTTCATTATTGTTGTTCAATTTGATGATGTAATTGCCAAAAGTGTGATGTTTCTAAAATCTGCAAAAGAAATTTGGACTGATTTAGAAGAAAGGTTTGGTTATGCTTCTATGTCACATATATATTCACTTAAACAGAAATTGGTAGATATTACTCAAGGAAATAAATATGTTTCTGAATTTTTTTACTGAAATCAAAACAATTTGGGATGCAATTGAAGAAGCACATCCATTACCCTACTGCACATGCAATAATTGTACATGCAACTTGACTAAGAAGGTTTATCGGAGACAACAAGAGAAAATGGTATTACAGTTCATGATGAAATTGTCCGATCATTATGCAACAATAAGAGGAAATATCCTAATGATGCAAACACTTCCTAAGGTGACTAAGGTTTTCGGATTGTTTGCACAGGAAGAGAGACACAAGGAATTGTCACAGGCAGTAACACGGACCGACTCATTAGTATTTGCAGCAGACATAAAAAGGTTCAATAATGGGAACACGAATAACAAATCATATAAACCTCGGATGTATGGTATTCAGAGGTCAAGTAACATTTCTACAGGTGTTTTTCAATCAAATTCAGGACATAAGAAGCCTAAGCCAGGAGCAAATTATTTTTGTACACATTGTCAAATACCGGGACATAGTATTGACAAATGCTTCAAAATACATGGTTATCCACCAGGTTTTAAAGGTTTTAAAGATGGTAGGGTAGCTGCTCTTTCTTTTGGTGATGGTTCCGATGGTGATAGTGGGAGTATCCAAGACAATATTAAGGCTACTACAACTTCAATTTCTCTGGACCAATATCAGCAATTAATGGATTTGTTGGCCAAGTAACAACAAAATTCTCTGGTCACGACACCCGATCAACAGACAAGTTCAGCCATGATGGAAGGTACACTATGTCTATTTTCACATACCAATTGAAAATGGTTGTTAGACAGTGGTACTTCGGATCACTTTTGTTGTGATTTGACACAATTTTCCGATTATGAATCTATAGCAAATTCCGATAGTTATATCACCATTCCAAATGGTAGTTAAATAGCTATTAAACAAACTGGTTCAGTAGTGCTAACCGATTCTATTACTCTGCATAATGTTCCGCATGTTCCAGACTTTAAATATAATCTGATTTTAGTTCATAAGTTGTGTAAGGATCTGAATTGTGAACTTCAATTCACTCATGATAAGTGTTTTATCCGCTGTCAGAAAGGGAAATTGATTCTTCTTGGTAGTTTGAGATCTGGTTTATACAATGTGGGAGATAAGCATTTGACTGATTCCAAGGGTTTGTAAAATCATCATTGTAGTACAACTTGTTTATCAACAGTAGATAATGCAAAGCTTTGGCATCTTAGACTGGGATACTGGTGTGTGTTTTGAGCGAGTAAAAATATAGTATCATATAAAGCAAATAATCTCACAAAACAATATCACATAATCAAACACAACTAAGGCAGAATACCTATCGCATGCAGATAATAACACGGAAGTACCACGATTTTAAATTTATAAATATCATATCCTCGGGAACGTTGGTGACGGCTGCTAGTTTCTACCAATTATGACAATCTTTAAGGTTCATGGAATTAGTCCTATGTGTCCATTCAATTCATGTATGTTTGTTCAAAGAATAATTAAAACAAGAATGGAAAATAATCGACTAAGATCTCTAATGAAGTACGTATGATTAATTAAGGTGAACAATGTTCGAAAGTTCAATTTGCAAATGGATCTAAGGAAATTATGAATTCGAATCGTCTTACTACCATACCAGAGTTATCTAAAGTGATTACCTCAATACGGGTCGTTGCAAGTAATCCTAAACCTTTGTAGATTTATTATTAAGTCATGAATTTAATAATTTAATCTTAAGATTTGCATTGATTACTAACTCGAGATTATTAGGCTTCCTAACTTCATTATGGTCGATGCAAGTTATTAGACCTAATCCGGAAATTTGTAAATTCTCCTATGGCCGGGTCTCCTAAACAAACCGTCAATTTAATTAACTATTGTAGTATCATGCATCAACCTAAGTTTCATAGCATAAACTCAATACGAGAATCAAATCGAAAGCGTAAAACAATAAACAATTCATAATGTATATTAAAACGTATCCTTTCCGGAAATGTATAAATCATTAATCAATCAATCTAAATAAAGAGAATTTAGGACACATAATCTTAACATATAAAGGAAAAGTAATACAAGAACGAAAAGAAAAGGAAAGAGAAAGTTGCCGTGTTGCTCTCACTGCTTCCACAGACTGGCTTAATCCTCCGGACCTCGTCGAGACTCGTACTCCGGATCCTTATCCCGCTCTGAAGATCTTCAGCTACCACTCCCCTCAACTAAACTATAGGGTATCTCTTATGGCCGAGGCTCAACCCTACACTCGAGAAGAAAGAAAAATGAAAACTGAAAACTAGACTGGAGCTTATCACGAAATTTCTATTGGCTAGAAACACGGAAATGCTCCCGTTCTGAGTGATTCCGGTGTGTCAAAGCTTGCACATGATGCCTCTATTTATAGGGGTGAGTTGGGATGGAAAACAGAAATTTTCCAATGTGGGACATTTACTAGGCCATAGCGGCACAATGCTTTGGGTCCGTTGCGACACGGTGTTGCGGGTGTTGCTGCACGGTGCTGCGGGCATTGCGGCACGGTGCTGCGCATTGTGGTATGACGCTGTGGCACGACACTTGTTCGGCATAGTGCTTCGCATGTGTAGCACGATGTTGCACGCGTTACTCTTAAATTGCAATTTAGTCCCCGATTTCTTCCTTCAATTTTGGTCCCTGAAACTTCGAAATCGAAAACAGAAAGAATTTGCGTAATTTCCATTCAATTAAATTCAATTAAATTCTAACTCCATAATTAACTCGAATTGAACACAATTAATGTATAAAATCGAGTTATCAAATACCCCACACTTAGTCTTTTGCTTGTCCTCAAGCAAACTACTAAATATAGTTTAAGAAAACACATATAACTCAACTAATCATGCTCATCAATTAAGCATAGGAGGTGTTCAACAATTTAAACTGTTCAGAAAATCGGAATGGACTATCAAAGAGTGAATTACTCCTAATGCCTCATCAAATGTATCATGTGCAAATCAAGAAGAAATAATTCAAAATATCCATATTAAATCAACACACATCTAATCATAGAATCTCCCTGGGTGTAGTGTGTGTTCTAATCGACTCATCATCCAAACAATAGACTTCCCTTCAAACTAGTAGAAAGATAATATGTTGATCACTTAGACGTCACAACAACTAATTACAGTTAACCATTTAGGGATCAAGCCACAATGCCACACTTATTACTCTCTTTTTTTTTTTTTTTTTAATATACTCTTTTTTTTCAAAAATATATATATTATTTTATTTTATTTTACCATAATAGCTATCACAACATCCAGATGGTCTAACACTATTTAACTAAAAGTCCAAAAATGATCCATCAGTCAAACAATTTTGCCAAAATAGATGTGCTCAAGATAACAGAGATTTCCTACAACTAGACTAGCATCAAGTTTCTATGAATAAATCAAACTCAATCCTCAAGATTCTTACAATCAAACAAATAGTTTTTATCATAGGCGGAGTAAATCATACTTCAAAAGTTTATCGGATATCCTAAAAATTTTAAAATTGCCATAAAATTTGAGAAAATTCAAAAAAAAATTCTATCAAAATTTAGCCCACATAAATTCACTCATACCCCACACTTAAAATGAACACCGTCATCAGTGTTGTAGGCAGGTGGAGATGAAAAACCCCACACTTAATCTAAAACATCTATGAACAAATAGGACAAAGTAAAGCGGAAATATGTTTAAGACTAAGTAGTGTCCTAAAAATAGAAAAACAAGGAACAAAAACAAAAAACAGAAGCAAACACAAAAACGAAGCAAAAGGAAAAAAAAAAAAAACAAAAAAAAAAAAAAAAAAAAAAAGAGGGGAAAAGAAAACAAACACGGGGGGGTTGCCTCCCGGAAAGCGCTTCGTTTTTGTCATTTTGTGGACTACCTTCTATCAATCGAAATATTCCTCTGTATTGTCCACCTCGAATGGTTCTTTGTAGAATTTTAACCTTTGACCATTTACCTTGAAAATTTTCCCATCCCGTATCTTTTATTTCACAGGCTCCATAGGGTGATACTTCTTTGATAGTAAATGGACCTAACCAAAAACTGCGTAATTTTCTTGGAAACATTCTCAAACGGGAGTTGAATAATAACACTTTGTCGCCAGGCTAAAAATTCTTTAAATTTCTAAGTTTCTTATCATGCAAAATTTTACTTTTCATTTTGAAATTACGCATTATATCTCCATTCATCAAGCTCATTTATTTGCAACATCCTATCTTTTCCAATTAGCTCATCATCTAGATTGCACTTTTTCAATTCCCAATATGCTTTATGTTCTATTTCAACAGGTATGTGACATGCTTTTCCATAAATTAAACGATACGGAGAAAATCCTGTAGATGTTCTAAATGCAGTCCTAAATGCCCATAATGCATCATCAAGCTTTGTAGACCAATCTTTTCTATGTACACCTACAGTTTTCTCTAAAATCCTTTTGATACCTCTGTTGGTTACCTCAACTTGTCCATTCTTTTGTGGATGATAGGCGGTGGAAAGCTTCGATGAACTCCATATCTTTTCAGTACCTTCTCCAGCTGGGAGTTGCAAAAGTGAGTTCCTCTATCACTTATCAAAACTTTTGGACAACCGAATCCGACAAATAATTTTCTAAGAAATCTTCACACAACTTTAGCATCGTTAGTAGGTAATGCCCGAGCCTCGGGCCATTTAGAAAAATATTCAACAGCTACTAAAATGTATTTATTTCCATATGAAGATGGAAATGGTCCCATAAAGTCTATACCCCAGATATCAAAAATCTCAACACTTTGATTTCCTCTTTGGGGCATACCATCCTCATAAGAAATGTTACCTGTTCTTTGACATGCATCACAAACCTGTATGTGGGATATAACGTCCTTGAAGATCGTGGGCCAATAGAATCCGACTTCTAACACCTTCCTTGCGGTTTTATTAGCAGCTAAATGGCCTCCAGTAGGTCCCTTGTGACAGTGATCTATGATTTTCGTGCATTCTTCTCCGGATACACATCTTTCTAATAATATGATCTGCACAAATACGAAACAAGAAAGGATCTTCCCAATAGTAATATTTCAAATCAGCGAAGAATTTCTTCTTTTGATGATAAGTCATATCCCCGGGAATTTCTTTAGCAGCAAGATAGTTAGCAATATCGGCAAACCACGAAAGAGAACTATCAACGTAATTAAACATTTGTAGCAAATATAGACTCTCATCGGGGAATTTGTCGGATATCACAGACTCATCAATAGATTCTAACTCAGGATTCTCTAACCTAGACAAATGATCAACAACTAGGTTTTCAACTCCTTTCTTATCCATTATCTCGATGTTAAACTCTTATAAAAGTAAAACCCATCTAATCAACCTAGGTTTGGCATCGGATTTGTTAAACAAATATTTGAGTGCAGAATGATCAGTATAAACAATTATTTTAGAAAAAACAAGGTATGACCTAAATTTGTCAAATGCATACACAACAACCAACAATTCTTTTTCAGTAGTAGTGTAATTCTCTTGAGCATTCGTCAAAGTTTTACTAGCATAGTATATCACATGAAACTTCTTATCATGCCTTTGTCCTAAAACAACACCTACTTGCATAATCACAAGCATCACACATCAATTCAAAAGGCAAGTTCCAATCGGGTGATGTTATAATATGTGCAGTGGTTAAAAATTCCTTTAGTTTATTAAAAGCTTTCATGCATTTCTCATCAAACACAAAAGGAACATCTTTCCCTAAAAGATTATTCATAGGTCTAGCAATCAGAGAAAAGTCTTTTATGAATCTTCTATAAAAACCAGCGTGACCTAAGAAACTTCTGACAGCTTTAACAAAATTAGGTGGAGGTAACTTAGAAATAACTTCAATTTTAGCTTTATCTACTTCCATACCTAAACGGGAAATTTTGTGACCAAGTACAATTCCTTCTTTTACCATAAAGTGACATTTCTCCCAATTAAGCACTAGATTCGATTTTATACATCTTTCAAGCATGCATTCTAAATTTCGCAGGCAAGTTATAAATGAATCACCAAACACAGAAAAATCGTCCATAAATACTTCCATAGAATCACCTAACATGTCTTCAAAAATAGCAGTCATGCATCTCTGAAATGTAGCAGGTGCATTACATAATCCAAAAGGCATTCTTCTATATGCAAATGTTCCAAAGGGACATGTAAAAGTAGTGTTATGCTGATCATCGGGGGCAATAGGAATTTGGAAGTAACCAGAAAACCCATCTAAAAAGCAATAAAACATATGTCTAGAAAGCCTTTCTAGCATTTGGTCAATAATAGGAAGAGGGAAGTGGTCTTTTCGAGTTGCAGTGTTTAATTTTCTATAATCAATACAAACTCTATGGCCAGTTACAATTCTAGTAGGAATTAATTCATTATGCTCATTTTTCACAACTGTAATTCCTCCCTTTTTTTCATTTATCACGAAATTTCTATTGGCTAGAAACCCGGAAATGCTCTTGTTCCGAGTGATTCCGGTGTGTCAAAGCTTGCACATGATGCCTCTATTTATAGGGGTGAGTTGGGCTGGAAAACATAAATTTTCCAATGTGGGACATTTACTAGGCCATAGCGGCACAGTGCTGCGCCCGTTGCGGCACGATGTTGCGGGCGTTGCGGCGCGATCTTTGCGGGCATTGCGGCGCGGTCTGCGCGCGTTGTGGTACGACGTTGTGGCACGACACTTGTGTGGCACAGTGCTTCGCATGTGTGGCACGATGTTGCACGCGTTACTCTTAAATTGCAATTTAGTCTCCGATTTCTTCCTTTCTTCAATTTTGGTCCCCGAAACTTCCGAAATCGAAAACATAAAGAATTTGCGTAATTTCCATTCAATTAAATCCAATTAACTCCATAATTAGATCGAATTGAACACAATTAATGTATAAAAACATGATATAAAATCGAGTTATCGGACACTTACCTTTTGGTCAAATAAAGTACATCAAACTAGAGTGTGAAATACATTCTTGTATACAGAATACAATTTGTCAAGTCTGTCCTATGGCTAAGTAGACTAGGCTTAGTTTTCCCCATAGTAGTATTAAGACTTCTTCGTTTTTGAGCTGATACACATTGATGTATGGGGTCCTCATGCTTGTTAAAACACCCTCTGGTTGTAATCAATTCTTGACTATAGTAGATGATTACAACAGGTTTACTTGGATACACTTATTGAGAAATAAAACAGAGTTGTTTTTGGTTATGAATGATTTCTTGCTTATGGTCAGAACTCGGTTTAATCTTTCCGTTAAATGTATAAGATCCGATAATGATAAAGAGCTTTGTGCTGGCGATATGAAAAGGTTGTGTCAGAAATTTGGAATTTTAAGCCAAACTAGTTGTAGTAATACACCTCAACAAAATGGAGTTGTTGAAAGGAAACATAAACACCTACTGGAAACTGCAAGAACCTTGTACATACAGTCCAGAGTACCGGATAAATTTTGGGGTGATTGTGTGTTGTGTGTTGCCTACTTGATAAACATAATGCCTTTAAAGGTCCTTAATCTGAATACTCTCTATTTCAGGTTGTACAAAAGAAACCCCGATATAACTCATTTAAGAGTTTTTGGATGTTTATGTTATGTTTCCACTACTGCATTTGGGAGAAATAAGTTGAATAGCAGAGCTAAACCGTGTGTTTTCAATGGATATTCAACTTCACAAAAGGGTTACAAGGTCTTGGACATAGATACACAGAAGGTGTATGTATCCAGAGATGTTTCCATGAAAGACATTTTCCTTTTCACCTCTATAACAAACATAGAACACCTTCTTCAAACTATACTAATGCTATATACCTACCAATTTCTTCTTCTCCTAAATTCTTTGACATTCCCGATTACTCTTTTCCTCAGGAAGTGTTTCCTTCACATGATACATCTCCTCATGTTTCTCCTATTTTTGGTTCTTCTCCTTCTAATTCTGCTATTGATACTTCACTTCTACCAGAATCGGATACAGGCTTATCAATCATAGTAGACCTTAGCATTCCAAATCCTCCACGTAGGTCCACAAGATTGCATAGACCACCTCCCTGTCTACATAATTACAAATGTAACAATGCTTCTACTACTGATTTCACTCTTCTAAATAACCACTGGTGCAATCTTGTATCTTCTCATTCTTTTCCTACTCCATTCAAAGCTTTTTTGTCTCAGGTCTGTGCTATCAAAGAACCTCTGAATTATGCAGAGGCCTCAACAGATCCATTGTGGGTTGAGGCTATGGACAAAGAAGTTCAAACACTTGAAGACAATCATACATGGGATTTAGTTGATCTGCCCAAAGGAAAGAAGACCATAGGCTGCAAGTGGGTGTATAAGGTAGAATTAAAAGCAGATGGGACTTTGGAAAGGTGCAAAGCAAGGTTAGTAGCTAAAGGTTTTAATCAAAAATATGGAATTGATTATGAAGAAACCTTTAGTCTTGTGGTTAGGATGAGTATACTTAGATGTTTAATTGTAGTAGCAGCTAGCAAACAATGACCTTTGTTTCAACTAGATGTAAATAATGCCTTCTTATATGGGGATTTGAAAGAAGTGTACATGAATGTTCCTGAAGGTGTCCATAATCTTGGTAAAAAGGTTTGTAAACTTGTCAAGTCCATCTATAGTCTCAAGTAGGTATCTAGACAGTGGTATGAAAAATTGGTCCATTCATTGGAAAGACAAGGTTTCATTCAGTCCAAGAATGATTACAGTTTGTTTATACAGAAAGAAGGATCACACATCAACTTTGCTGCAATTTATGTTGATGATGTTATTCTAACTAGAACTGATGTTTGTAAGTTGGAAGAGCTTAAAACACATCTGCATCAGGAATTCAGTATTAAGGATTTGGGACATCTTCATTACTTCCTTGGAATTGAAGTTGGTTATACTTCAGCAGGAATTCTTCTTAGTCAGAAGAAGTTTACTAAAGAACTTTTACAAAATTGTGGTTTTGATGTTACTAAGAAGGCTCTTACCCCTCTTCCTTTAAACATCAAATTTCAGCACTTGAGGGTGATATATTTCCAGATGTTGAGCAGTATAGATCTTTGGTTGGCAAATTAAACTTCTTAACACATACCAGGCCAGATCTTTCTTATTCTGTTCAAACACTTAGTCGGTTTTTGCAAACACCACGTGAACCTCATGTTGCTGCTCTGCATCATACGTTAAGGTATCTTGCACATACACTTGGACAAGGGGTTCTACTTAAAGCATCCGATCAGTTGAGTTTGGAAGCTTTTTCGGATTCCGATTGGGCATATTGTCCCGATTCTAGGCGCTCCATAACTGGTTTTGTTTTTCTCCTTGGTGGTTCCCCTATTTTTTTGAAATCTAAGAAACAAGGCACAATCTCTAGATCATCGGCAGAAGCTGAATACGGGGCTATGGCAGCATCAACTTCAAGTCACTTGGATAGTTCGGTTATTGGAAGAAATGGAAATAACCGATTTGCAGCCAATCACTTTACATTGTGATAATCAGTCTGCACTACACATAGCTAGAAATCCAGTTTTCATGAGTGAACCAAACATATAGAAATTGATTGTCACTTCATTAGAGATAAAGTTTTGGAAGGATTGTTTTCAACTCACTTATCTGCCTACTCAACATCAATTGGAAGATATTTTCACCAAGACATTACCTTCAGCACAATTTGAGATTCTTTTGTCCAAGTTGGGATTATACAAAGATGGTACAATCCCACCTTGAGGGGGCTATTGAAGATACTGATCCGGAAGAAGTAACTCAGCATCAATACCAACTCAACATAATTCAACAATGACGTGGAGGCTACAGTTCAACATTAGTTTAGTAGATATTTGTTGTCTTTAGATATAAAGATATTATTACTTTATTTGTTTTCTTTATTTCGTGTATACATAGAAAGTTTTGTAATATATAAGGCACAAAAGTTCATAAATAAGATAACTCTCTTTTTCTCCGCCTCTCTACTTTCCTTTCTCACAATTTTCCTTTTCTGATTTTTCCAAAGTTCTTGATCTTTCTCACAAAATTATCACTTCTTGACAATATAATGTCGTTAAAAGGGATTTTATTATAATAATTTTATTCAATAAATTTATTGAGGACTTTAAATGTAGAAGGTAAAAAATAAATAAATAAATAAAATAACAACAACAAATAGAGATGTTAATCATAAAAACAAAATTTTGTAATGTACTAAATTGGACAATAACTATCTTTTATTTATGTCCTCATGAAAGGGCATTCTAAAGCAGCATCTAACAAAAATTTAACACAGGAATCATTTTCATCTTTGCCAAAATCATGGGAGCATCAAAATCACTTGTTCTTGATTTGAACCAAAACTATAAATATGCAACAAAACGCATTCTTTATACCTCTATTTGCACGTATATATATATATATATATAGGCATCATTTTATCAAGAATAAAAAAAACTTTCTTTATACAATATTATATGCTTTATTATTGTAAGAAAACAATGTGAAGATAGAAGAATCTGATGCACTAGAAAAATTATGCATGTAAAATTGGCAAAATTATATATATATATATAAATAATATTATATATTCTCCTCTACTTGGCCACCATCTCCAAATTATCTGCAACATTTGTTTTATTCTTTCTTGCACTATATATATAGATTGTGTTTCTTCGTAATCAGCATCAGCAGGCAAACAAATTAGCTCGTACTTGTTTTACAGAAAAAATATATATATATATCAAATAATGGCATCATCGAAGGCTGAAAAACCAGTTGGTACTCAACTTTTCGGGCAGGCTAAGAAGGATTCCCCTAAGCCTGGTGAAGGAGCTTCCAAAGCTCCTGCTGCTTCCAAAACTCCAGCCTCTTCCAAAACTGCTGCCCCTTCCAAGGCACCCCCCAAGAAAGCTGCACCCAAGCCTCAAGATACTAAGAAGAAGGTTTAATTTATAGTTTTTCTCAAAAATTTTCACTTTAATCTGATTATTATTTACTTTTTTATACTAGGTTCTAACTACCTAACTTTTAGCATATATATATATATATATATATTTTGAAGATTTTTCTATAATTTGTCAATGAATTTGTCGAATAAAAATTAGAAGTTAACTTTGTTCATTTATTTATTTGATTTTACAGGCCAGGGGTGGAAAATCTGCTTCAAAACAGTGAAGTTTATGATACCATGGCATTAAAAAAAAACAAAATGTTGAAGGTTTTAGTGTTTTCTTCAGTATATGTTCAAATGTAATCAGCTGTATGGCAAATCGTTTGCTTTGTATTTTCTTTCACTTGTTTGTGTTTCAGAAATAAGAAAAATCTGTTTTAATTACAACTGCTCTTGTTGGAGCATTTAATATTCACTAATACAACAACGTCTCAACCATATATATATATATATATATATATATATATACATATATACACTTCATTTTTTGTCTCTTTCTTCCGGTTTTGGAAATATTACTTTCTTCATTTAAGTTGAAATTTCATTTTATTTCAGTTGTAATAAAAGATCATGAATTCGAATTAAATTAATAAAAAGAATTTCAATCATTATGTTAAAATTCTTTTTCTCACATAAGTATATATATATATATATATTTATAATTTCAAATTCATATTTTTTAATGTTTTTATTGATGGTTAATCAACTATATATATATCTAGATATGCTAATAATATAGCTAGTATAACTATTTATTTATTCATTTAGACATTTTTCTTCTAATATATCTAAACTCAAATTCTTAAATTATAAATGAAATTACAATCAATTAGTGCGGGTGTGCGCAACGAGTCGTAACAGAGCATGCACGATAGGTGACGGATCCGTAATGATGTGAAGATGGAGAGCTTTGACCGGTCGCCGAAGGAGCCGTTGACGAATGACCTGGCCCCACTCCTATTTTGCTATTTCCACCTGTTTTATATATAAGTTTGTGTTTAAATATATATATATATATATAATGTCAATTACCAGCATTTTTTTTAATTTCTTTTCGAAATAATAAATTGATTAAATAATTATTGAAATCTATAAAATATTAGGGAAAAATAGTTAGTTTTTTTTCCCCCGATATTTTTAATTAAAAAATAAATCGAAATTCTTTTAAAAATTCCTTCGGACCAAACATAAGTCTCCCAAATGAGTACTACTCTCATTGAGTCTCAAAGGATGTCTTTTAAAGTTTGAATAATTAAAATAATATTATTTTAATTCACATAATTATGAAAAATAATGATATAATGAAAAGAAAATATATTGTATGTGCAAACTCTAGATAGGAAAAAAATTCTGGTAGAGGAGAGAAGAATTTTTTTTTTTTTTTTTTTTATAGTGGGGTGTCCGGGTCAAGTTGACCCGATTAATCTTCACTCGGATCTGACAGCATTTTGCTGAATCCTTGTGTCGAACTCTTGTCACCCGACAAGAGGGGGTGTTTGGGAGGTATACTTGTATCAACTCAACCACAAACACTTGACAAGAGAGAAAAATTCTTTGTTAATACAAAAAAATAAACCTGAAATATATTTTTATATATGTTGAGTGAATTAACTAGTTCATACCACAACGAGAATTAATAATAAAATTGGAGTCACAATCTATAACATTTAGATTTTGAAATTAAAAAGAAAAAAACTTAATTAATTAATAAAATATTGGTTAAGCTGAGGTTAGCCCTAATACGTGCAACCCATTTAATAGTTATATATAATATATATATATATATATATATATATATATAAATGGGTAATCAGTTTACTCTCACAGGACAAAATGGTTGATGTAACTTACTAACAACTTTACTCATGAGTTTGAATTACGAGAGAAAAAAAGTTTATAATTTCAAAAAAGTAATTAAAATAAAAGAAAAGAAAAATTTGTGAGATTAATTACAGGAATTTTCATGCAAGACGGATTACTTACTACTGCCCGTCGGGGAGGAGCTCAAATTCCGTCCAAAAACAGCCGGTGAGGAAGAGAGGAACACAATCAAAATCACAAAGAAGCAGAGAATAAGCGAAGTAGCAGTGAAGCGAATATTTTTTATGTCCATTTTTTTCCTTTCTTTCGCCTGATCTGAGGAGCACTGATCGCAGGCATACACCCATATACATATACATTCATATATATATATATATATTCATATATATTGGTAATGCAAAGTGATAAATACGGGAAAACCACCAACTTGTTGTTTAGAAGACTACGTCAAAGTCAAAGTCTCTTGGGTTCTTTTGCTCATTTTCTATATATAAATTGTGGAAAAGTCTTTTTTTTGGTTGTTAATTATATAATTATATTTAAACTTATTATTTTGACTAATATAGATTCAACTTGAATTGTGTATATAATAACTAACTCTTTATCGAAAAATATTTTGTTCTAAATTTTAGATGATATTGACAAATAAATATTAAACTCGCATGATATTAAATGTTCACTCACAAGCAATTATCAAACGAGAACTTTGAAAAGTCTTAATTGTTTTCAGCTTTATGTTAAATGTCATGCATGGATCCAAAATGTAATGCTAATAAATTGGAAAGTCATGAATCATTGTCCCGACAACGCGGTCAATACAAATTATATTTAAATAGAATAATTGGTCATTTTCATTACAATTATTTTGGTTTTTATACATTTTTTATTTATATAATTTCATTCTTCTATTAGGGCCTCTTTAAGGATAATCCCTATATCTCATTTTTATACAATTAAATCCACAAATCTTCAATTGTCTAAATAGTTAAAAAAATAATAATAATAACCGTAATTGTATCCGCGATTAGCAGATAAAAGTTTAAAAATGTCATTTTTATATATACTTACTGATGTTAAGAAGTTGTATAATAATTGGTAATAGTTTAAGTTGTAATTTGAGAACTCATATGTTAGATACCAAAAAAATCTAAATAAATAAATTGTGTTACACTATCTATATTATTAGCATATCTATATCTATCTCTATATATATATATATTGCCTATGGCTAAATATAAAGTTGATTGACCATCAATAAAAAAAAAAAAAAAAAGATTTTGAACTTGTACATGTATATACATCTATATATACGATTATTTATTCAAGAAATATGATTACCTATTACTAATATCATAAAATTAAAATTTGAATCATTAAAAAGAAAAAAAAAAATCATAAAATGATTGAAAATTTTTTATGAACCTAATTCGAATTTATGATTATAAGTGAAGTAAAAAAAAAAAAATTAAATCAAATCAACAAAGTAATCGAAATTAAAAAAATGAAGTGTATGTTCGTATATATATATATATATATATATATATATATATATTATGTATGGAGGAGGCGTTGTTATATTAGGAGGACAGGTATAAATTAGTTCTTATGTTTACTTTTTAGAATTTTTTTAATATATATATATATATATATATATATATTTAGACAATTGAAGATTTGGGGATTAAATTGTATAAAAATGAGATGTAGGGATTTATCCTTAAGAGGTGGTGATGGAAGAATGAAATTATATAAATATTTAAAAGAAAAAGGGATTAAAAGGTAGAAAAAGAAAAATCAAAAGAATTGAAATGAAAATGACTATCCATTATTGGTATTTAAATATAATTATTATTGACCATCGTTTAGACAATGATTCATGACTTACGAATTTTTTAGTATTAAATATTTAGATGACACTTAACATAAAGTTGAAAATAAGTAAGTGAACACTTAATGCTATACAAGATATGAATTTGATATTTGTTTTTTTTATAAAATTTTAAAATAAAGTATTTTTTTATGAAAAGTTATATACAACATACATAATAATTTAAATTAAATATAAATTAGTCAAATAGTAAATTTAAATATGGAATAAATATAAAAAAAAAAAGAAAAAAGAAAAAAAGAACCCACACAGACTTTGACTTTGCCGTAGTCTTCTAAACAAGTTGGTGATCCTACTGTATTTATATATATATATATATATATGTATACATAAATATATATGTATGTATTTTTAATTTTTTTGGTAGAAAGATATATTCTACACTTTTTAATAAAAAATTACGCATGAGAGGTCTTAATGAGTATGAGTTTGGTATTTATTTGTAAGAATCATATAAAATTTTAAAATAAAGTATTTTTTTGATGAAAAATTAGATTCTATATAAAATTAGTATGATAATTGGCAGGCTCGAGCTAATTTGGATAAGGGGAAAGCTATTCTTGCTAGATATCCTCTCTCGTATGTTAAGCATCCTGTAATTTTACTACCCATAAGCTAGCAAAATGGGCGTGTAGTTATAAGTCCAATTTTTGTGGGGCTGTAAACCTTGATATTCTCCCTCAGTCTATTTTTTGTGAGAGTGGAGAAATGGCTAATACTTTGCTTACCAAAAAAGAAAAAAAAATTGAATAGTTAAAATAGTAAATTCAAATATGGAATAAATATACACAAACAAAAAAGGAAGAATTTTCCACAATTTATATCTACATAAGGTGCAAAAGAACCCACAGACTTTGTTTTCCAAATTTTGTCTAGAGGACTTCGAAGTCTTCTAATAAACAACAAAGTCGAAGTCTTTCAATAAACACCAAGGTGGTGGTTTCACCGTATTTATCACTATGCACCACCAATATATATATATATATGTGTATGCTAGTGAGAATTGAAGAAGAAAATAATTAATTAATTGAACAAAAGAATGTAGAATACACCTATTTATAAATGTCAGAATCCTAATAGAATAATAATAAATAATAAACAATAAAACTAATATATACTCTAACAACTAATATATACTCTAACATCCCCCTCAAACTCATGATGAGGCTGCAAGGAGCATCGAGAGTTTGTCAACAAAGAAGCGAAATAGCGAAACAGTGTGAGACTTTGTAAAAAAAAAAAAATCAGCTAACTGCATGGTGGAAGAAACAAAATGCAATGAAATCGTCCCACGTTGTAGCGTCTGTCGAGTAATATGACATAATTCCACATACGTTTGCCTTTCAAAAAAAAAAATAAAATTCATCACATAACTCCAATAGGGATAATTAGTCTCATTTAATCTAACACTAATAGATTGCAGTGAATCATCCCTTTCAGCTGCCATTATCAACTAACAATATGCTTCCAAATAAAGATCTCAAGTAACCAAAACTTCCAAACAAGTGCAAATTTTCAAAACTCAAATTACTTCAAATTCCCAAATTTCTCAAATCCTCAAATTGTTCGGATTCTCAAATGTTCAAATGTCTTCCCAAATTTTTCAAATACTCAAATACTTCAAATTCCCAAAATTCTCAAATCCCCAAATTTTTCAAATTCTCAAATTACACAAATTTTCAAAATTCTCAAATCCCCAAATTTCTCAAATTTTCAAATTACTTAGATTCTCAAATGCTCAAATGTCTTCCCAAATTTCTCAAATTTTCAAATTACTCGGATTCTCAAATTTCTCAAATCACCAAATTTCTCAAATCCCCAAATTGCTCATTCTCAAATTCTCAAAATTCTCAAATCCCCAAATTTCTCAAATTCTCAAATTACACAAATTCTCAAAATTCTCAAAATTCTCAAATCCCCAAATTTCTCAAATTCTCAAATTACTCAGATTCTCAAATGCTCAAATATCTTCCCAAATTTCTCAAATTCTCAAATTACTCGGATTCTCAAATTTCTCAAATCACCAAAATTTTCAAATTCTCAAATTACTCGATTCTCAAATTTCTCAAATCACCCAAATTTTCAAATTCTCAAATTACTCGGATTCTCAAATTCTCAAAATTCTCAAATCCCTAAATTTCTCAAACTTTGTACACAAATATAGAATAATTTATATAAGACCGAAAAGCTACCACCCTAAAAAAAATTCAACTTTCCTCACAAAATTTCAGCTTCCAAAACGCACTGACTTTTCCACAAAATTTCAGCTTCTCTCTGCAATCGCCTTCTTCACCTCAATGAATTCCAAAATTAATGGAATTCCAAAATTAAAACCAAAATTTGATGAACAAATTTCAAAACCCAATTCCACACCAACAAATTCCACGGCGGCTCCAAAATTTCAACAAATTTCTCAATTCTATCAAACATCCCAAAGAAGGTGATTGAATCTCCTATCAAATTTTTAATCAAATATCTTATAACTTGGCTCTGATACCATGTGAGAATTAAAGAAGAAAATAATTAATTAATTGAACAAAAGAATGTAAAGTACACCTATTTATAAAGGTTTTTCTAATTTCTCACAATCCTAATAGAATAATAACTTCTTACTAACTTCTCATCAGAATCCTAATAGAATAATAATGAATAATAAACAATAAAACTAATATATACTCTAACAACTAATATATATTCTAACAATGCCTACTCACTTTCCCTCAGATCAAGCGAAACAAAGATAAAAATGGGCAAAAAAAACATTCGCTCCACTGCTGCTTCGCTCATTCTCCGCTTCTTTATGATTCTGGTTATTTTGCTCTCCTCCCCGACAAGCGTTTGTAAGTAATCCGTCTTGCATCAAAATTTCTGTAATTAATCTCACAAATTTTCCTTTTAGTTTTAATGTATATAAAAATAATAATATATTTCAAGTTTATATTTTTCCGTCTTTGATGAAGAATTTGTGTATCTCTCTTATAAATTTTAACTATAATGAATTTTCTTTCCTTTATTCGTATTTTTTTTCTCGTATTATAGAGTTTTCATGTAAAAATTCTGTGTGATATTCTTGTTTCTTTCTTTTTAATATTTTTATAACAATAATAAATCTGAATTAAACTAATACTATTTTAATTACTCAAACTTTAAAAGGAGATAATATGTTAAGATTGAACGTGGGAGACTTATGTTTGATTGGAAGAAACAATTAAAAGAATTTCGATTTATTTTTTAATAAAAATATATTAACTATTTTTTTCTATTACTTTTATAGATTTAAGTAATTATTTAATCAATTTGTTATTATTTCGAAAAGGAAAAAATGACATGTATATATATTAAAACAGGTGGACGGAGCCAAATGGCAGTGGGGCTAGGTGGGTCGCAAACGTCTCCTTCGTCCGGTCCATATCAGCCACCATATTAGCCACCCTCGTCATCTTCACTTTCGGGTCCAGCCTTGACCCGATCCGCCCATCCTCATTTTTGGATCAAGCCTTGACTCGATCTACCAGCGTATGCACTATTTCTGGACGTTATGCTTCTTGCATACCAAATTATCGCAAATACTTTACTTATAACCGTAATTGTATCCGCGATTACATATGGAAGTTTTAAAAATGTACTCATGTAATATATATATATATATATATATATATATATATATATATATATATATATATATATAAAATAAGTTGTATAATAATTGGTAATAATTTTAGTTGTAATTCGAGAACTCATATCTTAGATACAAAAAAAATCTAAATAAATAAATAGATGTGAATATCTATATATTGCCTATGGCTAAATATATAGTTGATTGACCATTAATAAAAAAAAAAAAAAATTTTTTGAAATTGTAAATGTGTATACATCTATACAACTATTTATTTAAAAAATATGATTACCTATAACTAATATCATAAAATTAAAATTTGAATCATTAAAAAGAAAAAAAATAGAATAAAAATGTGTTAGAAAAAGGAGAGGTAAGTGAGCAATACTTCACTGTAACAAGAACAAATCAAAATATAAAAGAATAGAATAGAATAATTATAATAAAATTATTATTAAATAGAAGAGATGAAAACAACTATCCGAGCTAGGCTTGTGTTGGACACAATTTTCTTAAAACAGATTCGCCCCTTTCGGTAGATTTGTTCGAGATTCAATAGGCGTCTATTTCCCAGGATACAACGGATACGATGAAGTAGCTAGCACACATTATTTCACCCAACGAACTTGAATTTCACTTGTGAACACTATAAAAAGTAACAAGATGAAAAATAGTAGGATGACTTGAAAAATTCTCTCAAAAAGTGCTCCAAGATAACAACACTCTAGAACTTGTTTTTCTCTTCAAAATGATAATGCAAGTATATATGCTCTTAGAACTAGAGTAGGGAGCTCCTATTTATAGGCTCTAGAAAATGAGGGATTCAAAGAATAGCATTCACCTTGAAGACAACCATGCATCCAAAGTATATCATAAATGAACTTATCTAATACTATGAATATATAGATGAATCTAATATATTCATATTCATTTACTTATACAAAGGATATTCAAATGTACTTGATGATTCATGGTACATTCCACTAAACATTTTTCATACCATGAACTTCAACCAGATGATACATGATTCATCTCATCAAGTTGTTGCTATACAATGAACATCACAAGTGTTCATCTAGATGATGCATGATTCATCTTATCAAAGTGTTGTCATACCATGAACATCACAACGGTTCAAGTTCCTTTAATTCTCCAAATGCCGCCGTTGTGAGATAGAATCTATTGCTTTAGTGCATGAAGATTTTTTATAATAAGATGATCCATCACCTTCGCTGATGTACTTTGGTTCATAGTTATTAACAGTTACCGAGGAAAATTATTCTTCAAAAATCCAAGGGAATAGTACCAGTGAGGGTAAGAGACAGAAGGACAGGGAGAATTTAGAAGGAATTTGAAAGTGATTCTTTGGTGAATGATTCGTTGGTTGGTTCGTTGTAAAAATAACCATTACATGAAAAAAAAAAAATTCTTTAGTGATTGAAATTTTAGTTTACATATTTTAATTTTAAGATATTAGAAATAGTAATCATATTTCTTAAATAAATAAGTGTATATATGTATATACATTTATAATTTCAAAACCATTTTTTTTTTAAAAAAAAATGATGGTTAATCAACTATATATATTGGGAATATATACATATATGCTAATAATATAAATATTTATTTATTTATCTAGACATTTTTGCCTTTACATGTCTAAAACTTATGAATTTATGAGTTATAAATGAGATTATTACCAATTATAATACACTTTCTTGACGTAGATTATATATATATATATATATATATATATATATATATTAATTACACGAGTATATTTTAATTTTACTTTTCTACATCATTTGTTTAATGTTGTTAATCAAACTTCATCTTTTCAGTAGCCAAATATAATACATATTTGACCATTAAATATAATAATTTACTATCAAATATCTAAATTAACAATAAAATGAAATGAAAGAGTATATGGAATTAAAATACAAAACATTATTTGATTATTTGATGGTCTTTTTATTTAATTTTTCTTTACAAATTAATTACTCACGGAATATATAAAATGAGAAAATTGAACTAATTTATCCCTTCACCATATTTTTTTTCTTATATTTTTTTAGCAAGACTGAAATAATTAAATAAATTAAAACTTCCTTCTGCTAAGGAGGTTTACAAGCACTTATAGAAGGACTGCATACGACGACGTGTTGGGTAGCGGTTCGATGCGCAACTGAAGATGACGAGGATTGCTTAGTTGGAGAGCTTTGACCGGTAGCCGAAGGAGCCGTTGACGAGTGACCTGGCCCCACTCCTATTTTGCTATTTCCACCTGTTATATATATAAGTTTGTCTCTATATATGTCAATTTCCAGCACTTTTTTTCTTTTCAAAATAACAAATCTTTTTCTTTGAGATGATATCTCGTCCCTGCCTTTCCAAACTAATCCACCTGAAAGTTTAACAGTGGAGTATATACTCGCACTTGCGAATATATCTCGCACTGTAGAACCCCGGGTAAAGTTTAAACCCTTAACCTCTTGACAAACCAGGAAGTATGAGAGAAACTTTTAAACCAACGACCGGGAGAGATTCGAACCCTCAAACTTTTTGGTTTACGGAGAAATTCTTAGACAATTAGGTCAGTAAAGGAACTTCTTTCAAAATAACAACTTGATTAAATAATTATTGAAATATATAAAAATATTAGAAAATAGTTAAGCTTTATTTTTTTTAAAAAAAAATAATTATTATTTATGAGAAATGTGTATGACAATAAAGGTATTATTATGAAATTATTAAAGATAATGACAAAATAAAATAAATATATAAAATTTATGTGAAAACACTAGATGTAAAAATCAGGTGGACAAAGCAAGAAATTCTATATCAAGGCTAAAACATAAATTCTAAATATATTTTTATATATATTGAGTAACTTGGTCTAGCTATACCATGGGGGTTCTGCTGAGGTTAGCCCCAACAGCAACAACTTAATTAATTAATAAACTAGTGGTTATGCTGAGGTTAGCCCTAATACGTGCAACCCATTTAATAGTTGGGGGAATTGGAATGGCACCCAAAAGGTGATTTTCCGATACATTGAATTTAGCGAGAGAAACGTAAGGCTCTGCAGTTCCCTTAGGATCTGTTTGCTGAATTGGTTTGAAGAAAGGTCCAACGATTCAAGTTCCTTTAATTCTCCAAACGCCGCCGTTGTGACAGTGAGACAGAATCTATTGCTTTAGTGCATGAAGATATCTTATCGATTTCTGGAACCTCACTTTCAAATTTATTTGCTGATAAATCAATGGTTGTATAAATTGATAATACTCATATAATCTCAACAAATAATCCTTTCATTTCCAGAGTAACAGTGTCTAGATAATAAGATGATCCATCACCTTCGCCGATGTACTTCGGTTCATAGTTATTAACAATGACCATAGCAGAAAATTATTCTTCAAAAATCCAACGGATCGGAATAGTACCAGTGATGGTAAGAGACAGAAGGACGGGGAGAATTTAGAAGGAATTTGAAAGTGATTCTTTGATGAATGATTCGTTGGTTGGATCATTAATTTGGGTCCAGAGTCCAGAGTCTCCAGACAGCTTCTTTGATCGGCTTTTTTTTTTTTTTTTGTTTTTTTGCTTTGCTTTACTTTTCATTGAAGAAGAAGGGAATGAAGGAAAGAAAAAGAGATTTTAACCTTTCAAATATTGTTTTTATTAAAAAAATAAAAAAATTAGTTGACAGTCAAAGAAGAAGTTGATAGAAGGATGAAAATTCCCAAAATTATAAAAAATGATAAAATCACACAAATTATATTTAAATGATGAAATTTGTCAATTTACCTTATTCCATATTTGAATTTATTACTTCAATTAATGTAGGTTCAACATGAACTGTGTATACAATGTCTAACTTTTTATTAAAAAATATTTTGTTTTAAATTTTACATCATACTTGCAAGCAAATATCAAAGACATTAATAAAAAAAAAAAAAAAAAACCTCTTTAAATTATAACTACTCTTGCTTTTTTTTTTTTTTTTTTTGGTCTTACAATTTCTGAAAGATTTCCAATTCTTTTTTTAGAAGCTTAGGCATTACTGTCTTGTTGAAGCATTTAATATTCACTGATACAACAGCGCCTCCTCCATATGAATGTTGTCGTGAATAGATATACATATATATATATATACACACACATATATACACTTAAAAAAAAAAAAAAAAAAATTACTCTCAAGAAAAAAGAAATATGTACATATGACTTCTTTTTCCTCCACTCATTATGAAAGGAAATTTGAGTTATGTTGATAAAAATAACCATTACATGAAATTAAAAATTTTTTAGTGATTCAAATTTTAGTTTACATATTTTAATTTTAAGATATTAGAAATGGTAATCATATTTGTTAAATAAATAAGTGTATATTTTTAAATTTTTTTTTTGAAAAATTCTAAGATCTAGTGTGTCTCGAACTCATGACCTCTAGGTAATAAATGAGGTTGCTACCAACTGAGTTACACCTTCTTGACAAATCAGCACTATTATATATATTATATATTATTAATTATATTTAAATAGTGTAATGACATAAATACCCTTGGAATTTTTTAATTTTTTTTATAACTTAACGGTGATTTAACAGAATTTTTAACGGAAGGACCAATGTGACAATTTTTTTATAGTTCGGAGACCAATCCTACCAAAAAAATAATTTGGAAACTAATGTCACCAAATATCTATAGTTTGGAGACTATTTATGCCAATTTACCTTTACATTGGTGATGCATAGTGATAAGTACGGTAAAAAAACCACCACCTTGTTGTTTAGAAGACTTTGTCACAGTCAAAGTCAAAGCCCTCCAGACAAGATTTTGAAAACAAAGTGACGTGTTCTTTTTCCAATCCCACTAACATTAGGTAAGAAATGGAGAATGAGGGGTTTTTTTTCCCTAAGCCTACTAGGATTAGGAAGGTGTGGTAGATAGAGCTGTAAATAAATCAAATTGTTCGTAAACAAAGCTCATTCGAGTTTGTTTATGCTCGTTTGAGCTCGTTCGTTTATTAAACAAACCAAACTCAAACAATTTTTTAAGCTCAATTAATTTTCAAGCCTACTCGAATAGTGTTCGCAAACATAATCAAGCGTTCCTGAACAAATTATAAATATTTATATATTATTAAAAAAACTATAATATTTAAATTATGGTATATATATAAGTTTTTTCTCCCATTTTCCCAAATCCATAGTAATGGCTCCCCTTTTTTTACTTTCTCTAGAGTCCAAACTTAACTCTCCTTCTACATTTTATCACATCAGAGTATTGAGTTTTAACTAGTGAGCAAAAGGAGGTATAAATATGAAGAAAATCATATATACGTTTCATTAAGTAAACCTAACAATATCTTGTATGATCATCAATAAAAGAAAAATAATTTTTGGAACCCCCTTTTGTGCTATAGGAGAAGGTCCCCACACATGAGAATGAATCAATTCAAAAGGTGCAACTAAGGAAGACATGCTATGATTAAAAGGTAAAGCAGAAAACTTTGCTAGTTTACAACCACTACAATCGGAAATATCACAAGCATGTAACTTCCCAAAGATCCTTCAGAAACTAGATATTATAATCGAGAGGCGAAACATGGCCAAGTCTAGAGACAAGTAAAAGGGAGAAGAAGAAGAATTTACTCGACGCAACTACATCCGGAACTCATAGCTCGTCCAAAACATATAATTCCCCCTCCGATCCCTATGACCTTTCCCAATCAACTGTTGAGATTGAGGATCATGCACCTTACAAAAAGTAGAAGAGAAAGAAACAGAATAACCAGAATCACAAAGTTGACTTATAGATACAAGATTCATAGTAAGGCTTGGAACATAATAAACATCGGATAGCGATAAATGAGGAATGCATATAGAACCAACACCCGCTAAAGGCATGTGAGTACCATCAACATTCATAACAGTGGTGGGGGAAGGAGCTGATGACAGAAATACAAAGGATGATGAAGAAGGTGAGATATGATGAGATGCACCAGAATCTAAGACCCACAAGGAAGAAGGTTTATTGGTAGTGTTAATAGAATTCAAACCTAATGAAGATGGAATGGACATAGCATACAATACATCATCCCTTTCAAAAGCTAATATTGGAATATAATGCAAGCCAAACAAAGTAAATCAAGATCTCAAGTAAGCAAACCTCCAAATGAGTGCAAATTGTGAAATTTCTCACCTGTTCAAAAAGTTACCTCTCAAAATCACTGTGTAAGAAAAACCCCAGTTTTTTACTACAAACAAAATTTCAAGGTGCAAACGAATTCCCAAATTTTCAAATTTACTGCAAATTTCCAAATCTTCTTGCACAAATATAGAATAATTTATAGAAGTCTGAAAAGTTAACACCCTTTTAATCAAGGTATATAACTCCAGCAAAACAAACAATAACCGTGAAAATTTTAAACTGGATTGAAGAAGAAAATTCAACTTGCACCTTAGGTCTCGATAAACATGCAACTTTGGGTATAAACCAGAAGATGGAAAATTAAAAGTAATACCTTTAGTGGAAAATCGTAGCCTTAAATTCAAAAGACCACTAATGGTATATTGGTTGTCTATGCACTCGACGAAACCCAAATTCCACGGCAGTCATGAATTCAACAAATTTCTCAACTATGCCTTTGATACCATATTAGAGACAAATAATTTGTCACATACTCTAAAAGTTTTTAGAGTAGGTAACAATTTATTTCTTTCTAACATTTTTTACATCTAAGATATAAGTTCTCAAATTATAATTGAAATTATTATTAATTATTGTACAACTTTTTAACATCAATAAGTATATATATATATTACACGAGTACATTTTTCTTTTTACTCTTCTACATCATTTTGTTTAACATTGCTAATGAAAAACTTCCGTCTGCTAATCGCGGTTACTATTACTGTGCATAACGTCTAGAAGTAGTAACTGAAGATGACGAGGATGGCACGCCTGGAGGAGTGGAAGCCGAAGAAGCCGGTTGCGAAAAACCTGGCCCCACTTTAATTTTGCTATTTCCACCTGTTTTATATATATATATATATATAAAAAAAGTTTGTCAAAAAAAAAAAAATATATATATATATATATAAGTTTGTCTCTATATATATATATGTGTCTCAAATTCCAGCATTTTTTTTTTTTTTCGAAATAAAAAATTGGTTAAATAATTATTTAAATCTATAAAAATATTAGGAAAACTAGTTAATATTTATTTTCGATATTTTTATTAAAAAATAAATCGAAATTCTTTTAAAAATTTCTTCAAATCAAACATAAGTCTCCCAAAGGAGTCTCATTGAGAGTCTTAACATATCTCTTTTAAAGTTTTAGTAATTAAAATAATATTAATTTAACTCAGATTTATTGTTACAAAATTATTAAAGATAATGATATAATGAAAAAGAAAGAAACAAGATTATCACATAAATTTTATTTGAAAATTCTATTAAAAAAAAACTATGTGTAAAGAAAAAAAAAGAATTCTTTATAATGAAATTTATAAGGAAATTACAAATTATTCATCAAGAAGAAACACAAAACCTAAAATATATTATTTTTATATATGTTGAGTGAACTGGTTCATACCACAACTACAAACAATAGCCCACCACTGACCCCATTTTTTTCTCAAAAAAAAAAAAATTGCATAATTAACCACAAATTTTTTATGAAAATTAATAATAAAATTCAAGTCACAATCTTTAACATTTAGATTTTGATTTTTTTTTTTTTTTTTTTTTTTTTTTTTAACTTCTATCATGTCTCGAACTCATGACCTCATGTCCTGCTATATATGAAGTGTGCTACCAACTGAGCTACACCTTCTTGACTAGATTTTGATATTAAAAAAGAAAAAAAATGAAAAAACATAATTAATTAATAAATAGTGGTAAAAAAATGCTGAGGTTAGCCCTAATACGTGCAACCCATGTAATAGTGTTATATATATATATATATATAACATGGGTAATCAGTATCTCTCACAGGAGAAAATGGTAGATGTAACTTAGTAACAGGGTTCGAATTATAAGAGAGAAAATAGTTTACAAGTTTGAGAATGAAAAGAAAAAAAAAAAAGAACTAAAAGGAAATTAATAACAGGAATTTTCATGCAAGACGGATTACTTACTAGTGCCTGTCTGGGGAAGAGCTCAAATTCCGTCCAAAAACAGCAGGCGAGGAAGAGAGGAAAACAATCAAAATCACAAAGCAGCAGAGAATATGCGAAGTAGTAGTGATACTAGTGAAGCGAATATTTTTCGTGCCCATTTTTCTTCTTTCTTTCGCCTGATCTGAGGGGCACTGAGCAGGCATACACAAATATACATACATACATATATATATATTTATATTGGTGTTGATAAATACAGTAAAACCACCCAACTTGTTGTTTAGAAGACTTTATCAAAGTCAAAGTCCTCTAGACAAGATTTGGGAAGCCAAGTCTGTACATGTGGGTTCTTTTGCACATTTTCTATAGAAAAGTCTTCTTCTTTTTTTTTTTTTTCTTTTTTTAATTATATAATCTTTTTTTTTTTTTTTTATAAGCTTTTAATTTCCGATTATTTAAAATCACTATAATTAAATTTAGATTCTAGTATATTGAGTCTAACTCTTAGAAAATATTTTATTCTATATTTTTATGATACTTATAGAAAATATCAAACTTGTTATTTCGTATATATTTTGTAATATTTCATCCTAAATTTCACATAATATTTATAACAAATATAAAACTCATTATCTCATGTAATTAAGTAAGTGCTTACTCACTTGTGCCTTGACATAACTTGAAAAGTGTACATTGTTTTCAGCTTTATGTTTTTTATTATTATTATTATTATTATTTTATTTTTTTATTTTATTTTTGATAAGCTTTTCAGCTTTATGTTAAATGTCATGCATAACATTAATATTTTATGCTAAAAAATTGGCAAGTCATGATCCGTTGTCGGTAACAAATATCTTAAAAAATATCACAAAAAAAAAAATGTATATACATTTACAAATTCAAAATTTTTATGAATTCTATTATATTTGTATGTTTATTATTATAGTTTTAAAACTTTCACTATTTTCACTACCTTTATTATCTCCATGTAATTAGTTTTGTAACTTTTTTAGAATAATGGAGAGTTATGTATATATGTATATAAGTTACATATAAATTGTTATTTTCCACGTTAAATCTTCAAATTGTTATTTTCTCTATTTTAATATTTCTTGCAAAAATCCTGGGAGGTAATTTAGGTTTCTAAATTCCTAAAACAAAGTCGATGTGGGTTCTTCTGCCCCTTTTCTATATATAAATTGTGGAAAAGTTTTTTTTTTTTTTTTTTTTTTGCCCATGTCAATTATATAATCATGTGAACTTATTGTATTTATTTGAATTGCGTATAGGAAGTTTAACTCTTTTTACGAAAAATATTTCATCTTAAATTTCACATATATTTACAACAAATATCAAACTCACAACTTCGTATGAAATTCACCATATACTTTTTCTCATGTACAAGTTACAACTTGAAAATTCTTCATTGAAGTTTATGATATAATGGCATTAAAACAATTTTTTTTTATTTAATAAAAACCCTCTTTAAATTACAACTACTCTTGCTTTTTCTTTTTTTTTTTTTTTTTTTTTTCCTTACAATTTTTCTGAAAGAATTCCAATTCTTTTTTTCAGAAGTTTAGGCATTACTTTCTTGTTGGAGCATTTAATATTCATTAATACGGCAACGTCTCCTCCATACATATATATTGGTAATATCACCAACTTGTTGTTTAGAAGACTACGGCAAAGTCAAAGTCTGCGTGGGTTCTTTTCTCCTTTTCTTTTTTTTTTTTTTTTTTTTTATTTATTCCATATTTAAATTTACTATTTTAACTAATTTATATTTAATTTAAATTATTGCATATATTGAATCTAACTTTTCATAAAAAAAAAAAAAAATAAAACTTTATTTTAATATTTTATATGATACTTACCAACAAATATCAACTTTATGTTAAATGTCAATCTAAATATTTTATGGTAATAAATTTGTAAGTCAAGAATCATTGTCTAAACCACGGTCAATACAAATTATATTTAAATAGCATTAATGGATAGTCATTTTCATTTCACTTCTTTTGATTTTTCTTTTTCAACCTTTTAAATTATAAGACCAACGGGGAGAATTTTTCTTCTTTTTTAACTACTAACTTTTATCATATATATATATATATATATATATATATTATATTTTTTTTTTATAAAATATATAAATTTTTTTTCTATAATTTGGCAATAAACTTGTTGAATAAAAATTAGTTCATTTATTTATTTGATTTACTGGCCAGGGGTGGAAAATCTGCTTCAAAACAGTGAAGTTTATGATAATAATGGCATTAAAAAATATAAAAAAAAAAAATAAACCCTTTTTTTAATTACAACTACTCTTGCTTCTTCTTCTTCTTTTTTTTTTTTTTTTTTGGACCTTACAATTTTTCTGGAAAAATTCCAATTCTTTTTTTCAAAAGCTTAGGCATTAATTTCTTGTTTGAGCATTTAATATTCACTAATATAACAACGCCTCCTCTATACATATATATACATACATACACTTCATTTTTTATTTCGATTACTTTGTAGATTTGACTTAATTGTTCTTTTCTTTTCTTTTTTACTTCACTCATAATCATGAATTTTAATTTTATGATATTAGTAATAGGTAATCATATATCTTAAATAAATAATTGTATAGATGTATACACATTTACAATTTCAAAAAAAAATATATATATTATATATATATATATATTTATTAATGGTCAATCAACTATATATTTAGCCATAGGTAATATATAGATATTCGCATCTATTTATTTATTTAGATTTTTTTCGCATCTAAAATATGAATTCTTAAATTACAACTGAAACTATTATCAATTATTATACATCTCAAAATCAAAAAAAATAACACGAGTACATTTTTAAATTCCATCTGCTAATTGCGGATACCAATACGGTTATAAGTAAAGCATTTACGATAATTTGGTATGCAAGAAGCATAATGTCCGGAAATAGTGCATACGCTGGTAGATCGGGTCAAGGCTTGATCCGAAAGTGAGGATGGGCGGATCGAGTCAAGGCTCGACCCGAAAGTGAAGATGACGAGGGTGGCCAATATGGTGGCTGATGTGGACCGGACGAAGGAGACGTTGACGACCGACCTGGCCCCACTGCCATTTGGCTCCGTCCACCTGTTTTAATATATATACAAGTCATTTTTTCCTTTTCGAAATAATAACAAATTGATTAATACATTAATATGTTCTCTCTCTAAGAGTAGAACTCCTCCTTCTCTCCAGTGAGGTGTCTCTCCCCTTTTCCTTGTCTCATCAAGGATTAACTGCGTTTCTCTTCCCTTCTTGTTTTCTCTCATTGTTTCTTCCCTCTCTTTGATTCTTCCTACCTACCTCATGTCTCTGCTTTTATGTCTTTCATGGATACCGACAACTCAAACAGTATCCTCAAACTTCATTACTCTCCCGACCAATCAACTCCAATAAATTCACCAACTCTTCTTATCCATATCCACTCTCTAAACCGCATAAATCCCAACACTGTGAAGTTTGTCCTCAAAGTGGCTTCGCAACCAGAAGAAGATGTCCTTTTCCACAATATGGACATTAATACCTTTCTAGTTACTTTTGGAAAGGAGTCCGATAAATCCAGAGTTAAAGAAAAAGGTTTGTGGTTCATCAAAGGCAACCATGTGATTGTGGTAGAATGGAATCCGAATATACCATTTGACAAGGTACGGTTTGATGAAACAGCTTTTTGGGTCCAAGTACATTCCTTACCACCAAACTGTATAAATGTTGAGAATGCGAAAGCTATAGGGAACTTATTGGGCAGATTTATTGATACTGACTTATACTCCAGCCCTCTGAAACATTGGAAAAAGTTCATGAGGGTTAAAGTAGCAATCAATGTTCACCAAAGTCTCAAATGTGGTTTCTTTTTTGAAACTATTCAGTCTGAACAAATTTGGATTCCCTTCAAATATGAGAGATTATCAGACTTCCGCTATATGTGTGGTAAACTAGAATATACATAGAGATTATGTTCTATAAAGTTAAATCTCACTCGTCCTTTTGATCCTCGGTACGCTTATGGTCCTTGGTTAAGGGCTGTAAACCCAAACTCTGTGTATCAGGTGCGGTCCCAACCCCAAAATTCCTTCCCTTCCCGGTCGACTACTGTTCATCTTCCTTCGGATATCCCTTCCACTCCTTCCGAGGAAGCGTTGACAAAGAACTTCCACAATGCTACGTCTCCATCAACTCGGAAAGTGATTGTACGATCGTCAGTCCTCCGACTCAGAATGTCCTTCCCAACTCTTCAAAGCCTAGTTCTCCCGCCTTAATTCTCTTGGATAATTCCTCCTCTTCATCCGATCCCATTCCGTGTAGGCCCACTGATAAAATATCTGGACCCACTCCCAACTTTGGGCCCTCCCATCTCTCAAATGAGCCTGCTGAAAGCCTGGACCCAAATATAATAAATAGTCCAAAAAGGCCTTTGACCCCTCAAAGTACTTGTGAAAAGAAATTCAAAAATCATAATGGTGACCCAATCTCGCTTCCTCCTATGTCCGAATTTATGGGATCACTAAACACTAAAATGGCTCAACTCAATATATCTAAGGCTCCGATCTTTGTTCCCCTCCGATTGCCTTCCCCTCCACCGAGTTCTATTGAGGATGAGGTAACTCAAATTGCCACCGAGGAAGTAATCTGTGTGAGACACCGCTTCCTCCATATTAAGCGTAATTCTAGACAATCACCTCACCTCCGTGAGCCCATCCCTCTCCCCTACCCTCAAACACTCTTTTCTCCAGCCCAGAATGATAACTCAATCACAATCACTGAAATTCCATCCTCCCCAAATTCTTCTTCCGAGGCAGAGTGTAGTGACCTGCCCCCACTATCAATGAAAATCTTGACCTGGAACTGTCGTGGTCTGGCGCGTGCCATGACAGTTCGTGCGTTGAAAATTCTTGTGCGAACTAACCGTCCTTCTATCATCTTCCTCTCGGAACTCAAAATCTCTTGCCCTCTCCGTATCTCCAATCTTCTTAAGTCGTTAGGTTTTCTCAATCATCACTTCGTTCTTGCTTCAGGCTCAGCAGGGGGAATTGCCCTCTGTTGGATCTCTTCTGTCAATCTTCAACTCATTGTCGCTAATTCCTTTCTCATTAATGTTCTCATTTCTCCTTCTAATTCAATCCAATCATGGCAATTTACTGGTATTTATTGCCCGCCTAGTTACTTAGCAAAACTTGCTTTCAATCATGACCTTTCGGAAATTGGGAATTCTTCAAGTGGCCCATGGCCGATCCTGGGTGACTTCAATTGTATAACTAAGTCCTCCAAAAAGCTGGGGGGAACCCTTTTCTTCTAGCAAGTTCTCAAGGCCTACAATCTCTTTTTAACAATTTTGGGTTGGTTGATTTGGGCTATTCTAGCCACCCTTTCACCTGGAACAACAAGAGGGTTGACTCACACAATATTCAGGAAAGAATCGATCTAGGGGTGGCGAACTCTATGTGGTGTTCCTTGTTCCCTAATGCCACTATTAAACACTTGACAGCTCTCCAGTCCGATCATAAATCCCTTCTTCTCCTCACTTCCCCCCCTCAACCCTCTCACTCGTGTCCCTTTAGGTTTGAATCCATGTGGCTCCGTGAGCCTTCTATTCCGAATGTGGTTGACAAAGCTTGGAATTCTCACATTCAAGGAAACCCTGCTTTTGTCCTTTCTTCTAAACTTCGGTCCACCAAATATGCCTTGAAATCTTGGAACTGTACTGTATTTTGTCACATTGGTGAAAAGAAAGATCAACTCCTATCTCTTATTGACCAATGCCAAAACTCTACCCAAAATGCATCTAATCTTAGTCGGGCAGAGAATTTACAGTTAGCCTTAGATGAGATTTTGAAAAGGGAGGAGACATTATGGCGTGGCAAAGCCAGACACAGCTGGTTAGAGGAAGGGAATGCTAATACAAAATTCTTCCACTTATCCACCATTCTAAACAGAAGATATTAGACAGGAGTGTCTCAACTTTGCTGTGTTAATTTATCCACCATTTTTTTAATTATATCTCAACTTTGATGAAGATATTAGACAGAACATATCCACCATTTTTTTTTGTGTTAATTATATAATCATCTGATTATTTAAAATCACTATAATTAAATTTAGATTGTGGTATATTGAGTCTAACTCTTAGAAAATATTTTATTCTAAATTTTCATGATACTTATAAAAAATATCAAACTTGTTATTTCGTATATCATTTTAGATAATATTTCATCATAAATTTCACATAATATTTATTACAAATATAAAATTCATTATCTCATGTAATTAAGTAAGTGCTTACTCACTTGTGTCTTGACATATCTTGAAAAGTGTACATTGTTTTCAGCTTTGTGTATTTTAATTATTATTATTATTATTATTATTTTATTATTTTGATAAGCTTTTCAGCTTTATGTTAAATGTCATGCATGACATCAATATTTTATGCTAATCAATTGGCAAGTCATGATCCATTGTCGGCAACAAATATCTCAATAAATATCACAAAAAAAAAAAAAAAAAAAACAGTATATACATCTACAAATTCAAAATTTTTATGAATTCTATTATATCTGTATGTCCATTATTATAGCTTTAAAACTTTCACTATATCTCCATGTAATTAGTTTTATAATTTTTTAAGAATAATGAAGAGTTATGTATGTATGTATATAAGTTACATACAGATTGTTATTTTCTACGTTAAATCTTTAGATTGTTATTTTCTCTATTTTAATATTTCTTGAAAATCCTGGGAGGTAATTTAGGTTTCTAAATTCCTAAAACAAAGTCTATATGGGTTCTTCTGCCCCTTTTCTATATATAAATTGTGGAAAAGTTTTTTTTTTTTTTGTGCCCATGTCAATTATATAATCATGTGAACTTATTATATTTACTAATCTAAATTTAATTTGAATTGCGTATAGGAAGTTTAACTCTTTTTACGAAAAATATTTCATCTTAAATTTTACATACATTTAAAAATTAACAGAATTTATGTAAAATTTATGAAAAAAAATATAACCGTTGGCTAACCATCCATAATTTTTTAAAAGTTACATAGATAAACAATCAATACACAAAAGAATAAAAAATAAAATTATTAATATCATAAAAGATTAAATAAATAAAAATAAATAAAAATTTAAAAGTTAGGTATTAAAAATATGAGCTATTGTAATCATAGAAATATATACATATATATATATATATATATTAATATTTATTTGATATTTATTAAAAAGAGTTAAAAATGAAAAGTTTAAGTTATATAAACTAAACGTCTTTTAATAAGTAAACTAAATTTATAAATAAGATTAAGTAAGTAGAACATATATATCATATATATATTTTTAGACAAGATATCTAGGGTATATATATATTTAAAAAAATATATGTAAAATTCTAAAAAATAAAATATTTATAATTATGAGTTCATTAATTGAAATTTTGACAATTGACATAATTTTTTAAAATTTAAAGAGAAATTAAAATCATAATATGTTTTTTTAACTTTTAAAAAATAAAAAATAAAAAATAAATTTAAATAAATGTTTAAGAATAAAATATAATTTTCGGGTTTTTTTTTAAAAAAAAATCTTTTAAATTGTTAAAAAAAAAGAAAAAAAAAAAAGAGAGAGAATAGATTGGTAAAAAAAATAATAATAATAAAAAGTAGCAAACAAAAATATTTGATTTGAAAAACAAAAGAAATTTGAAAATTAAAAATAAAAGTCATAATAAATGGTGAGATATGAAAGATTATAATTTAAAAAATAGAGTTGAAAATATGTCAATTAAAAAAAAATATAAAAGAAGAAAAATAGAAAGAGAAATATTGAAGGTGAAAAAAATACTAAAAAAATTTTAGAAAATGTAATTTTTTAATATATATATATAAATAAGATATTAAAAAATAAAGAGGAAGTGAAAAATTAAAAAAAAAAATTGAAAAGTTAAAGAAAAATAATTCAAAAATTATTAAACATAGAATGAGACAAAAGGACCAAAGAAATTTAAGCAAATTACAATAATGTCATCAAGATAATTTAAATAAAAAATAAAAGGAAAAAGATAATAAAATCCAAAAAGTTAAACAAAATCATAATGGCATACCATGATTATTTTGTAATCTTACATTCACAATATCAATTTTTTTTTTTAATTGATGATCAACTATAAATTTAGCCATAGCAATATATAAATATATAGATATACGAATAATATAGATAGTACAAAACTATTTATTTATTTAAATATTGGGAAATTGGCCAAATTGGTCCCTTAACTTATAAATGTTTTGCGATTTCATCCCTTATCTTTAATTTTGGCCAATTTCATCCATTATCTTTATAATTTTGGCCAATTTCACCATTCCGTTAAATTTTTTTTGGTCAACCGTTAGTCAACAGTTAGTCACTGTTTAAAAAAAAAGATGGCCAAATTGGTGCCTTAATTTATAAATTTTTTGCGATTTCATCCCTTATCTTTGTTTTTGGAAAATTTCATCCCTTATTTTTAATTTTGGCCAATTTCATCCCTTATCTTTATAATTTTGGCAAATTTCATCATTCTGTTAATTTTTTTTTATCAATAGTTAGCCAACGGTTATATTTATTAAAAATAATTTTCTCAAGGGTCAATTCACTTTTTCTTTTAAAAAAAAAAACACACACAATTTGTAAAAAACTAAGTGGAAGTATTTATAATAATATTCATTATATAATATTTATTTTAAAAATAATAATTCACATTTATTTTTTAAAAAAAATTATATAATATAATATTTTAACTCTTTTTAATAAAAAAAATTAAAATTCTAAAAATATATTTAATAATACTTAAAAGAAACTTAATATAAATGATGAACTTAATATAAATATATTTAACACAATCTTTTTTAAACAGTGACTAACTATTGACAAAAAAAAAAATTTAAGAAAGGATGAAATTGGCCAAAATTAAATATAAAGGATGAAATCGCAAAACATTTATAAGTTAAAGGACCAATTTGGCCAATTTCCCCTTCAAAAAATATTTATATTGTTGGAGTTGTTTTTTAGAATGGGAGAACTTATGAGTTGTAGGAAAAAGGTAAGATTAGAAATTCATCCAAATTTAAATATATATATATATATACACGAATAAATACATATGAAAATATATAAATTCATTGTTTATAAAAAAAAAAAAACGTAAATATTTACGTTTGTTTGAAGAATGTATTTATTTATTTTTTGATTGAAATAAGTAAAAAAATAAATAAGTATAAATTATATAACATTAATTATAGAGATAACAAGCAAAAATATAAATGGGAAAGAAATGTTTTAAGTAAATATATATTGGATTAAGCAATATATACTTTCAGTCGCTCACCAAGCAGATTAAGCAAAATTTTGAAATTTTTTACTTAAT
The DNA here is from genome assembly GCA_025388415.1 of Cynanchum wilfordii. Lineage (NCBI taxonomy): Eukaryota > Viridiplantae > Streptophyta > Magnoliopsida > Gentianales > Apocynaceae > Cynanchum > Cynanchum wilfordii. The sequence goes on along the minus strand of JAHSUH010000995.1, from coordinate 231,450 downwards.
TATACGTTTAAAATACACAATATTATTGGATATTTATAACACATTTTGCAGACTGAAAGTCCTTTAATTTATAATATATATATTTATGCAATGTTGCGTTTTTGGAAGATAATTAAGCAAAGACATTATTTAATACACAATAAAAGAGCAAAATGCTGAAACAAAAACCATTTGTTCTTCCTTCATGCATCATTCAAACCTTTCAATGAAGACGTCATTGAACTCTTGCCGCCGGAAGAAGTATGATCGGAGGACGACGACGATTCTGTGAAGAAAATTACACGTCCATGTCCTTGTTCATGTTCTTGACTTTCCCCATACCCACTAACAGATCAACAGAGAGGAGGCAACGAATTCACCCGGGGGTGTTAGGCCCGTTTCTCATCCGGTTGGGCTGCCACCTCACCTAACTCCACATTAGTATGATATTGTCCGCTTTGGGCATAAGCCCTCACGGGTTTGTTCTTGGGAATTTCCCAAAAGGCCTCAAACTAATGGAGTAGGTGGGAATTGCTTATATGTAGGCAATCCTTTGCCTATTTTTTCCATGTGGGACTTTGGGTTGAAATCCAACCCCAACAATCCTCCCCTCAAATCAAAGACCACATACCCGTGATCCTCCCCTCCAACGAAATCCTCTTGCACCGCCGGACCACCACATACCCGTGGTCTCACCTCCGGAACTCGCCGCCCGACCTTCAACATTGCCATGCAACCCACTTAACATTGGGCTCCGATACCACTTGTTAGGCCCGTTTCTCATCCGGTTGGGCTGCCACCTCACCTAACTCCACATTAGTATGATATTGTCCGCTTTGGGCATAAGCCCTCACGGGTTTGTTCTTGGGAATTTCCTAAAAGGCCTCAAACTAATGAAGTAGGTGATAATTGCTTATATGTAGGCAATCTTTTGCCTATTTTTTCCATGTGGGACTTTGGGTTGAAATCCAACCCCAACAGGCAGAACTCTCTCCAGCATCTGAACAACTTGCCCCATTGACGGCCTTCTATTTTCTTCATCTTGAATACACCAGCAACCAATTCTACACAATCTTGATACTTCTTCCTCATCAGCTTCCCGATTCAATCTTGGATCTAACAATCCAAGTATGTCGCAGCCATCAACAAGTACTTTTCCAGCCAACAAAGGAAAGTACTTTTGCAGCCGATTTACTGAATTTGCACTTGAATTAGAATACTGATCGGAATTGAAGTTTCTCTTACCGGAAATGAACTCAAAGATCATCACCCCGTAGCTGTAAACATCGGTTTTTGCAGTTACGGGAACTCCTGAAATCCATTCGGGAGCAAGGTATCCTCCTGTTCCTCTTATTGTCGTCAGGACACGGCTGAAATCACGACCGACCAGCTTTGCTAGTCCGAAATCAGCCACTTTCGGACAGAATTTGGAATCCAGGAGAATGTTTTCTGGTTTTATGTCACAGTGAATGATGCAATCCCTGCATTTCTCGTGGAGATAAGCTAATCCTCTGGCTGTTCCAAGTGCAATTTGGTACCTGGTTTTCCAATCCAATGGTGCTTGTTGGCGGCCCTGGAAAAGATGAAAATCCAGGGATCCATTTTTCATGTAATCGTAGACTAACAGTTTTTTATCACCACCTTCTGAGCAAAACCCACGGAGTCCGACGAGATTTACGTGCTGGATTGTCCCGATTGTGCTGAATTCCATCCGGAATTGTTTCTCTCCCTGGCTAACACTTTCCATTTTTTTCACCGCCACAACGCTGGAATCAGGCAATGTACCCCGGAAAACAGAGCCGAAACCGCCGCCACCCAATTTCTCGGAGAAATTCTTGGTGGCAATCTGTAATTCTTTGTAAGTAAACGCTACAATTGAGCCCCGATTTCCGAGAACCAATCTTCTTGTTGTTCTTCTTTTTCGGCGCCTGAAGATTAAAATCCAAACCACCGGACCCAAGAGAAACAGAGCAAGAACAATTGATCCTGCCAAAACAGAGCCCACCATCAATTTTCCCCTGTTTTTTCCTTCCCTAGAAAACTCTGATTCAGCAAGTCTTAGATAAAACGCCTTTCCAGTACTATGATATCCTGGAGAAAGTTTCTGTTAGGCCCGTTTCGCATCGGGTTGGGCTGCCGCCTCACCTAACTCCACATTAGTATGATATTGTCCGCTTTGGGCATAAGCCCTCACGGGTTTGTTCTTGGGACTTTCCCAAAAGGCCTCATACTAATGAAGTAGGTGGGAATTTCTTATATGTAGGCAATCCTTTGCCTATTTTTTCCATGTGGGACTTTGGGTTGAAATCCAACCCCAACAATCCTCCCCTCAAACCAAAGACCACATACCCGTGATCCTCCCCTCCAACGAAATCCTCTTGCACCGCCGAACCACCACGGGTAACATACCCGTGGTCTCACCTCCGGAACTCGCCACCCGACCTTCAATATTGCCGGGAAGACTTTCGACACACAAGGCACCATAATCGTTGGGCATCAACATTGAGAGGGCTTCCTCCACACCGAACATGCAACCCACTTAACCTTGGGCTCCGATACCACTTGTTAGGCCCGTTTCGCATCGGGTTGGGCTGCCACCTCACCTAACTCCACATTAGTATGATATTGTCCGCTTTGGGCATAAGCCCTCACGGGTTTGTTCTTGGGACTTTCCCAAAAGGCCTCATACTAATGAAGTAGGTGGGAATTTCTTATATGTAGGCAATCCTTTGCCTATTTTTTCCATGTGGGACTTTGGGTTGAAATCCAACCCCAACAATATAATTGTTAGGTCCCGCCTACCCACCATACCTACCACACTCACCTCACCTACCTCCTACCACTAACATATATATATATATATGTATATGTATGTATATATAAACATAAAAAAAAGAAAAAAAAAAAACTTTTGGGGGTTATAAATAGAGAGCCTCTCGGCTCTTCATTTCATCCCAAATCAAAACCAAAAAACTCATTCTTCTTTCTCCTTTCTTAGAAAGAATTTTGGGTGGTTGTGAGAGAAATAGTTGGAGAGTGAAAAATAGTGAGGTTTTATAGATAGTGTTTTGTAATACACTATAGTACCACTATTTTGGGTTTATCTCTTTTTTGGGGAACACCTCTAGAAAGTTTCTAGGGAAGTCTCTCACTTGTAAGCCTACTAATATTTTATTAGTGGAAGATTTATTCGGAGTTTGTCCCGGGGACGTAGCCCGTATTGAAGGGTGAACCACGTTAAATTTCCGGTGTCTCTTTTATCATTTGCTCATTTTATTTGTTTATTCGCCTCCACACTTCTATCCGCTGTGCTAAATTCCCCAACAACCGGTATCGAGCCTATTGGTATTTCCGGGGTATGCTCTGTGGGTGCGCGACTAGGTTGAACCTCCACATCGGAAAAGTTTACCTTGTGGTTATTTGTTATCAAGAAAGATGGAGGCAAGGACGAGCAAGATGATTAGTTTGAGTGGTACAAATTACCACATCCGGAGAAACAAAATGAAGGATCTCCTATTCATCATGAAGATGCATCTACCGGTGTTTGCTAACACCAAACCCGATGGCAAAACCGACGAGGAGTGGGAATTCGAGCATGAACAAGTATGTGGTTTTATCCGGCAATTTGTCGATGAAAATGTTTATAATCATATTTGTGACGAGACTCATGCTCGAACCATGTGGAGAAAGTTAGAAGATTTATATTCTTCTAAAACCGCAACAACAAATTATTTTGTCTAACAAAGCCGATCAAGTTAAAATACCGAGAAGGAATATCCATGGCGATCATTTAAACGAACTTCAAGGTATTATGCATCGGTTGACGGGTATGGGACTAAAGTTTGATGATGAGCTACTCGCTCTTATTGTATTACACTCACCGCCGGAGTCTTGGGAGACTTTGAGGATTTCAATCACAAACTCTGCACCAAACGGGGTATTAAGTATGGAATTTGTGAAGAGTGGGGTATTGAACGAAGAGATGAGGCGGAGAACACAAGGATGTTCCACATCGCAACAAGATGCTCTCGTTGCGAGAGACGAGAGGGAGGGACCCCGCAATCAAAGACCAAGAGATAAGAGTCGAGGAAAGTCAAACAAATATTCAAACATAGAATGCCATCATTGCAAGAAAAAGGGGCATATCAAAAGGTTCCCCCGGAAATTAAAACAAGAACAGAAACAAAGGTAAGGAACAAAGGAGCAATGATGATGAAGAAGCCAACGCTTGCCGAAGAATTCAACATAGTTTACGACGATCAAGAGACCATTAGTCTTACAACTCATGAGGCCGATTGGGTCGTTGGCGATCTTTGCTACCACTCATGTGACGCCGAGGAAGGAGTTCTTCTCGTCTTACACACCCGGAAATTTTGGTGTTGTAAAGATGGGAAATGACAAAGTCTCGGAAGTTGCGGCATTGGAGATATCTGCTGGGAGACGGATAATGGTACGAGATTAACCTTGAAAGATGTCGGGCATGTTCCGGATATGCGCCTGAATCTAATCTCCACGGGCAAGCGGATGATGATGAAGGCTTCGCAACACCTTCATCAATAGCCAATGGAAACTCACCAAAGGTTCGTTGGTGGTGGCCCGAGGTACGAAAAACTCAAAATTGTACACGATGCGGGCGAAGCTCTCCCGGGATGTTGTGAACGCCGTGGAGAATGATAGTACAATTGAGTTATGGCATAAGCGGCTAGGTCATATGAGCGAGAAAAGTATGACATGTCTAGCCAAGAAAAATATGATACCTGGATTGGATCAAGTTCATCCGAAGAACCGTGAAGATTGTTTGGCGGGTAAGCAAAACAGAGTTTCTTTTAAACGTTCCCCTCCTTCCGGAATGAAGAATGTATTGGATCCGATACACTCGATTTGTGTGGGCCAATGTCAAAGTCACTTGGTGGTGCCCAATATTTTGTGACTTTCATTGATGACCATTCTCGAAAGACGTGGGTATATTTGTTGAAATCAAAAGACCAAGTGTTAGATGTATTCAAACAATTCCTAACCATGGTCGAAAGGCAAACGGGAAAGAAACAGCGCATCCGGTCACAATGGTGGAGAATATATTGGACCATTTGATGCTTATTGTAAAGCAAATGGTATTCGACATCGACAACACCTCCGAAGACTCCAGTTGAATGGTTTAGCCGAGAGGATGAACAGAACTTTGATGGAAAGAGTAAGGTGCTTACTCTCACATGCAAAGTTGTCAAAGGTTTTTGGGGGTGAAGCTATTCTAGCAGTGTGCACTTGCTAAATCGCTCACCATGTGTCCCTCTACAGTTTGATACACGAAGTGTATGGTCGGGAAAAGATGTTTCCTATGATCATCTCGGGTATTCGGGTGCAAAGCTTTTGTGCACATTCCAAGAGATGAGAGGTCCAAACTTGATGTCAAAACACGACAGTGTGTGTTTTTGGCTATGGTCAAGACCAATTTGGCTATAGATTCTACGATCCAATTCGGGAGAGGCTTGTCGAAGCCGAGATCTGTCTTTATTGAAGATGAAACCATCGAGAATATTGAGAAAGTGCGAAGAATGTGCCGACTCGATGGTATTACAATAAACTTGCAGAGTACTCCTCCAACAACAATGCAAAGGCAAGTTGGAGATGATGATCAACCGGAAATTGGGAATGCTCCGAAATTTCTAAGATGAAGTTCATGATCAACCGCCTCCCGAGATGGTTCTCAAATTCTCGGAAGATCTATTAGAGTCGGACAACGCTCTACTAGATATCCTGAAGACGTAGATGTGTTATTAACGCGGGGGGAAACCAGAAAGTTTTGAAGAAGTCATGCATCATGAACATAAGGAAAATTGGATTAAAGCCATGCAAGATGAGATGAAATCATTGCATGAGAATCAAACATTTGAGTGGTGAAGTTACCAAAGGGTAAGAGAGCTTTGAAGAACAAATGGGTGTTCAAGTCAAGCATGAAGAACACATCACCAACCACGATTCAAAGCTAGGTTAGTTGTCAAGGGCTTCCATCAAAGGAAAGGGATTGATTTTGATGAGATTTTCTCCCCGGTGGTGAAGATGACATCCATTCGTACAATGCCGGGGTTGGCAGAAGTCTTGACTTGGAAGTCGAACAAATGGATGTGAAGACCGCTTTCCTTCATGGTGACTTGGGGGAAGAGATATATATGGAACAACCAGGGTTTTTGCACAAAAGGGGGGAAAGAGAACTATGTGTGTAAACTCAAGAAGAGTTTATACGGCCCGAAACAAGCGCCAAGACAATGGTACAAGAAATTTGAGTCTTATGGGGGAGCAAGGCTACTCAAGACTAGTTCGACCACTTGTGTATTTGTGCAAAAATTTGATGATGATGACTTCATTATACTATTACTCTATGTAGATGACATGTTGATTGTTGGCGTAATATTTCCGGGATCGACACCCCGAAGAAGCAACGGGCAAGTCTTTTGCTATGAAAGACTTGGGGCCGGCAAAGCAAATCCTTGGTATGAAGATATCCAGGACAGAGCACCAAGAATTTATGGTTGTCACAAGAGAAGTACATCGAGAAAGTACTTCAAAGATTCAACATGGATAAGGCTAAAACCGTTAGTTGTCCCCTAGCTAATCATTTTAGATTAAGTACTAGCGTGCCCTTCTGCGTAAGAAGAGAAGGAAGAGATGGATAGAGTTCCATATGCTTCAGCAGTTGGAAGTTTGATGTATGCTATGGTATGTACGCTCCGGATATTGCTCACTCGGGGGGAGTTGTGAGCGTGTTTCTATCAAATCCGTAAGGAACATTGGGCAGCAGAAAAGAATGGATTTTGGGTATCTTCGTGGAACCTCCGATTTGTGTTTGAAATTCGGAGATGGAAAACTGTGTTGGTGGGATACACGATGTCTATGGCCGGAGATCTGACTCCGGTAAAGTCTACATCGGGATCCTGGTTTCATTTGCGGGGGAGCTGTATCATGGCGGTCAAGGCCGCAAAAATGTGTTGCTCTATCAACAATGAAGCAATTTATTGCGGCAATCGGCGTGCAAAGAGTTGCTATGGATGAAGAAGTTCTTAGCGGAACTTGGTTTCCACCAAACAAAATACGAGCTGTTTTGTGACGCCAAAGTGCAATTCACCTTGGTAAGAATTCCTCCTTTCATTCCGGATCAAAGCATATTGACGTGAGATATCACCTGGATCGGGGATACATTGGAGAAGAAGCTTTTAGAGTTAAAGAAGATCCACACCGAAGAAAATGGATCGGATATGCGGCGTAACTCTTCCAAGAGGAAAATTCGAATACTCGACGAGCAGCCGAGGAATGGTGAAGTCCTCCATGTAGGCGGGGGGGGGAGAATTGTTAGGTCCCGCCTACCCACCATACCTACCACACTCACCTCACCTACCTCCTACCACTAACATATATATATATGTATATGTATGTATATATAAACATAAAAAAAAAAAAAAAAAAAACTTTTGGGGGTTATAAATAGAGAGCCTCTCGGCTCTTCATTTCATCCCAAATCAAAACCAAAAAATCCATTCTTCTTTCTCCTTTCTTAGAAAGAATTTTGGGTGGTTGTGAGAGAAATAGTTGGAGAGTGAAAAATAGTGAGGTTTTATAGATAGTGTTTTGTAATACACTATAGTACCACTATTTTGGGTTTATCTCTTTTTTGGGGAACACCTCTAGAAAGTTTCTAGGGAAGTCTCTCACTTGTAAGCCTATTAATATTTTATTAGTGGAAGATTTATTCGGAGTTTGTCCCGTGGACGTAGCCCATATTGAAGGGTGAACCACGTTAAATTTCTGGTGTCTCTTTTATCATTTGCTCATTTTATTTGTTTATTCGCCTCCACACTTCTATCCGCCGTGCTAAATTCCCAACAGTTTCCGCAGATTCAACAACTCCCTGTTATTATTCCAAATTGAACATCCCACGTCGGTTTCATTTTCATAAGCATAAGCATAAGCCTTGCAAGAACAATTCTTAAGGCAAGCAGATTCACATTCCTTAACATTTCCGACTCTAAGAAACTCAGGATCTTCCGGCAATTCCATCAAATCCACCTTCCAAAACTTGTCTCTGTTGTCACATTGCAACTCCGTTTTCCTAACACATCCACCGGAAAAATCCTTTCTAATATTCCAGTCGTCATCAAATTTAGGCTTGTAACCTTTCAAACAGTCACAGAAAGGCACAGATATGTCGTTACAGATTCCGATTCCGAATGGACCACAATATGCATAAACATCACATTGTCTTCTCGGCTGTGCCCAGAACATGTTCCATTCTTGACTATTATCTAACCAAGTGAACAGATTAACTCGGCCCGACATTTCAATTGTTAGTCTCGATATAATTCTTGGATCGTAATCAGTATAAGTAAAATAACTCTCGTTTATGTTATCAATGAAGGTAAAATCATACCGATGATTATCGTAAGTCATCTCCGGAATCAATTCAAAGATACGCCCATTCCATTCTCCACTTCTCCAATACGTTTTAGTCATATTCCACTTCAAAATATACTCTTTCGTACCAGGGATTAATTCCACGGAGTAAAGTCCTGGTGCTGGATCTTCAGAATTTTTCCAGGAAATAAGAAGATGATTTTTTTTTGTAATCTTGTTATACGAAAGTTTTCCACTTGGTAACCATGTGTGAGATGGGTTTTCAAAACTTTCCCAAATTCCATTATCTTTATCCTTATCAATCAATTTCAAATTCCCATTATTAAGAAGGGTAGCTATTACATTTACAGAAGAAGAAGAACTTGAATTTGATGAACTTACATTAGTGGACCAAATTGGAAACTTACTATTATTGTTGTTTAGAAGAACTAAATTTCCATTTTGGATAGTGAGATGTGATGAATATTTATCAGAAACTGGAGTTTCTCTGTTTGCTACCCATACAATTGTTGGGAATTGTAAACTAATTTTCTTGTACCAGATTCCTATGTAGTAGTTTGAACGGTTACCTGGTTTGAAGAAACCCAGCTCAAAGTTCCCACCTTTAGAAACGATGGTTTGGTCGCCGGAAAGAGATAGATTTGCAGAAATGGTGTCGGATTCCTCCCACGAAAGAAAAAACCTCAGAAAAAGACAGAGTAAGAGTAAAGAAAGGTTCGGATGGACGTTGTTTCTGGTATCCATGGCTACATACCAAAAAAATATCTGAGCAGACAAGAAGACAGAAGGAGAAATGGATATATTTTTTTGGTCTGAACAATGAAGAATAAATAGGTGCAAAGGGTCTTACTCCACCATCTGACTCCATCAAATGGTTTTTGTCATTCAACCTTTCTATACGCTAAATTATTCTTAACTCGGTTAAAATTTTATATTCAAATGATTGATTCGATTGAATTTTTTGTTACTTGATTGAATCATTGTATTTGAATCACAAATATAGATACGGACCAATAAACGATTCATTAAAACTTTTTACTTTACAAAATATTTTGGGCTCAACTGAATCATAATCGAACTGCGTTAGAATTCTTTATTGGAAGGAAACTCTCCCTATACTTATATTTTGCGTGTAAGAAACCAAATTCTTTTCACTTAGACCAACATTTATTGGTTGTAGAAGAAGTCTTTGGTCAACCTATCCCACTTATATAAGAACCGCTGCCACTTAAAGTTGGATGTAATTACTTCTCACTTCAAAGAAAATTCAGTCCACAAATGACTTGTTCTAATGGAAACAACTGTGGAAGCCTCAAAAAGGATATATAAGATTCTAAATTTTTAATAACATTATTATTAATTTAATTTTTTGGATTTTAATATATATATATATATATATATAATTAACCTTTTCTCTTTAATTTTTCAAATTTATTTAATTTTTAAAATGTTATAATTTACTTATTGTTAGATTGTTTATTTTAAGAGGTAATCATTTTGTCTATTGTTATAAATCTATCTATTACCTCAATATTCATTGAGGTATCATATACCTTCTAAAGTTCTTTATTATCTTATTTCCTAATTTATATAAAGTAGAGTTTTATATTTCTAGTTTCTCTAGTGTTTTATCCATAAAAATAGACAAGTCTTGTACAAGAGAATATATTAATAAAATTACTCTCTTTTATTTCTCCCTATATTGTTTCTATTTTCTCTTTATTATATTAATTTCATAACACGTTATCATCATGAGTCTCTACCATCAAGTAATGTTTTTAGGGTTTTAGAATACCATCAAGAATTCAAGATCGTAAATGTTCGATTTTCCAAACCAAGAATTCAAGATCTTTAAAGGTTTGATTTTGCAAACTATTTAATTGATCAATTCCTTAATTTGGAGATCTATAATCACAGTTTAAGGTGTTGGTTTTACGTGTATAATGAATATTGCTGATTTTTTTTTTTTTTTTTTGATGTTGGATATAATTTGTTGTAAATACTGTCTGCTCATTTTCCATTACCACTTGTGATTATATACAAAACTATTCAAATTTATATGCCTCTTGTTAGTGTTGCAAACGTCATGTCAATTTGTGATACTAGTGTAATGTTGTGACTCTTTGTTATATATATTCCTCTATTTCTATACAATAAATGTTTTTGGCGTATTGCCTATCAAAACTCACATAGGTTAATTGATGTTCCATTTGTGCGTGATTTTAGCGTTGTTTTTCTATGCAACTCACAACTCGACGTTCACTCTTATACTGTCGTGATGTTGTCTTGTTAACGTGCTTGTGTTGTACCATCTAATTATAGTATTACATATATTTAATTACTTATGTGGACTATGTTTACTAATAACAATTGCATGAAACTAATGCAATCTCCATAAACAACCTATATGAAAATGTTAAAAGAGTTGATCGCAAAATAATCATATCAGATGCCATATTGTCTACCATATAATGACTTTAAGATCGTATATTTTATTATTTAAGTTTGTAAATATTTTTTTAATATCATCCTTGCGATGAGAGGGTATGTTATGACCTGAAGTCGCACATTGTTGCCTATAAGATCATTACTAAACATTAGGCCCGAAACTCTTTACTGAATGACGCTTATTAAACTCATGAGGTTCACTTGAAGTTGGCCAAAACAAACGCTATCATTGCTATGTTTATAACAAAGTTATATGGGACTTGTGGGTTGATGTACTTGAAATCTATTCAACAATAAATCTGAAGTTTATTGAAATATATTCATATGTTGATTGCTCTTAAGACAATTATTATTAAGTCATCCCAATAAAAGTTGAAACTGAATTTCAACATATAATCCAAAGGGAAAAAATTAATCTATTTTATATTTTATGATTCGAATAAACGCATCTAGTAGATGGTCTTGTGAATATTTATTATTAACTCACAACCTGAAGTTTGTGATATGATTATAATGGACGCATCTAATATATCGTCTTGTGAATGTTTATTTGTAACTCAAAACCTGAAGTTTGTGAGATTATTTGCTCAAATAATATGATTATGAGCATAATATATTTGGATAATATTGTGATGGCTATTGGCATAGTATGTCTAATTGACAGTGGAATTATGCATACCACACTTAAATATGAGAAATATTTTTCACATTTGAATATGAGAGAAACAAGTGTTACAACGATTAATGGTAGTGCAAAACTTATTGAGGGCTCCAAAAGAGCTAATATAATATTACCGAGAGGAACTATGATTGTTATTGATAAAACAATTCTTCTCTAAGTCTCTAAGAAATGTATTGAATTTTAAAGATATTCAATGTAATGGATATCATGTTGAGCTATGAAAGATAATAGACATGAATATTTGAGAATCACAAAAATAACCTCCGGTAATAAATCTTTGTTGGAAAAACTACCATCTATTTCCTTTGGTCTATATTATGCTAAAATTAATGTTATTGAGACACATCATTTAGTAAACCAGAAGTTTATTAATTCCATTACTTTGGATATTTAACATGATCGTTTGATCAATTATGATGAGGAAAATATTTCAGATTACACATGGTCATCCTTTGAAAAATTAAAGGATTTTGACTTTTGATAAACTCTCATGTGCTGCATGTTCAAAAGGAAATTAATTGTAAGACCATCATCATTAAAAGTAGGAGCTCAAAGTCCTACATTTCTAGAATTAGAAACGTAGGACTTTAGATATTTTATTATTTTATTTAATACATCGACATGATGGTCGCATGTTTGTTTATTATCAACTTGCAACTTGGAATTTGCGAGATTACTTTCTCAAATAATTTGCTTGAGAGCGCAATTTCTAGATAATCCTATTAAATGAATCTGTTTAGACAATGCTGATGAAGTTTCTTCTAATATATTTGATTCTTATTGCATGTCTATATGAATAATTGTTGAACATTCAGTAGCTCATGTTCCCATACAGAATGATCTTGTTGAATCATTTATCAAAATGTTACAATTAATTGTTAGACTGTTATTAATGAAATCAAATCTTCCCACAACAACTTGGGGGTATGCTATTTTACATGCTGAAATATTTGTGAATTTAAAGTCATCAAGTTATCATAAATTTTCTCCATTATAGTTGGCTTTTACCATAATATTTGTTATTTGAGAATTTTTTAGTGTAGCATATATGTTTCAATTGAACCAACTCAATGGACAAAGATTTTGATTTTGAAATTAAATATTATGTTTGAAAGCTTTTATCTTTATTCTTTTTATGAAAAATAATGAAACATGATTAACAAATTATATTATAATTATCGAGATTGAATGTTACTAAAACTATGATCCCCGAAGAGGTCATATTCGTTTACGTATTTTTGTCCATGATCGTGATAATAGATATGAATATATTCATATGGTCATGATGAATTTGGCTATTATATTGCAATTATTGAGATAAAAATTAAGTGATAAAATATCAGTAACCACTAGAAGTGGAAAAGAAGTATGTCCATGTTATATTATGTTTGATATGCTATCATATATTATATATTTGATATTTTAATATTATGATTATCTATATTATCTACCTAATATTTAAATGATATAAATTTGTTATTCATCACTGGAAGTGGTAATCTTTTAAATATGTATCTTACCATTACAATAATGGTTTTATCACTTAGAGTATTTTAATAAACTTACCACATGATGTGGTAGTATTTTAATAGTCTTTCTACATGAAGTGGGCTAAAGTGGACAATATCATTGGATTATTTATGACACCCCATCTATTATAATGTATATTGAACTTTTAAAAGAGGATATTTTTACAACAAGATTTGTTGATGTCGTTTTGATAAGAATTTGTTTCTCAAATTAGGGGGAGAAAGTAAATGACATAAAATAGAACTTGTGTGAAAAATATTATTGAGCCATTTAGATCCACGCACAAGCGTGAATGAACTAGAAATTCAAAAGATAATTCATTTGTAACAAATTGTAAATCAACCGCCAGATTCTTTTGTAGACTCCAGAGGAGTCACTAAATCGCATATTCCAATTATAGATGCTCTTATACGAATAAAAGACCCCGAATGACAAAATGTAAATTCACTACTAGAAAATTCAAGATTTGCGACGGCCAAATCTGCCGCAAATCAAGTTTTGCGACGGATTTGGCGCGCCGATTTGCGATCGATCGAGAAATCCATAGCTATTTGCGACGGAAAAAGCAATTAAAATTTGCGACCGATTTGCAAATTTTGCAACGACTATTATTTATTAAAAAATTATTATTATTTTATTTTTTTGAGGAATATTATTATTATTTAATCTTATAATTTTATAACTATTATTTATTAAAAAATTTATTATTATTTTATTTTTGGAGGAATATTATTATTATTTAATTTATAATTTTATAAAATTATTTATTAAATATCTAAAAAATTATATAAATATATCCAAAAAAGATTATTTAAATATAATTAAATCATATAACAATAAAAATCTTAAATAATAATATTTCTAAGAAAATATATATAAAATCCAAATAATAAAACATTCTAAATTTCATTAGGCAAATTGGCCAAAAGGTCCCTTACATTATAATTTTTTTGCGATTTCATCCATTTTCTTTTTTTTTTGGAAAATTTCATCCCTTATATTATAAATTTTGGCCAATTTTATCTTTTCCGTTAGTTATTTTTTGGTCAACAGTTAGTCAACTGTTATATTTAAAAAAAATTATTTTCTCAAGGGTAAAAATGTCATTTCACTGTTAAAAAAAAAAAAAAAAACAAAAACCCCCATTCCACTTCCCCTCCTTCACTTTTTCAATTCAATGGCAAATTGGCCAAAAAGGTCTCTTACATTATAAATATTTTGCAATTTCATCCCTTTTCTTTTTTTTTGGAAAATTTCATCCTTATCTTATAAATTTTGGCCAATTTCATCCTTTCCGTTAATTTTTTTGGCCAACCGTTAGTCAACTGTTATATTAAAAAAAATTATTTTCTCAGGGGTAAAAATGTTATTTTACTGTTTAAAAAAAAAAAAAAAAAAAAAAAAAACCCACAAACCCCCAATTCCAGAATGAGCGAAGCAGTAGTGGAGCGAATGTTTTTCGTGCACATTTTTATCTTTGTTTCACCTGATCTGAGGAGCACTGAGCAGGCCTACACAAATATACATATATTTTATATTGTTTAGAAGACTACAGCAAAGTCAAAGTTTGTGTGGGTTCTTTTTTCCATTTTTTTTGGCCTTTTTTTTCAAAGTCAAAGATAAAATTTACCAAATTATTAAATTAAAAGATAAAATTACTAAATTATTAAATTAAATGATGAAATTTATTAAATTATATAAGTTAAATGTATTTATGTTATTTACCAAATTAAATAATTCAACTTTATGTTAAATATTTAATGCTAAAAAATTCGTAAGTCATGAATCATTGTCTAAACGACGGTCAATAATAATTATATTTAAATAGCATTAATGGATAGTCATTTTCATTTCAATTCTTTTGATTTTTCTTTTTCCACCTTTTAATCCCTTTTTCTTTTAAATATTTATATAATTTCATTCTTCCATCACCACCTCTTAAGGATAAATCCCTACATCTCATTTTTATACAATTTAATCCCCAAATCTTCAATTGTCTAAATATATATATATATAAAAAAAAATCTAAAAATCTAAAAATGTAAACATGAAAAATTATAAGTTCACTCATAATCATGAATTAAAATTATAAGTTCATGAAAAATTTTCAATCATTATATGAATTTTTTTCTTTTTAATGATTCAAATTTTAATTTTATGATATTAGTTATAGGTAATCATTTTTTTTAAATAAATAATTGTATAGATGTATACACATTTACAATTTCAAAAAATATATATATATTTTTTATTAATGGTCAATCAACTATATATTTAGCCATAGGCAATATATAGATATTCTAATAATATAGATAGTATAACACTATTTATTTATTTAGATTTTTTTGTATCTAAGATATGAGTTCTTGAATTACAACTAAAATTATTACCAATTATTATACAACTTCTTATTTTATATATATATATATATATATATATATATTACACGAGTATATTTTTAAAACTTCCAAACGTAATCACGGATACAATTACGGTTATAAGTAAAGCATTTACGATAATTTGGTATGCAAGAAGCATAACGTCCGGAAATAATGCATACGCTGGCAGATCGGGTCAAGGGTTGATCCAAAAGTGAGGATGGGCGGATCGGGTCAAGGCTCGACCCGAAAGTGAAGATGACGAGGGTGGCCAATATGGTGGCTGATATGGACCGGACGAAGGAGACGTTGACGACCTACCTAGCCCCACTGCCATTTGGCTCCGTCCACCTGTTTTAATATATATACATGTCATTTTTTCCTTTTCGAAATAATAACAAATTAATTAAATAATTACTTAAATCTATAAAAGTAATAGAAAAAAATAGTTAATATATTTTTATTAAAAATTAAATCGAAATTCTTTTAATTGTTTCTTCCAATCAAACATAAGTCTCCCACGTTCAATCTTAACATATTATCTCTTTTTAAAGGTTTTTTTTTTGGGGGGTGTATGGATCTCTTTTTAAAGTTTGAGTAATTAAAATAGTATTAGTTTAATTCAGATTTATTATTATTATAAGAATATTGAAAATAATGATATAATAAAAAGAAAGAAACAAGAATATCACACAGATTTTTACGTGAAAACTCTATAATACGAAAAAAAAAAATACGGATAAAGGAAAGAAAATTCATTATAGTCGAAATTTATGAAAGAGATACACAAACTCTTCATGAAAGATGAAAAATATAAACTTGAAATATATATTTTTTTATATATACGTTAAAACTAAAAGGAAAATTTGTGAGATTAATTACAGGAATTTTGATGCAAGACGGATTATTTACAAACGCCTGTTGGGGAGGAGAGAAAAACAACCAGAATCACAAAGAAGCAGAGAATGAACGAAGCAATAGCGGAGCGAATGTTTTTTGTGCCCCATTTTTATCTTTGTTTCGCTTGATCTGAGGGAAAGTGAGCAGGCATACACACATTTATATATACATACACACACACACATATATATATATATATATATATTGGTGGTGCATAGTGATAAATACGGTGAAACCACCACCTTGTTGTTTATTGAAAGACTTCGACTTTGTTGTTTATTAGAAGACTTCGAAGTCCTCTAGACAAAATTTTGGAAAACAAAGTCTGTTGGTTCTTTTGCTCCTTATCTAGATATAAATTGTGGAAAATTCTTCCTTTTTTGGTTTGTGTATATTTATTCCATATTTGAATTTACTATTTCAATTAATTTATATTAATTTATATTTAATTTAAATTATTGTGTATATAGAACTTAACTTTTTATCAGAAAAAAAAAAAAATTTTTAAATTTTATATGATACTTACAAATAAATACCAAACTCCGTAACTCATAACATATTAAGACCTCTCCTGCGTAATTTTAATTTTTTTTTTTTTTAAACTAGTTTCTAATTTGTCAATTGTTTGTGGTGGAGTTAACAGCTAGACCACCCCAAAACATCTCCCACGGGAGTTCGACACCCCCTTCCCCATGTATAAAAAAAAAAAAAAAAAACTAGTTTGTAATTTACAAATAATAGTTGGAAATTAGTAATAATATTGAGGAAAAAAAAAGTAGAAAGAATTACATGATATCTTGATAAAAGATTATATTAAAAATTATCCTTACTAAGAAGATGCTACTTTTTTTAATGTTAAAATGGACTAATATTATGTGCCCATCTTAGCATGAATTCAGGTACGAGGCGTTTTCTTGGAGGAGCTTTAGCATCTTTTGCAAGAGCTTCTGTGTCTCCTTCATGAATTACGGCAACAATATCTTCAAACAGTTGGTCTTTACCACCTCTCATTGGATCCTAATAAGAAGAGATAATATCCACAAAATAAAATAAAAAAAAAGTAGTGATCGATCACCTCAGACAAAGGCACTGCAAAAAATTTTCAAAATGGAGATTTCTATACCTACCTGCACAAATACGTCTGTATGAGTCTTTCCTTCGTATAAAATTGTTTTGGCTTCAACTCCAACATTTCGAAGAGACTCTGCAAAACTCTTGCTGCAAATACGGGAAATCGTATATTAACTATAAACATGTCATACATATATATATAGTCAAAGATTAGGCTTGCAGCTCTCTCTTGGATAATACTTGTTAATTCGAGTTAAATTGTCACATACTATGAACTTAGAACTTAAGTTCATTGAAACAGATTAAATTTATTCTTTTAAGACACCCTCACGTGTGGGCTGATCACAATTTTTGCAAACCAATACACAACAACACGTGCACAATAATCAACAAATAAGAGCAATCCCAAAAATTCAAACAAAAGAACTGCCCTTTTGAATTATGAGTTGAAGTGTCATCTACTCTAAAAAGTTTAAGTTAATAAATAAAGGTTAAATTTATCCACTTTTAACAATACTTGTTTCCTATCTAGATGTTACTATACATCATTAAAACATAAAAAATATTGGAATCTGTATTTTTAGTTTGTTACTTTCATTTTCTATAGTTGAGTATCTTTATGTGTACTAACCAAAAGACATGAAGTAGTCAATATAAAGGTAGTGTCTATTATCAGTTACCAACAAACAAATAAAGATCTTCAAAGCAAAGGTAATCAACTGTTAAATGACAAAACAGATACTGTATAGTTCTTTATTGAGGAAAAAAGAAGCTCAGAGGCGTCCCTGAAATGTTGATACCTGGAGTCTGAGGGAATGGTATAATCAGCTGTTCCATGGAAGAGAATAATTGGAGGTAGAAGAGAAGCTGCATTTCTGAAGTTTGGATCCTGCACTACTAAATCTGGAGAATATCGTTGCAGAGATTCTTCCCCTTCCATTATGCTGTATATGCATTTAAAGTTTTAGTGACATGAAATTTAAGGGAAAAAAAGAGAGAAAGACAAGATAGATGATGCAACTTTAAAAATATAAAGTAGATAAGTAAGCTAATTTTTTACCTTACAAAAATTTTCCGGTACAAACCTCGATTGTGGAAATGATCAGCTAGGTTTAAAAGGTTATATCTGTCCAAATAAATAAAAGAATTAGTGGCATGCCTAGGATGGAGAAATTAATAATATCCACAAATGGGAGATTATTGACCCTAATATATTTGATCTTCAATTCATGCAAAGAAACAAAACAAGCTTTCAGTGTACACATTAAAACTTTTCAAGTTGGTGCCAAGCAATGGTTGCAAAAAGAACCAGTTGGCAAATAACTAATTAAAATTTTTCTGTCCTGCCTTGATGGGCAAGATGAAGATTTTATACTGTTCAGCTCACAGATTGAATCTCTTTCTCTATATACCATGCTTACTTAGAAGTACATATTATACTTATAGAAGATCTATTTTTCGTGGAAACAGATAATGTGGTTCCTGAAGATTCAAGAATTTTTATGCATGAGATGTACACTAAAATGTGAAACTAGCTCAAAAGAAGGCAAATAAATCTATAAATTAGCTCTTGAGAATGCAAAAAGGCAACATATTCTGAGATTATGCTCTTAAGTAACTTAATATTTTGTGCTATCTTAGAGATATTGGAGATACTAACCCTCCAGAAAGACCAAAATAAGCTTTAATTTGAGAGAGACTCCAAGAAGAGCTTTCTCCTTCACCTGCCTCTTGGATTGCCTTCTCCACTAGGGCACAAGCAGCAATATGAGCACCAGCAGACTGTCCCATTACATAAATTCTAGAAAATGTATACAGAAAAGTTGTAGATGGTTAACATTAATATGAATACCAAGTACGATATAACAAGAAAACAAGAATATCACAGACCTATTGGGATCACCTCCATATTCAACAATATGATTGCATACAAACGAAATCCCTTCAGAAGCATCCTTTACCATATCTCCAATAGTTCCCTGAGGGAAATTTCTGCAATTAGCTATTAACCATTAGATCATGGTTAGAAGTAGCTAATAATTGCTTAAGAAAATTGCTCAGATCAGTTGATGATGACATTAACAATCTAGAATCTTTTATTGGAATGAGAGTCAAGCATGTCAGAATACTTGCATGACTAGTCAAAACCATAATTCTGTTATACATACATATAGAATTTACTTCATGTTAAAACTTGTAAAGGAATCAAAATTTCTAATATCAACAGTATTTTGCTTGTGATAATAGTATTCCTGTTCCAGTCTGTGCATAGGTGCAGTTTTACTAAAATCAGTCTAGAAGGAAAGATAATAGCATAAAGTTGAGCTGGACTATCATTGCTCTCTAAGAAGATTTATCAGCAGCTCAATCATTTAATAGAGCAGACTTGTATATTGCATTTAGCCCTCAATATGTTCAGATTTAAATTAATCCATGATGAAGCTTACTATGAACTGCATTTTCACTATTAACAACTATTGAAGAACCAATTATTATATAAATGTGCAACCATTTTGTTAGAAAAGTTTCAGACAATCCAAGACCTTACCAATAAAAGTTTATTTTCTTTAAATTGTTGAATAACAACTACACCCAAAACTTGGGGAGGATAGTAACTTTAATAACCATAGCAGAAAAATTCACAAGTAATAAATTACATGAACACAGCTATGATCTACTTTAGACTATTATTTTGCTCTCGCTACTTAGCATATTGTCATGTAATCTTACAACAATTATTAGTTGTTAGAAGCCAAATGTATGTTTATGGTGTTACTCTTCAGAAGAAGCATGTGGCAGTTATTTGCTTTCTAGTTTCCTGGTATCTTTGAAAGATGACAAGACAGATAAATTTGTCAGAAATGTGCAACTTAGCAAATTATATAGTTCTACAATTGCTAGAAAATATAAACAGGAGAAACATATGAAAGAACGACCAAAGACACCTACATTAATATCCATATATCTATCGGAATTAACATTCTAAAAAGTAATAACATATGGTTTCAGACTTTTACGTATGGTAGAGTTTCCAGTCTTCCTTTCAAGAATTAAGACCTTACCATTAGAAGGTCAAGGGAATAGTTTTTTAGGTAATGTAACTTAATTTTTAATACTGCTTACTGAACTTTTGGAAAGAGGTGATCAAAGTAATCATGAGAACACAATTAAAACATGGCCATGATGGAACTCATAGGAACAAGAAGTGTTCAGCTTAGTCCAATTCACCCTTTTTCTCAAATTTCTCGTACTGATTAGATTCATGACGTACCTATAATCTATACAAGCCACAATGACGTCTCTCTCTGATAGCTGTTGACCTAAAAGAGAACCCCAAGCTTTATACCTGCACTAGAGCCAAAAGATGTTAGAATTGTAATAAAGCACAGGAAAACAAGGGACTATCCACCAAACTGAATCTCTGACCAGCTACAGGAATAGCAGACTAAGGAACACATACATGTGACTGACATCTTTCCCCAAAATTTATCAAGCTTCTATGACAAAATGAACCATATCTTTAACTCTTTTTCCTTGATATTACCTAGTATTTTTTCATGTGAAATTTTCTTTATACATTTCACACACATGTACAACAATGGAGCAGCCAAGTTCATTTTGAGCTTTTATCCTTTTCTTTTATTTTATTTTATTTTTTTCCCCCTGCATGGTTTATGTTTTAGTGCAGTAGACTGTGTATATATCCTCTTATTAGATAACCCTCACAACTTTTATCGTGCAACAGCCAGGAGAAAAGAAAGAATTGTAATGGTAATACATACCCAATGATCCAGGCTCCACCAGTTACAAAGGCAATAACTGGCTTCGGTCCATTGCTATCTTTCGGCAAATATAAGTCCAGTCTGCATTATGATATATTTGATCATTCATTTTGAAGAAGCACATTAAACTAAGGAGTAATGTATAAGTAAGTTGATGAATGATGTTGGTGCACAAAATTACTGCATCCAAACATGTGAAAGCCGTAAGAGAAACATACCTATTTCTTGGCTGATCACCAAATACAATACCTCTTTTTACTTGACTGGACCTGAAGTAGTAATACCCAACTGCATAGTCAACACCTATGTTAGTAGTTATTTCCCAGAATTACTGCTTTCCAAACGCATGACGCAGATCATGAGTTGAATAAATATAACTCACTAATTCTTTAGTCTATAAACACAAGCAAGATCAATGAGTTATTTACAGTACAGAGAGTTCAACATTTAAAACCTTGTAAAAAGCCAGGAAGGAGTAGGATTGCATAACAACCAAGAGCAAGAAATCTGGTGATCCATCTGTAGCCTACCCTGAATGAAGATGGATTATCAGAAATCTTCCAGAATTTAAATAGTAAACTAAGAAGGAAAAGAAAATTTTTCATTCATAATACTCATTCCATTGAAAATTTTGTTTTATATCTCAAACAAGAAATGTTAAAAGCTATGAGTTTATATGGCACAATGAGAGAAATAACAATGACTCCAATCCCAGACAAACTTAGGAAAATTGGATATCCACATATATGTAAAAGGAAGCATAGAAAGCATTATGTCCAAATGAAAAGAAAAAATCCTTCAATCAAGAGCAAAAATTTATAATTATAGCATTCAAGACCCATTTATAACTTCACCGTTCAATAAACCCAATACTGAATGGCAAAACCAAAAAACTTGCAAATCAAATTTGCATTCTAAGGCAAACTTCTTCAGAGAAAATTCAAAATATTATTCACAAACAACAGCATTCAATCAGTATAATCTACAAAGGGTTTTAAAATGCAGTATATTTTCTGGAAACACTTCTTCCTTTTTTTTTAAACTTCTTGCTATTTGCAACCAAACACCCCTAAAAAAAAATAAAAAATAAAAAAAAAAAAAAAAAATGTCCTTTAACGAAATTAACTCAAAAACAATAAACAAAATGAAACTTACCCAAGATAGCCCAGAAGCTTCAAGCTTAGGCGCGTAATTATGTAAGTATCCTCAGCAACTCGCTCTACTTCGCGAAAAGGCTGAGCGGAACCGCCATCACCTAGAACTGGCGAAAGAGAATTCTCACTGGGACTCCGCCTTCTTCTCTGCTGCTGCTGCTGCTGATGAGAATTCCAATCAGCAGTTGTGGCTGGAGTAATACAAGTAATCGTATCCGTGTAGCTAAGAGTATTAGAAAGTAAGGGTCTACTCTCCATCTTCCCAAAATCATCAAAACCAGAAGAAATCACGAGGTGCAAATCATCAGCTGATCCCAGAAACACTTTCCCCCCGGTTGCAGAAGAAGGTATTGGGATCAAAGAAGCTGCAGCCATTGCTGTCAAGGAAGAAGAAGATGATGATGATGATGATGTGTCTGGATTAGTTACAGGAAGTATATGGGATTGCATTTTCTTTTTAACGAACAAATTCAATTAAAAAAAAAACGGCAAAATGATCTGTTTCTTTTATATTGATCTGCGCGATTTCGAATTATTTAAAGACAGAAATTTTCTGCTGGTAAAACGTAGGGTTGAGCTGGAATTTCTCGTTGGATTTTGGTATAGGGAACAGATTGGAAATGGATATATATATATATATATATATAGAGAGAGAGAGAGAGAGAGAGAGAGAGAGAGAGGAAATGGAGATTTGGACAAGGTGTGTGGAATTTTTTAAACAAATTTTTGAAAACTGTGAAAATAAAAATTTAATTGTTTAGTGGGTCGGATCCATTGGAGAAAAGTTGTCGTGGTAATTGAATAAAAATTAAATATGAACATCTGAATAATCTTTAAAGGACTAAATGGACATTTACCTCTTTGAATTTTATTATTTTTTTTTCCAATTCAAAAAATAATTATTTTTGTTTTTTCTATTTTTCTTGAGACAAATTGGAAAATATTTTTTGAAAAAAAAAAAGAAAAAAAAAAGGTAAATGGGCCTCCGAGCAGGAATTTGTCTTGGATTTGTCGAAGAATCTGAGAAGGTGCTAACAGCTGATACTGTACCTTAGCCACGTGGTGAGGTTCTATACGTTGTTTTGTCCTTTGGTTTTGTACTCCCTTAGTTTTTTCTTTCTACTTTTTTCTTTTTTTTTTTTTTTTAAGCGTTTTTTTCTTTCTACTTTACTGAAAAAGATTACTACTTTTTTTTTTTTTTTTAATATATTTTAAGTAAAATATTATATATATATATATATATATATATTTAGTAATTTATTTATGTCCAATAGTCATTATAAATGTCAATTAAATTGAATTTGAGGTGTGTCAAATTCTTATCGAGGAGAAGCTCTCCTCACACATGTTTATATAGATAAGATTTGAATTTGAGAACCTACGATTGTTTATATATATATATATATATATATATATATATAGATTGTAAAGTTAGATTCACATGTTTCCTCACATAATTAAAGTTTACTCAATGTTTTGATGAAAGTATTAATCTAATGAATAATGTTTATATGCTTCTTCTCCATATTTACAACCATAAAGAAAATAATAAAAAAAAGAAAAGAAAAACTCAAAAAACTTTTTTTTTAAAAAAAAAAGAAATTATATAAACTAATAACAAAATTCAGGGTTTTGAAAATAAAACTATACTATTAATTATTAATATGTATTATGTTTACATAGTATGGCTAAGTATTTTATGGAATGATTGTTTATAGTGTGAGAATAAAATAGAAGTAATTTATAAATTTGATGTCCAGAGTTTATTTTTTATAAAATACCTACTCATTTCGAACTTGATTACGTAAACTTATCTTCTATTATATTATATATATATATATATATATATATATATATATATATTTGTTCATGAATTCATAATCTTGAAACTAGCCTTTTCTTTAGATTTTTACCCCGAGTTTATTGTACTACATAATTCTCTTTTTGTCAAATCGAGCTTTTTCCATGGAATAAATAATACTACAAAAGTAGGGTTTTTAATTAAATTAATGTTCTAGGGTGGTAGCTATAAACTCTATTTTTAGGTATTAGACTTTTGAGTATTCACTTCAATCCTTAATTAATTTGAAATCAAATCAAATTATAGAGGAACTCCCGAACATTTAGCCATCTCAGATGTGTCAATATCAATGGTGTTTTATTATTTCGATGAATCATTTCTTCAGACAGAAGAAGATTATATAAACACTTACTCGAAATCTCATTTATCCAATTCTATTGTGATTGTGGAAGACACAAATATTTTTTGAAGAATTCGCCATGATCCATACATAATATCGTGAAAAATGGATAGACTGCTACTTAGTATCGACAATAGGTCCGAAAATATATCTAAAAATATCCAATTTAGATATTTGTACCTGTTGAAGTAAAATATCTTAATTTGGCATCAAGTTCATCAATACTCTTCTTTTTTTTTTTTTATTTCATAAAATTCAAACTCGTTACTTTATTTAAGAAAATTAAATTGTTAGTCATTACATTTTTTATTTGGTTCAACTTTAATCCTTTATTTTTATTTTTAATTTTTCAAGGTCATTAAAACTTTTGCGTAATGCACAATTAGTCCGCAATCTTTATATGTAATTTTTTTAAAGTCATTTATTTATACCTTTGAATCTTTATACATTTCGGGGAAAAGGACATATATTTTATTCACTTGTAAAAAAATTTAATGACTTAAAAAATCTTATATAACGATTGATTACTTATTTTGTAATACGTAAAAAGTTTAATAATTTTAAAAAATTAGAAATAAAGAATAAATGTGACATCTTCTTGTTAAATAAATGCAACACTTAACTTAAAAATAATTTGTGTATATATAAATATATAATACTTTTGTGGTTTTTATTTTATTTTTATATTTAGAGAGAGACATAATTTTTTTTTAAAATAGAAAATGTAACTTTTAAATAATAATTAAAATATTATTAGTCAAGAAAGCCTAACTCAGTTGGTAGCAGTCTCAACCTGTAAGTTAGAATTTTTCAAAAAAAAAAAAATCAAAATTTCTTAAATAAACAAAAATAATTCTTTTTTTTTTTTTTTCCTTCAAAACCTACATTTTCATTAAATAAATATATTATTTAAGATATCTTGAATAAATAGGACTTTTATTTTTAAATGATTAAATTATATAACAGAAAAAAAGGGAAAAAAATAGGTACATTTGATATCTATTTATCAAATTGCATTCCCTAAAGCTGTTTCTTTCTTCTTTTTTCCTCTCTTTTCATCTCTTTCAAAAAGCTTTTCGCTATATAGTGATTAATTAACGTAATTTTAGGTACTTTATTTTTTTGGAGAAAAAAATTATTTAGCTTTCTCTTTTTTTTTTTTTTTTTTTTTCGCACGGGTGTCTTGAATGAGTCCCGTCACCGAGGGGCGACACCTTCAAGTCATTCCACGTCCGGACTAATCCCGCTCGTTGATTTGTAGACACCTCAGTGTGTGGGACAATTGGCCAGAGAATTTAACATTTTTCCATACCCAAGCAAAGATTTGAAATCTTGATCATTAGTTAAAGGAGGAGGAGCCTCTCCCGCTCTACCACATACCTCTGGTTATATTTAGCTTTCTTTAATATTAAGTAAAAACGACATTCGCATGTTTACCAACAACTCAATTGATTCAATTTTTTTTTTTTATTTTTTTAAGTAAGATGTCAACTGTCGGATTCATTACAATCATACAGTACAAATGTGGGACTCATGACGATATTAATTATTAAGGAACATGAAACACAATTTAAAAAATATATATATATATATATATATTATTGACAATATAAATGTGAAATCATGTAAATTTAATTTGCTTTTAGGGATGCATTTGGCATAGTGCAATGAGCAAAGTGGTCCTTTTTTTCCCCCTTTGTTATGTGTGTCGTTTTTCATTTTTTTATATCTTTTTTGTACATATAATTTATTTAAAGGGTATTTTTATTAATAAAAAATACATAAAATAATTAAATTAGTCACTTTTTTCTGATTATTTAAATCACGACATAAGAACCAAATGCGTAAGTGAGCGGGTAATGAACTCTTATACCTTATGTGAGATTGATAGTTTCGGCCCCTACCCATATACACAACTTTTGAACAAATTGACATAATTTTGAGGTAAACTACTTACTCTCTTGATAATATTTAGGGTAAAGGATTTTTTTAACACCTAAATTATCCAAAAATTCAAGTTTAGCACCTAAACTACTTTTGTCGCCTTAGCGACACTCAATCTTTTAAAACGTCCGGAACCCGCCCTTCTGTCCAATTTTTCTTTTAGGTCAATAATTTTCCGTCAAATTCCATTCTTCACTGTTGCGGGCAAGAGCATTTTTGTTCGCCCACATGACTACGCGCTCTTTTTTTTTTGTCAATAAAAAGTGATTTTTGTGGGAAATAAGAAACCAAAAATCAATTGGCTTTCGACTCAAACAGAGAAACAATCTTTCCCTCTTTTTTCTCTTGTATTCTTCCACAAAATCAATGCCCGGAAACTACAGCAGATCCAGAGTAATAAACAATGCCCAGAAAATGTAGTCCATTAAACCTAAACATGCATATTGATATTGCTTCCATTTTGTTAAACCCATAAAGCAAATAAAATTAACTCAAAAAAAAGAAAAAATAAAAAATAAATTGTAGTTTCAACAAAAAAATTCCCGAACCTTAATGATTCACTATCAAACTCCTTTCACTACTCCCACCAATTTATACAATTTTTTTTTTTTACTTATGTAGTCAAGAAAAAAAAAAAAAAACCATCCCCAAATGTGAGCTTCTTTTCCTCACCACCTTGATGTGATGCAATCAAGAGATGGCAGCTGTAATAAATAGTAAGGATTTAAGGATTGGAAACCCACTTAGGGCTTTGCAAGTTGGTGTAGATAGAAAACCACATAATGGTAATGAAGAATCGGTCGGCACCGACGCTGGTTCTTCTCTTGAATTGTTTGATTTGCTAAAATATGCAACACCCAACAATGGAGGAGCAACGCAGGTGGTTTCGGAGTCAAGGTCTTTATCGTTGCCCTTCTTCTTTACTGTTGTCGTCACTGCCGTCACTGTCGACGTAGACCGCTTGCCATTGTCAAAGATAGTGGCCGCCGATGCTGTTGTTGTGGAAGAAGAAGAATAATAATGGAAATAATAACTAAGGTTAGGGTTTATTTTTATTTCAAAATTACAAAATTACCCTTTAAAAAAATTAAGGAAAAAAGGACAAAAATGCCCCTACCCAAACAGTTAAAATAGAGCATTTAACGGAAAATTATTGACCTAACAACCAAATTGGACGGAAGTGCACTTTATGGACGTTTTGAAACTTCGAGTGTCGCTAGGACGACAAAAATAGTTTAGGTGCTAAACTTGGATTTGAGGACAGTTTAGGTGTTAAAAAAATTCTTTACCCTAATATTTATTGATCAACAATGAATGTATGTAACTCTATCCTTATATTGTATGATATATTCGGATATAGAATTAATAATAAAAAATATGTATATATAGTCCGTGGACGACTACATATGTTATTGTTTGACCAAATTCAATATATATAGTTATCATGTTACTCCCGGTAGTCCGTTCCTCCACCACCATAGTATCTTGAACCTCCACCTGCATTTGATCGGTGCTAACCTACCCTGCATGGGATTAGAAATGATAGGAGATTGGATATGCATGTTAGCAAAGCATTGATCAACATCCTCCTACATAGAATGCTTGCTTCTTTTCAAGAGGAGATCGTCCTCGGTCAACTTCCTCTTAAATACGGATGTCGAAAGATTAGAGGGAATAGTTACTGATCCAGTAGGGGAAGTTGCATGGCTATAGGACACTTCAATCATATCTTGAAGTTGTTTAGTATCCATACCCTTTAGACAATGACTAGGACTATTCACATGATACATGTCTATTATACATGAAGTCTTAGGAAGAGACTTAGGCTTATGTGAATAGGGTTCTACACTCATATTGAACTGAATAGAGTTGGGCCCTTTGCCAGGAGGGTTTTTAAAATCCAAAGGACCAGATTTAATAATCTGTGGCGGTTACACAATCTGAGCTGGAGGATTTGGGTCACAAGTGGGCCACGACTGGATTTTCAAGGGTTTAGGGATGGAGAGTGGGAAACTTGAATTGGAGATGTTTCGGAGTGGGAGACGTGTCGGAGGGATTGGCACAATGACTTCAGGTGTCAAGGGGTTGGGAGCTCTAGCATTAGACAAGTTTAGTAATTTGTACCCGAGGTATCAACATGCTTAGTATAGACCAGTTAACTTGGCTTATCACTAGCCAGCTTTGAGCCCTGCTCTGTAGACTCTCTTCTTCCAGCCTGTTTAGGGCGGGGCACGACAACGAACCGAGTTCTCATCCAGGGGGGAAATTGGGGCTTTCCTTCTTCCTCTCTTGGTAGGATACATGCTTGCTCTGCGTGGTTGATCATTCCACATATGTAACAAAACTCCGGGAGCCTTTCAAACTTGAAGTCAACCCATGTTAGACTATAAGGGTGGAGTCACAGGAGATTTATTCATATAAAGAGAATGGCTAGGATGAAACAGCATAGTAGCAGTGGGCTAGAGAATATAAGGGTGGAGAATGTTGATAACATGATGAATGTTACTCTATAAATTCAGCCGAGTAAGATAAATGATTACAGAAATTACTAAGAGAATTAACAGAAGTTCAAAATTAATTTCTTAAATTCAAAGCTTCTAAATCTTCCCTTTTTTCGATTGCTCAGCACCACAACTTCTTGAATTCAATCGGGTCACTTCGATCTTGAACTTGAGAATGTCTTCTCTTCGTTCTTCCCTTTTTCCTCACGAACTGCTGGTACTCAGAATGGATCGAATTACAGAATGTCTTATGTAATTCTCTCTTCAGCTCTCTTGTGTGTTTCGAATTCAACAAATTACAGAATGTCTTCTATAGTATTTTTCTCTGCTCTCGTGTAAAATTTCCACTCTGCTCTTCACAATTTTTCTCAGAATTTCTTTTGTTTTCTCTCTGTGATTTTCAGCTCACCCGATGTGTTCTCTCTCTTTTGTATAATCCCCTTTTTGAAGCTTGAGTATGCCCGATTTTGTTCAATGCCACTTCCCGATATTTCCTCACTTTCCTTCCTCAAATTCCGTTAATTACTAAGTCAACAAAAATTCCATTAATCCTACCAGAACAACTCTTCTTGGCTTTGTCTTTTTTCTTCACTTAATTATTTTGTATAATTGGGCCTCTTTCTGCTTCTCTTCTATTTTCTTCAATTTCATCAGCCCAATCAATTTTTTTTTAGCCCTTACAATTTGTATAGCCCAAACTCTTTTTAATTCACTTTTGCATTAAGTCCCTCAATTTTGTTTCACCTTCAATTCAACCTCTAATTTCACTTGTTTTCCTTGAATTTCAGCCATTTTCCTAAATAAGGCAATCACACAACAATTAATAAAAGGGTAAACCATCCAAGTTGCACTCGAACTATTTGAAATTCCGAGTTTTGCACATGAACTTATTTTCTCATTTTTTTTGCACTCCAACTTTAAAAAGTCACTTCTTTTGCCCTTCCGTCCAAAAATTTCGTCTGTCTTTAATTTCCGTCTATTCATCAAGGGTATTTTGGTCTTTTCACCTTAGAAATATTTTAATTTTTGCACTCAGTGGGAGTCGAACCCGCATCCTCACGCATGGTAGACTCGCGCATCACCACCGAGATTTGTTAATATTTGACATAATTTAAATATATAGTTAGCCTTCCTACATTTTTTTTTTTAAATGGGTTTCCTGTTTTTATTATTCCACTTCTTCTCCTCTTCCTCCTCCTCACCACCACCATTATCACAACTCACTTTCAATTTACTTCCCAACGCCAACCAATTTTCTTTTTTCTTTTTTTTTTTTTTTTTTTTGAGATGGGTTTCCCATTTCTACAGTTCTCATTATTCTTCTCCCGCCACCACCTCCGACCACCATTACCGACATTATCTTCTCCTCGTTTTCTCCCAAAAATACAAAATTGGTTGATTGTTCAAGCTTTCTTGAAAATTTATTCAAGTTGTGGGAGGTGGTGTTGAGAAGGAGGAAGAGGAGAAGAAGAAGTGGAATAATAAAAACAGGAAACCCACTTCAAAAAAAAAAAAAGAAGTGGGGAGGTTAACTATATATTTAAATTACGTCAAATATTAACAAACAATGATGTTTAGTTCAGTGGTGATACGCGAGTCTACCACGTGTGAAGACACGCGGGTTCGAAAGACTTATGCCCCTGAAAAATGGACGAAAACTAAAGATAGACGGAATTTTTGGACGGAAGGGCAAAAGAAGTGACTTTTTAAAGTTGGAGTGCAAAAAAAGTGAGAAAATAAGTTCAGGTGCAAAACTCAGAATTTCAAATAGTTCGAGTGCAATTTGGATGGTTTACCCTTAATAAAATAATCACAAAACTACCCAAAATAAAAGTAATATCACTTATTCTTAAATCAAATCAATCTTAAGAAATGAGTTATCAACCCCCCAAACTTAATACAAAGAAATCAAAGAAAAGAAATAGACACAACCTCAACCAAGAAAACCGAGGACATTTACTAAACACACAAAACAATATGGAATCATCTTATCATAGTGAAGTAAAAATAGGGGCCATGCTCTCAAATCAATAAATCATGAATAATCACTTTAAACATGTTCACAAACGAATTTCCTCAAGTATTAAGAAGCTAACAAAACATAGTTTCGAATGCTACTGAAGTGTGTGTGTGAATAGTCCTTTCCTATCAACTCCTTACTCCTAGATCAAATCAAAAGGCATTCATAAGACCCAATTTTGTTCCCATAATGTAGGTAGCTTAGCAATTTAGATCAAAATGTCTTCAATTTAGTTGTAATGTAGGCTAAGGTATGGAAATATGGATATAAGTATGCTAGAACCTTCACCTAGTTTGCCTTGGACCTCTCACACACAATTTTTCTTTCTTTCAAGCAAAGAGCTCTCAATATTCACCCAATAATTATCACATGCCCACTGTTCTTTGACTACAACACATGCTCACTTATTCAATGTAAAACATCTTATCCATACATAAGAAACACACAATTTTTTTTTTATATATATATAGAGGATATAAGCATTGTTTTTCTCTTCTTTTGAAAAAAATCCTCATTTTTTTTAATCAACAGCCATAAAGGCAACAAGAAGCTAAAACTGAGCATATGCATGAAATACGGTGATAACCAAACTCACATCATTTTAATATCCAAGACAGACTAAGTTTAAGGTTTAGGGACGAAAAGATAAGATGATATGTAAAATAATGGGAAGATGATATTTAAACATTATATGGGTGTTCAAGAAAATAGGCTTATAGGCTCAAATTGGCTCAACTAAGGATAATATCCGAAAGGTAGGCTTGAAAGGCTCAAACGATCCATTGAAAGTGCCTAAATCATTTCCAAAACACTAAGCCTCCTAGGATTTCGCCTCAAGGGAATTAACAAATCAATTATGAAAACTTGAACCCTCATGCAATTTCAACTCTTTCTAAGAACTCAAAATTTTCAAGGTTGGACTATGTGCATATAATGTGAGTAACAATCTAACTAAAGTTTGGGTTAGCAACAAAAACTTTAAGTACTAAAGGCTCGTTAACAGATTAAAAAGCATCATTCCATATAAACCCCGAAATTTTATCATTGAAAATGTCCCCCATACTTCACTAAACTAATCATTTAACGACTTCTACAAAGAACAAAAACATCACCGAAAAACGAAGCAAAGAAGGCAAAGCCTCCCCCCAAAACTTAAGAGAGAAAGCAATGCCCTCATTGCCAAAACGAAACACGACACGACAACACAACTCACAATCAATAAACATGACACGAAAAAGAACAACACAATCATACTAAAAACTCAGGAAAACAGACCACCAAATTAGGAACACGGATGAAATATTCTAAATAAATGATGTACTCAGAGACAAGTTTGAAAACTCCCTTCACTGCGGAAAAAGTAGGTGCTGGATACGGAACAACCCCGGGCGAAGGATCTGCGGCATGTGGTTGGGTATCCCATGTTGTAGAGAGAAGCTCCTCCAGAAAAGTAGGCCATTGCCCAGCAAGTTCAGGGCGGTTCTACTGCACAGTTGCTTGAAGAACAACATCCCGGGTCCGAGCATAACAGAAGTATACTTGCAACGGCTCCCCGACACTGCTTGGAAGGGTCCGTAGTGGCTGGTGTCGATGGTACAACAGAAGTACATGCGGTTGGTTCAGAAACAGGCTGAACAGAAGGCGTCGGGACGGAACGTGGAAGCTCGTCGGCTCGTCGGATGGCTCTACAGACCGATCAGATTGGGACGCAACCGAGTTTGACGGGGCCGACTCCTCCGATCCGAGTGGGGTAGCTGGAGCATGAGCGGGGGGTGCAACAATAAGCCTCGGGAAATCTC
Organism: Cynanchum wilfordii; assembly: GCA_025388415.1. NCBI lineage: Eukaryota > Viridiplantae > Streptophyta > Magnoliopsida > Gentianales > Apocynaceae > Cynanchum > Cynanchum wilfordii. The sequence continues at coordinate 198,658 of JAHSUH010000995.1, read as the reverse complement.
ATGGTGAGATCGCTCCAAGACTATATGGCTATAGGGCCTCAACGTATACAGGAACACGAACAACCCGACATAGCGTAGTAATCGGTGATGGGTAAAACAACTCCTGAACCTTCTTATTTGCACACATCCGCATCTGTCGAAGAATGATCTTTCCAATATTGATGGAGCGATACTAAATAATGGCAGCTAAAAGGAACATGCACTCCTGGTTGATGGTAAAGACATGTCATGTTGGCATGAGTGAGTGTCGCACAAAGAAAAACCACAACTTTGTTGCGTTGGTCAAGGACTGTCGTCTACACGAATATGCTCCATGGCGTCCAGATCTAATCTATGTGGTTCCGGGTACAGTGACAGTACGGAGGACCTCTGCACGAAGTTCCTCATCCGGATGATTGAGTATGTGCGAATACTCGTCCTCCTCTATATCCGAAACTCCTAGAACAACATTAATTACAGCAGTAGAAACCATCAACTGAACACCCCTCAGGCTAATCTCACCAGAATCGAAGTCCATAAGTTAGCGTAAAATTCCCTGAATAAAGCTGAAAGCAATTAGATCCACCACTACCTCGATTTATGACACCTACCACAACTGAGCGTTACAACGAGTTGTTACGGGATAAGAAATTTATTCCAGATAAGGGGTTTTACGAAGGTTGTTTGGCTGCCCAAGGGGGCCTAAGAGACATTCAACGGGCTGTTGAGGCTTTACAATGGACAATTTTTTGCAGTCCAAGATCACATCTGGATTCAACTTTAGTCGGGGAATTTTACGCTAACTTATGGACTTCGATTCCGATGAGATTAGCCTGAGGGGTGTTCAGTTGATGGTTTCAGCTGTCGTAATTAATGTTGTTCTAGGAGTTCCGGATATAGAGGATGACGAGTATTCGCACATGCTCAGTCATCCAGATGAGGAACTTCGTGTAGAGGTCCTCCGTACTATCATTGTACCAGGAACCACATGGATTAGATCTGGACGCCATGGAGCATATTCGTGTAGACGACAGTCCTTGAACAACGCAGCAAAGTTGTGGTTTTTCTTTGTGCGACATTCACTCATGCCAACAGGACATGTCTTTACGATCAACCAGGAGCGTATGTTCCTTTTAGCTGTCATTATTCAACATCGCTCCATCAATATTGGAAAGATCATTCTTCGACAGATGTGGATGTGTGCAAATAAGAAGGCTGGGGAGTTGTTTTACCCATCACTGATTACTACGCTGTGTCAGGCTGTTCATGTTCTTGTATACGCCGAGGCCCTACAACCGTATAAACTTGGAGAGATCTCACAAGGAGATTTTCCGAGGCATATTGTTGCACCCCCTACTCATGCTCTAGCCGCCCCACCCGAATCGGAGGAGTCGACCAGCCCGGGCCAAGGGCCTCATGATCACCCAGCGAGCCATCCAAGCCCATCTATGGCAGCTGACGAGCTTCCACGTTCCATCCCGACGCCTTCTGTTCAGCCTTTTTCTGAACCAGCTGCATGTTCATCTGCTGTACCATCAGCACCAGCCACTATGGACCCTTCCAAGCGGAGTGTCAGGGAGCTGCTACAAGTATACTTCCATTATGCTCGGACCCGGGATGCTGTTCTTCAGGCGGTTGTGCAGCAGAATTGCCCTGAACTTGTTGAGCAATGGCCTACTTTTCCGGAGGAGCTTCTCTTTGCAACACAGGATACTCAACCACAGGCCCGACCGATGGACATTCCGAGCCTAGATGTTGTACCACGGGCCACAAATCCTTCACCCAGGGCTGTTCCGAATCCAAAGCACCCACTTTTTTCGCGGATCACAGCAGTGAAGGGAGTTTTCAAACTTGTCTCTGAGTACATCATTTATTTAGAATATTTCAGTTGTGTTCTTGATTTGGTGGTCTGTTTTCCTAATTTTTTAGTATGATTGTTTTGTTCTTTTCTCGTGTCATGTTTAATTGATTGTGAGTTGTGTTGTCGTATTGTGTTTCGTTTTGGCAATGAGGGCATTGCTTTCTCTCTTAAGTTTGGGGGGGAGGCTTTGCCTTCTTTGCTTCGTTTTTCAATGATGTTTTTGTTCTTTGTAGAAGTCATTAAATGGTTAGTTTAGTTCAAGTATGGGGGACATTTTCAATGATAAAATTTCGGGGTTTATGTGGAATGATGCTTTTAATGTGTTAACGAGCCTTTAGTACTTAAAGTTTTTGTTGCTAACCGAACTTCAGTTAGATTGTTACTCATATTATATGCACATAGTCCAACCTTGAAAATTTTGAGTTCTTAGAAAGAGTTGAAATTGCATAAGGGTTCAAGTTTTATAATTGATTTGTTAATTCCCTTGAGGTGAAATCCTAGGAGGTTTAGTGTTTTGGAAATGATTTAGGCACTTTCATTGGATCGTTTGAGCCTTTCAAGCCTACCTTTCGGATATTATCCTTAGTTGTGCCAATTTGAGCTTATAAGCCTATTTTCTTGAACACTATATAATGTTTAAATAGCCACTTCCCATTATTTTACATATCATCTTATCTTTTCGTCCCTAAACCTTAAACTTAGTCTGTCTTGGATATTAAAATGATGTGAGTTTGGGGGAAGGAAGTTATGTTGTCATGGTTATCACCGTATTTCATGCATATGCTCGGTTTTAGCTTCATGTTGCCTTTATGGCTGTTAATTCAAAAAAAAATGAGGATTTTTTTCAAAAGAAGAGAAAAACAGTGTTTATATCCTCTATATATAAATTGTGTGTTTCTATAAGATGTGTTTTACATTGAATAAGTGAGCATATGTAGACAAAGAACAGTGGGCATGTGATAGTTATTGGGTGAATATTGAGAGCTCTATGCTTGAAAGAAAGAAAAATTGTGTGTGAGAGGTCCAAGGCATTCTAGGTGAAGGTTCTAGCATACTTATATCCATATTTCCATACCTTAGCCTAGCCTACATTAAAACCAAATTGAAGACCTTTTGATCTAAATTGCTAAGCTACCACATTAGTGGAGAGGGGTTATCAATTCAATTTATGGGAACACAAATTGGATCTTATGAATTGCTTTTTGATTTGATCTAGGAGTAAGGAGTTCATAGGAAAGGACTATTCACACACACACTTGAGTAGCATTCGAAACTATGTTTTGTTAGCTTCTTAATACTTGAGGAAATTGGTTCGTGAACATGTTTAAAGTGATTATTCATGATTTATTGATTTGAGAGCATGACCCCTATTTTTACTTCACTATGATAAGATGATTCCATATTGTTTTGTGTGTTTAGTAAATGTCCTCGGTTTGCTTGGTTGAGGTTTTGTCTTTTGCTTTTCTTTGACTTCTTTGAGACATCACTCGGGACGAGTAATGTATTAAGTTTGGGGGGTTGATAACTCTAGTTTTTGTAGAGTTAATGTTATTTCTTAAGCTTGATTTGATTTAAGAATGAGTGATATTACTTTTATTTGGGGTAGTTTTGTGATTATTTTATTAATTGTTGTGTGATTGCCTTATTTAGGAAAATGGCTGAAATTCAAAGAAAACAAGTGAAATTAGAGGCTGAATTGAAGGTGAAACAAAATTGAGGGACTTAATGCAAAAGTGAATTAAAAAGGAGTTTGGGCTATACAAATTGTAAGGGCTAAAGAAATTGATTAAGCTGATGAAATTGAAGAAAATAGAAGAGAAGCAGAAAGAGGCCCAATTATACAAAATAATTAAGTGAAGAAAAAAGACAAAGTCAAGAAGAGTTGTTCCGGTAGGATGAATGGAATTTTTGTTGACTTAGTAATTAACGAAATTTGAGGAAGGAAAGTGGAGGAAATATCGGGAAGTGGCATTGAACAAAATTGGGCATACTCAAGCTTCAAAAAGGGGATATACAAAAGAGAGAGAACACATCGAGTGAGCTGAAAAACACAGAGAAAACAGAAGAAATTCTGAGAAAAATTGTGAAGAGCAGAGTGGAAATTTTACACGAGAGCAGAGAAAAATAGACATTCTGTAATTTGTTGAATTCGGAACACACAAGAGAGCTGAAGAGAGAGTTACGGAAGACATTCCGTAATTCGATCCATTCCGAGTACCAGCAGTTCGTGAGCAAAAAGGGAAGAACAAAGAGAAGACATTCTCAAATTCAAGATCGAAGTGACCCGATTGAATTCAAGAAGTTGTGGTGCTGAGCAATCTGAAAAAGGGAAGATTTAGAAGCTTTGAATTTAAGAAATTAATTTTGAACTTCTGTTAATTCTCTTAGTAATTTATGTAATCATTTACTCGGCTGAATTTACAGAATGATTATGGAATCTGTTTTGACAGTTTTTGAATTTGGAATTATGAACTAAGTTTACATACACTAGGTTAGTTGGAACTTGTTATGTAATTCTTTGATTTGTGGTTATTGAGCTATATTGTTGCGTTAATTCACTCAAGTGATTATCAATTAAATTCCTGCTATTGATTAAATATCTTTAGTTGATTAATGAGTTAAGACTTGGATCCGAAAAGGGTTTAATGGACACAACACATGATTGGTGGCTTGGTTGAATCTTGTGAATTCGACTTTGTAGTATAGACATATATAATTACCTTGCTTGCTTTGAGAATTTTGGGTGTTTACTGTTAAGTCCTAACGTATGAGTTTATTCTTGTTGGCTGGAATTATGGGATGTTGAAAAACGTGAATTCTGGATTAATTGTCACAACATTTCATGTATATTGACCATCTTTAATATGAATAAGGGAAAACTAGTCTAGTGCTCACAATATTGATTTGTTCAATTTTTCTTTCTCTGTTTGGTTGCATGTTGTGTGTTTTGCTCACAATATTTCCATAAGTATTTTGTCATTGTTTTTTTTGTTATTTCCTTAATTGTTTAATTACATTTAATTTTCGAGTAGATTTAGTCAACAAACCATCTATTTGATTTATTTTTAATCCACACCTTACGTGTATTTCACAATAACAATCCATGTAGGATCAATATCCGGTAATTAAGTTTATGCTTGCACTCGTGTTTCATATTTTGCACAACAAGTTTTTGAAACACGAGTGCAAAATGTGAAACACGAGTTAAAACTTGTTGTACCCTACACCTATACCCTACACCTACACCTATACCCTACACCTATATCCTACACCTACACCCTACACCTTATACCTACACTTTATACCCTAAACCTATACCTATACCCATACCTATATCTTACACCTTATACCCTATACCTTATACCTCTATGCCCCTATATACCCTATACCTATACGTACAATACCCTAAATTCTAAAACTTATATCTTAAACACTACCCTCTAAACCCTACACATAAAAACACTACCCTCTACAATATAAACCCTAAATTCTAACAATATACCTTAATCCTAAACACCTAAAAAAACTTCCAAAATTGCTTCATAAGCAAAGGCAGTCTATTTTAATTTCTAATGAGAACTCATGATAAAAATAATTTCTAATTTATTAGTAATTTTAAAATAATTAGAAAATGTTTTAATTTATTAAATATATATGTATATAGCTGGTTTCACATTACGAATTCTCATATCTTCGCCAAAAACAAATTCTAAAATTTCTTGACCCACTGTATTCAAAAAAATTCAAGAGACCCGAAAATAACCACCCCTCGCCCCTCTACCGCACACACAGACACACACACTTGGGATCAAGACAACGAGCAATAGGGCTGCAAACCGATTTAAAATTAAACAGAAACAAAAGAGAAGATGCAGAGAAAGCATTGAGTTAACTCATATTCAGTTCATTAAAGGAGGGGAGAAGTAAGATTTTGACAAAGCATGAAAGAAAACAAAGGAAGTAATCCATCAACAACAAGGGCTTCTCATTTATCATATATGACATTCTACCCACTTTTTCTCGAGTACCACAAAAGGGTTTTCAACGAAGAAACAAAACATGCCAAGAGAAACAAGAAAAAATAGCAAAAAAAATCAAGAAACCAAATAACAAAAAAAATTTAGGAACAGCCCACCGACAGAGAATTTATCAGAAAAATGTATAAAATTTCTAAAATGAATTAATTTAGCACAAGGGACGACAATGAAATTATGAAAAAGGTGTTATATCATATATGTGGTATGCCAGTTTTAGCCAGCCCAATCCTTTCTACTAAAATTAGATTTAATCAAACATTAAGTGACATAGCATCCGATGAATAAATAGAGTACACAACTCAAAATTATCTTAAGAAGAAAATAAAACACACTCTAAAAAGAACTCACAAAACACTAAGGAGCAAAACTTTACTTATTTAGCAAATAGCTTTGTTTTTCATTTTGATGATTTACAAAGCTTAAGTACTTAGGAATTTATAGGAAACTAAATGAGATCTACACCACACAAAAACATTAGGTATACCAACCTCACCTACTAAGCTCATCTACCAATCTCACCTACCAAGCTCACCTAATTTTGCAATTGTAAGCAATTACATCATCAAACTAACCTTGGGCTTGGACAATATTATTTAGCTTTAGATTGGGGTTAAGATTACTTATTATGGGCTGACATTGATTCTCGGCACTCCCCCTCAATGTCGGTTCTCATTCTTTGCACTGTGCCGAGCTGACAACGAAACATTTCAAATTTTTCTATACTCAAACTTTTTGTGAATAGGTCTGCAACTTGATCATCGGTCTTTATCTGTCTCATCCCAATTTCTTCTTGCAAAACCTTTTCTCCCGATAAAATGATAGTGCACTTCAACATGCTTAGTTCTAGCATGAAAGATTGGATTCTCTGCCAAACGAATTGTTGATTGATTGTCACAATATAACAGAACAACATAATCTACTGGTTGATGTAGATTATTCATGAGCTGTATCAACCATGTACTCTCTTGAGCTGTCATTGCTGCTGCTCGATACCCAGCTTTTGTGGTTGATAAAGATACTGTCGGTTGTCTCTTGCTACACCAAGAAATTGTTCCAGAACCAAGCTTAAACACATACCCAGTTGTTGATCTCCTAGTGTCATGATCTCCTACATAGTCAGCATCACAGTAACCAACTAGCTTGCAATTTTCACCTTTCTTGTACAGAAGACCATAGTCAATTGTACTCTTCACATATCTTAGTATACGCCGAACTGCTTCCAAATGAGGCTTCTTTGGATTTTGCATATACCGACTCATCACACCAACTGCATAAGAAATGTCGGGTCGAGTCAAAGTTAAGTATATCGGACTACCTACCAATTGTCGATACATCGTCACATCTTCCAAATCTTTTCCTTCATGTGCACACATTTTGGCATTTAGCTCCATCGGCGTTGAAATCAGCTTGCATGCGAGTATTCCGAACCTCTTCAACAAATCTTTGGCATATTTCTATTGACAGAGAAATATTTCTTCTTGTGTTCGATCAACCTCTAGACCAAGGAAGTGCTTGAGCTGACCAAGTTCCTTCATCTGGAAACGGACTGATAAATTCTCCTTTGTCTGAAGAATTTCCGCCTCATCATCACCTGTTATGATTAAGTCATCCACATATACTAGCACGATAGCTAGATTTCCTTCATTGGCCTTGACAAACAAGCTGGAATCTACAGATGTTACTGAATAGCCACTTTGTGTTAGAAATTCAGCAATCTTACCATACCATGCCCCGGGTGCTTGTTTCAATCCGTAGAGTGCTTTCCGCAGCTTACACACATATTCGGGATGATCTTGGCTCTGAAAACCCATTGGTTGGATCATGTAGATCTCTCGATCCAGCTCACCATGAAGAAAAGCATTCTTCACATTCATCTGCCACAAATTCCAGTCTTTGTTGGCTGCAAGTGCAAGTAGGACTCGTAGAGTTGTAAGTTTCACCACTGGACTAAACGTTTCATCATAGTCTAGTCCGTACTGTTGAGAAAAACCACGAGCTACCAACCGTGCCTTGTACCTTTCGATTGATCCATCCGGACGACGCTTTATCTTGTAAACCCACTTGCAGGATATGGGTTTCACATCTCTTGCCTTTGGCACGAGATCCCAAGTCCGATTTTGCTTAAGTGCATCGATCTCTTCTTTCATAGCTGTCATCCATTCAGAACTATGCGATGCTTCTTCGAACGTCTCGGGCTCTGTTGCTTCTTCACTTATGGCTGCATTGGCGTATTTAGGATTTGGCTTTCGTGTTCTTGTTGACCTTCGGAGTTGAGATTGTGGAGTTGATTCTTCCATTTCACTGGGCCCACCTTCTTCGGTTTGTTTGATATACACGCCGGTTTGCCAAGGATTTTGAGATACTCTTTGCTCGACATCATTGCTTGTTTGGATCTTCCGATTCATCTAAATTTGGTTGAAGTTGAACAATATGTTTCTCTATCTTTTGTTGTAGCTTTTCTTTAAATTCTCTAGAGTCCGGTAGCACCTCCCTTTCTAAGGACCACCAAGAAGATGCTTCATCAAATAGTACTCTAAAAAAAAATAGTATTATTGAAGGGTGAAGAGGAAGTTCTCTACGCTAATAAGTAATCCTAACCCCAATCTAAAGCTAAATAATATTGTCCAAGCCCAAGGCAAGTTTGATGATGTAATTGCTTACAATTGCAAAATTAGGTGAGCTTGGTAGGTGAGGTTGGTATACCTAATGTTTTTGTGTGGTGTAGATCTCATTTAGTTTCCTATAAATACCTAAGTACTTAAGCTTTGTAAATCATCAAAATGAAAAACAAAGTTATTTGCTAAATAAGAAAAGCTTTGCTCCTTAGTGTTTTGTGAGTTCTTTTTAGAGTGTGTTTTATTTTCTTCTTAAGATAATTTAGAGTTGTGTACTCTATTTATTTATCAATTGGTATCAGAGCAAGGTCGTGAGTTAGGTTGTCTAATCTCTTGAAAGTCTTAGTATGCTCTGTGGTTGCGGTTGTGACTGATCTTCCACATCATAAACGATTTCTTGAGATTGTTAGTAAGAGAGTTTCTTAGTGTCGTGAGTAGTCCGTGACTTTGCAAGTTTTGTGTCAAAGTTAGCTTGTTTGGTATTACCGAGGTACTACAAACACGATGGGTGATCTTCAAGTCGTTGGAGGAATCAAGAAGCTCAATAACCAAAACTACAACATGTGGGCAACATGTATGGACTCTTACCTACAAGGTCAAGACTTGTGGGAGGTTGTCGGTGGTGGTGAAGTTACACAACCGGCAGTAGAAGATGCTAATGGTGTCTTGCGAAAGTGGAAAATTAAAGCAGGTAAAGCGATGTTTGCTTTAAAAACCACAATTGAAGAATAAATGTTGGAGCACATCCGGGATGCCAAAACACCGAAGGAAGCATGAGATACTTTTGTTACAGTCTTTTCAAAGAAGAACGATACAAAATTGCAACTTCTTGAGAACGAGTTGCTATCGATGGCACAACGTGACATGACAATTGCCTAATATTTTCACAAGGTGAAATCAATATGTCGCGAAATTTCGGAGTTAGATTTGACGAGCGTCTATTGGCGGCCCCGGGATAAAGAGAATAATTATCCATGGTTTGAGATCCGAATACCGAGGGTTCGTTGCTGCTGTACAGGGATGGCCGACACAACCATCACTTGTTGAGTTTAAAAATTTGCATACAGGTCAAGAAGTTATGGCCAAGCAAATGAGAGGAGTATTATTGAAGGGTGAAGAGGAAGTTCTCTACGCCAACAAAAGCAAAAGCAGTTTCAAACGACATATTGGTAGTGGATCTAATAGGGATGGTGACAAGATGCAAAGTTACCAAGGAAAGGGAGGCTCTCGTCTAGGGGAGCTTCGAAGAATCGCGGCAATAGCAGAAAGTTCGATGGTAAGTGTTACAACCGTGGGAAGATAGGTCACATGGCAAAAGATTTTTAGGCCAAGAAAAAGCATGTTGAAAGTAATGCTGCTACTTCCAATTCTAAAGAGATTTTCGAAGATAGTTGGGATGCCGAAGCGCTGTCGCTATGGAGGAAGAAGAATTAGCTCTCACAGTAACAACACCAAAACGAATTGACTATCGGAATGATTGGATCGTAGACTCGGGTTGCTCAAATCATATGACGGGTGATAAAATGAAGTTGCAAAACCCGTCAGAGTACAATGGAAGTCGTGTGGTGGTGACAACTGACAATTCAAGGTTACCGATAGCTCACATTGGTAAGACGACAATAACACCTAGATATAATTCTAGCCATGTGCTACTTCAAGATGTTTATCATGTCCCGGGAATGAAGAAAAATTTGCTATCCGTGGCTCAATTGACATCATCGGGCCACTATGTCTTGTTCGGTCCACATGATGTGAAAGTGTATCGTGATCTCAAAATCTCAGGAAAACCAACAATAGAGGGGCGACGATTGGAGTCTATCTACGTGATGTCAGCAGAGTCTGCATATGTTGACAAGACAAGGAAAAATGAGACAGCAGATCTATGGCACATGCGGTTAGGTCACGTTAGCTATTCAAAGCTAAGTGTGATGACGAAAAAGTCGATGCTTAAGGGGCTTCCTCAACTTGATGTGCGAACAAACACGGTCTGTGCAGGATGCCAGTATGGTCACACCAATTGTCATAAGAGGCATCGGAGTTTAAGGCAAAGGAACCATTAGAGTTAATTCACTCTGACGTGTTTGGGCCTATTAAGCAACGATCATTTGACGGTATGCAGTACATGGTGACATTCATTGATGACTTCTCAAGGTATGTATGAGTTTTCTTTATGAAAGAAAAATCGACACATTCTCAAAGTTTAAAGAGTTCAAAGAGTTAGTTGAAGGAGAAGTGGAAAAGAAGATTGCGCACAGACAACGGGGGAGAATATAGCTCAAGTGAGTTCTCTCAATACCTAAGGGAATGTCAAATACGTCATCAATACACTTGTGCCAACACACCGCAACAAAATGGTGTAGCTAAGAGAAAGAACCGACATCTTGCGGAAATTTGTCGAAGTATGCTACATGCAAAGAATGAGAGCTGACATTGAGGGGGAGTGTTGAGAATCAATGTCGGCCCATAATAAGTAATCCTAACCCCAATCTAAAGCTAAATAATATTGTCCAAACCCAAGGTTAGTTTGATGATGTAATTGCTTACAATTGCAAAATTAGGTGAGCTTGGTAGGTGGGATTGGTAGATGAGTTTGGTAGGTGAGGTTGGTATACCTAATGTTTTTGTGTGGTGTAGATCTCATTAGGTATACCAACCTCACTTACCAAGCTCATCTACCAATCTCACCTACCAAGCTCACCTAATTTTGCAATCGTAAGCAATTACATCATCAAACTAACCTTGGACTTGAACAATATTATTTAGTTTTAGATTGAGGTTAGAATTACTTATTATGGGCTGACATTGATTCTCAACAACATCATCAACAAATACAAACCCACCAGTCAGAAGTGATTCCCCAGTATAAAGGAACCTTAGCAAATTGATCCCCACAACAACAACATTGTTCTTTTTAAATGAGGAGTTTTGTAAGTTGATGGATATAGATATATAGATATATGTATATATACTCACCGTAGCTGCAAGAAAACAAGTGGAGGCCAACAACACGGTTGAGAGGATAAGGCGCTCTGTCACGTTTACAGATTTTGCTTCAATCACCTCCCTCATATACCAGATTTTGCGAGGCCATACTGTTTGTTGTTTCAGACTCCCCAAGTTGTCAAGCGATAAAATCAAGAAACTACCAAAAATTAATTTTCCTGAGAATTTGCCCTTCGGACTTCGGAGAAACTATTTTTGTAGGATGATCATCATTATGATTTTGTTATTAGTCCTTCTTTTTCTACCCGTAAGAACGACAGGATGGAACCCAAAAGAAATAATTAAAATAAAACCTGCAAAAAATCAAGAATTCAAATTAAATAAATAAAAATCAACAAAGAAAGTGGAAAATTATAATTAAGTTAAAAGATTTTTTTTTTTTTTAAAAAAAAACCAGAAATTATCATAGATAAAAACAACAAGAAACCAACCTCTAAACTAGGAAATGTCGACATGTTGATGTAGTTGGAATTTGGAAGACTTTGATGTAGAGAGACCCGAGAGAAGAAGGCATTGAACAAGAGAGAGAGAGAGAAAGAAGGAAGGATGAAAATGGGATTGAGTGAGATGAATGAACAGTGTTATATATATATATACACAGAAAAATTAGGCTCCTGTCGCGTGGAATTCTTGGGTTTTTCTGAAGTCGCTGTAAAATAGCCGTTGTAAAAGTAACCGTTGGAATTTTATGCACCTCCAAACTCCGATTGCCCCTCTTCTTCTCAAGAATACGCAGCACAGAATGGTTACCTTGTATCTCTGGGGGTAATTTAGGAAGTTGACAGAAAGTTAAACGGTTACTTTTTTCACCGCTTTTGAAAATTTCTAACGTATTATTTTTTTGTTTTTTAAAAGGAAACTTCTCACGCACATATAAGTTCTTTTTTCTTCTTTTTTGAATAATTATCCAAAAAAAAAAAAAAAAAAAAAAGTTCTTTTTTGAATATTTATATTTAGTTTTTTTTTAAAAAAAAAGCAAAAAGAAAAAAAAAAAAATTGCCACGTGGATGAAGACAAAAAACATTGCAAGACGTGGCGGCAGCTTTTTTTTTTTTTTTTATTTTTAATCATTTGATAGTAATAAAATTTGATACTTCCTTCAAAATTTTAAATTTAAATTATTTTTTATAAATACATATTAATATAATTATTTATAGTGAAAAGAAATTGTGCTCAAATTTTTTAAAAAAATAGCATATAAATTAAAATAGAAAATAAAATCATCATATAGATGATGAAACTAATAAAAGTAAGAAGGGAAAAAAATTAAACGAAAAAAATAAAACCAATAATAAAAAAAAAAACATATTATATAGAGATGAGGATAATCAAGAAAAATTATATAATATAAATATGATAAACTTAAAATTTTCTTCTCTTTCTTTTATTTATGAGATAAAAAAAAATATAGATTGGAGAAATGCATTTAAAAATTTATAATATAATAGAAATATATGTTTAGGACTTGGGCTGACCCAAACTCAATGGTCCAAATGTTATTCTAGTTCTGTTAAAATTATTTTTGAGACAGAATTATAGAGGTTTTAGAGGCCGCATGCAATTTATTTTTTAATTTTTTAATTTATAGAGTTCTGTTAGTCGATGTTTTCTCATATTTAATTTTTGTTACATTTGATGCCGACTAATCTAGATTCGGCCTGAGGTGCGCTCGTAGAGTCCAACTCTTATTTGAGGGTGAAGGTCCGACTCAAAACTTTTTTAATGTGACGCTAACCACCTCAGGGGGATTCGAGCCCTCGACCATCCGCCTTGAGGAGAAGCTTTAGGAGTCCGCTTACCAACTCCCCCAAGCTACTAAGTTGTTACATTTGATATTTTAGTCTCGCATTATTATTATTATTATTAATAATATAATAGGTTTCTATGTAAAACTTTTTTTAATTATTAAATTAATGTTACAAATTATTATTATTATTAGTTTTTGTTAGTGGATCAAGATTAATCCACATCGAGCCCGTTGAAAAAGTTGTAACCCAAAATTTTTATTAAGTCAAGAGAATTTCTTATCAGTCCACTTACACCTTAAATTAAATTATCTTTCATTTGAATGAATGCATTGATTTTTAAATTATTTTTTTATTTGAATGAATTGATGTTCAAATTAGTTTTGTTTGGATGAATGCATGTTTGTAATTTTGACTACGAAATCAAAATAATTTCAAAATTAATTTAGTTCAAATGAAAATTATTTAAGAATTAATCAGTCCAAATTATTTTTAATTTGAAGATTAAAAGAGTTTAAAAAAAATACAATAACTCAATTATCCGAAATAAAAAAAATTAGGACACATTTATCCAAAGAAAAAATATGTTTTAAAACAAATTAATCTGTTATCTTTAAAAAAAAAGGTTAAAAAAAAAATAAAGTATAAAACTTTTCCTTTTTAAAAAAAAATTTAAAACATTTTGCTTTGTATTATGTCTCAAACTGATGACCTTTAGAAGTTATAAATGATACCGTTACCAATTAAGCTACGCCTTATTGACATAAAACTAACATATATATATATATATATATATATATATATATATATATATATATATCAAAATCCAACCGTTGAATGATATTAATTCCTGTTTTCCAAATCAGAAATGTGTACACTTGTCAATCTTAGTCAAATTCATGTGATATATTTTCTTTAACATAGCTAAAGGAAAATTTTTGGTCAAAATAATATTGTAAAATCACGAACCAAATTGGACAATAAAATTTGGTAATTTTAATATAAACAGCCAATAAAATTGATGGAATGAGGAAAAACACATGCATGCAGTTGCGTTTAAGTAACAAATTAAAGAGTTTTAGGTACTTCAAATTTGCTTTTACTTTGTGCATTACCTTTTTGTAAAGATAACAATGATGAATTACTTTTTAATTTGCCATTTTCATACAATTTTAAACATATTTATCAATTAGTATTTGCACAAATAAGATTACTTTTTTACTATCTTTAAGATTATATGCAATCTAGAACGTGATTTGGCAAAGTACCATAACACTCATATATTTATATAATATATATATTTTTGGTTAGAAATATGATTTCTAGAGTCTAATTTGTGTCCATAGAATTCAACTCTTACTCAAGAAAATGTCTCATCTTGTCTCTTACAGGACGCTCACAGCGAGTGTCAAAACTTCGACCTCATACACTATTTACAACATGTGTTCTCATTGTACCAAGCTAATGACTTATATTTATATAATATATATATATATATAGATTCCATTTTGTAAGATTATGGGCTGTATGTGTGGGAATTTTTCTAATTAAAGAAAAAATTTCCAAAATCGATTTATTTGTTATAATATAATATTTGAATGACTATCTTAAAGGATGAACCTATTAAGGGATATGATTAGGTAAAATATCTAATTGAATCTCTTACCTATAGTTTTATATATCTCTTTATTAATCTCGTACTGTTTTTTTTTTATTATTATTGTATTATTTTTTTATGTATGACATTGTTTTTGTCAAAAAATTGAGAAATTGATGGATTTAGTATCTATACTTCTTTTCTTTATAAGTTTAAATACTAAATCGCTTTCTTTATATATATACACTAGATACACCATCCACACCCGGTGTAGAATTATCTAGTATATATATATATATATTTAAAATTTAATAATCTTTTATATGTTATATTAACGTTAATGATGAATTTAATCGAATAAGTACAATAAATAGACTTGAAACAAAAAATAAAAAAAAATTTACAAACTTTGAAAACTGAAAGAATTGGAAAAATATACAAAATATAAAAAGATAAATTGTATGGTTTTGAATATGTAATTTTAAAAAATTATATCAGTCCCAATAGAAAACAACAACAAAAATATATATATATTAAAATTAGGATTGTTGCTATGAATAATAACATTATATAAAAAGTAATAGTACCTTGATGAAAACTCCAAAAAGCTAAACTTTATAAATAATTGAAAAATAGGTTAAAAATTGGATATTAAATAGAAAAATAATAGAATAATTTTTTTTGAAGAAGATCAAAAGTTTAGATAATATCAAAATTAATTTAAAAAAAAAAAAAAGAGTAACATAAATACAACTGATTCTATATAAAAATATTAAATAGAAATAGTAGAATACTAACAATTGAAGTACATTAAAATTTTATATAAAAACAAAATTTAATGGATGAAAAGAAGATAAAAATTTCATATAAATTATAACTAATGCTATCATAAGAAAAAACAAACATATAAGAAGATAAAAATATAAAAAAATTAAAATAAAATAAAAAATATTTATAAATAAGATATAAACAATATATTTATATATAGAGAGAGGAGAGGAACGTGAATAGATTAGGAAGAAAAAAGAAAAATACTTTCTAAAAAAATAATTTTTTTAAAAAATAAAATAGTTGCTAAGCCAAGGGAAAAAAAAAGTTTTAAAAATAATAAATATTTGATAGTAAGTAAAATTTGAAAAGTCTAACTTTAATAATTGAGTAAATTAATGTAGATTAACTAAATGTGAAGTATTGGAAAGATAAAGATTTAAATAGAAAAAATTAATAAAGATAGAAATAACCTTAAGATTACATCTAATTGCAATAAGACCATTAGAAAGTTGTAATCTTTTATATATATATATATATATATATATTTTGAAGGTTGAAGATAGTGTTTTTGAGTTGGGGGGATTTTTTTTTTTTTTTTTTTTTTTTTCCGATTAAAAATATTTAATGTCGACAATAGTAACTAATTTCTTTTGTTATGAGTGTTATCTCATTGGTTAGAGTCAAGTTGTGTAGAAATTTTTTTTTTTTTTTTTTTTGAAAAAAAAAAAGGAAAAAAAAATCTTTCACTACCCCAACACACCCCAAAAATAATGCTTTTATTTGATTTGTAGGATTTTGAATCTATAGTTTGTGGGGTGAAGAAGGAAAAGAAACAAAGGGTTTGATGGTATATATATTTTTTTTTTCTAGTCAAGTTAAGTAGTAACTGTTGTCTAGTAAGGTAGTGTGACTATCGAATCACTTATAAAAAATAAAAGTTGAAAGGTATTATCCTGACGTAGGTCTTCCGACGATTAAGTTAGAAAAAACACAGAAAGAATGTCTCAAAATATAAAAGAATAGTGAGAATCTCCCTTTGATATTTTTGAATGCCTGGGAGAATGTGAAATGTATGAAAATATCATGTGTGAGTGAAATATCGAATTTTATATGAATATGCTAACGAATGAGGAGTGAACATATAAAGAGAGTGGCAGATTGTCGACTCATGTTAAGGGCATGAATAATATTTTAAAACAACCACATGTCATAATCATTTAATGTTTCACTATTAGAAAGTACATATCTGACGATGACCTTATCAACTTTTACACATCTTGCACTTAGACATACAAAGTACCGGTTTTAACATGGCAAAGGCTGTCTAGTAATCTCACCGAGGTGTCCTCTTACAAATCACCTAATTGAACTCCCTTACGTGACATACAATTCACTTTAGTGCCTTCAGAGTTAGAGATAATTTTTGACAAATATTGAACTTGGAGTCATTTAAGAAACATTTTGAATAACAAAAAAAAAAATTATAAATATTTTCTTTTTTGAAAGAGAAATTATAAAATGTTATTAACATAAGATATATTATGTTTACATATCAACTTTTTTGGTATAATCTAATGGAAAGTAAATGATGTTAATCTCAAATGACTAGCACTATCTCTACTTAAGCCTCATTATTACAATTATGGAATAATTAGTTGATCTTACTTTTCATCAGAAAATATGCAAATCTATCTATAATAAAATATCCTACTAGGGATATATATATACATATATATATATATATAAAAGCAATAAAGAATGGTATTTTTAATTTATTGATAACCCCATGTATGTAGGCGTAGATTGGTTTTGAAATATAAAATACTCTTAAAAAGTGAACATAAAAGGAAAACTATATTCTTTTCACATTTTTTTAAAAAAATATATATAAAATATGGTCCTTTTGAGTATAAAATTATTGCCAATATCCTTTTTTTCCTTATTGGTATAAATTCCTATTTAAGATATACCGGGATAATTCTTTTATTATTATTATTATTAATTATCCCATTTAACAATAAAAGAAAAAGTGTGCAAATTGTTTGTGAGAACAAATTTCCTTTTCTCTTCATTATAGTTTTATTTCCAGAATATCCACAACTGGGATGGTTTATGGAGTCTTGCTTCCTATTAGAGACATTATGCCATTTTTTTTAGGTGATCTAATTTTTTGAGATATCACGACTTTAACTAATTTAGATTTAGTTTGGGTTGCACCTATAGAGTTCAATTGTTACTTGAGATAATACATCATTCCGATTCTTACATGATGCTCACAGTAAGTGTTAGAACTTTTGATCTCGTATAACATTCACAATACACTTTCCAAGTCTAGGGGCTTTAATAGAGATACTATGTGCTATGCATTATGAGAGAAGACAAAAAAAAAACCCAAAAAACAAAAAATAAAAAAGGAATAATGAAGAGCTCTCAAACCCTGCTGCGAAAAGGACAGAAGACGAAGTTCGAGTCAACAGTCTAGAGAAACAAATTCGGGTCAATTTGTATATATATATATATATATATATTTGTACAAAATTGTAGAATAGTCATTGCATTTGGATAGTTTTAAAACTTTATGAAAATAGTGGATGTTTTGGGGGAAAAAAATTATTATGATGTAACATAAAACCACATGAATATCTAACTTTTTTTTTTCTTTTTTTTTAAGGTGGTAATAGATTACTATGTATATATATATATATATATATATATATATATATATAAGAAAAAAGTATATTTTATACAAAATTTGAGATATTTATATCAAAAAATTAAATTCACGTGCTTTTGTGAATCCAAGCCAATGAAAAAAATAAAATCCCACCAACTTTGTAAATAGTAAATTGAATTATATATATCTGATTATACTTTTACATTTTATGAACATACTTAAAGAAATGAATAAGCTAGGATATATATGTATATATATATATATAATATATATAAGAACAGACAACAAAAATACTTCTTTTCATTTGTTAAAAAGTTAATATATTGTTGACTTGACGGTAAGTAATTAATATTAAAATTAGACAAAAAAAAATCAAATTAACAAGATTTATATAGTTTAATGTCACGATTCATTGCCAATTAGTTTAAGATCAAAAACTAAAATTTTAAAAAGTTGATTGTCAATTGACACTATTATTACCCTATATTTTTTTATCAATACTTTTGTCTATTTTTTTGTTGAATGTTTTGTCACCCTGTCAATTAGGGAGGAACAATGATTGCTTAAGTTAGGTCGTTAACGTAAACTAACAACTTGTTATAAATACATTCATAATTTTTATAAGTATATATATAATAGACGTTATTCTAAATATCAATATAGACTCACTCCTTATATATATATATATATATATACATATATATAGGCATAAATATATGCACAATAAATGACGAAAGATATAGTCTTTTGTTTTAATGAAGAGCGACATTCTTTTAGATAAAATCTCACATTAAAATTAAAATATAACTTATTCTCTTCAAAGTAGCTTTATAAAAGGATTTCACATCTCCACAGTTATATGATAAGAAGAATATTTGCTTCACTTTTAGACTTTAGATACGACAAATTTCGATTGAAGTATCCGAGCTTTTTGAGAAACAATCATGTTTCTCACTTCCAAATATGTAGAAAATCCGACTCGTATAAAAGGGACCATTCAAACCTAAAGAGAACCATCCGACTACATCACCTACAAAAAACATGCACAACCAAGCCCCCTGATCCTGAAGCTAGTGTCCAAATCCATAGAATTGTTTTTAATTTTTCCCCTCCCAATGTATCCCATGGAATGTTGATTAATCAAAAAAAAAAAAAAAAACAGTAAATTTGATTAATAATGCCTAAAGTTTACAAAAAGAACTGCATGCATGAGATTCCTGATTGCAAAGCTTCGTCATCAAATCATGCATGCATGCTGCTGAATTTTCTAATCAATCGATCTTCATGTTCTTTTTTCTTTTATTATTATTATTATTATTTTACACCCATTGCAGGAATGAAGAAAGGAAGATCCTTCCGAAGCAACACAAAATCCCAATTGAAAAATCAAGATTGAAGCAGCCCTTAAAGCTCAAAATATTCCCTGACGAATTCAAATCGAAAAAAAAAAAAAAAAAAACCAATCTTCAATTTTTTTCTTTCTTCAAGAAAATGGAACACGATCGAAAACGTGTTGTTCACTTGATCAATAATTCGATCCGCTTAGCAGAATAGTATGATACCACCAATTTTTTTTTTTTTTTTTTTTTTTTGTTTTGTACTCTTATCTATATATCAAGAAGATTATGATTCTTAACTGCATTATGTGAACCAGAATTTTCATGCAATATCCAACAAAATAGATACATATATATATATATATATGAAAAAGGAATTTCAAATGAATGACATATAACTGATTTGGCTATAGTATTTTCAAAAATTATGTCACAGAGATCGATCTAGGGACAGATGGAATTAATTCATTTACTCCATTGATCATTCAAATTATTCTCATTATAATTTCTCTACCTTCATTCATGTTTGTAAAGATTTTCTGATTCTCAGCATGTTAACCAGGATATATAATATCCATATATACCAACCAACCAACCAACCACAGAAAGAAAAAAAAAAAAAAAAAAAAAAAAAAAAAAAAAAAAAAAAAGAAAAGAAAAAAGATGCAAAGATAAGCATATACTAGCTCAAATTCCACTACAACATTGTACTGATTGCTCAAGAATAATCAAAATTCCATTACAACATTCTAGTGTGCTCTGATCCGATCAGCTGCAAGAATTCAATAAATAATAATAATACTGATTAATTAATTCGAGCAATGTAATTTAATTAAATCGATATTCATAATTACGTGAGAATCACATTAAGAGTATAATATATTCAGGCTATATGAACTATTATATAATTTTATACCTATTCTCTAATGTGAGACTAATGTGAGACACCTTAAAATAAGTCATATAATAATTGATTAAATTATGTAAATTTTAAGTTACTTTATTATTTCGATGTTTAAATATTGTACTAGGACAACAAGTAAATAAATACAATTGATAAAGGTTTCACATTTAAACGTAAACGTTACGTGTTCAAATCATATTCGAAATAAAAGTGTCCAGATTAAAAAAGAAAAGCAAAATATTATACCGAAATGTATGTGTGGTCTCTGATTTCTTGTCACAGAAGGTTCCTAGTTATAGGGGTACCTTAGACTGAATCATCAACCATGCATGGATGGATACATTAGGCATCGAAAAGAAGTGTTCCTAATCCATTAATCTAATATATATATATATATATATATATATATATATATATATATATATATTTCTCCCAATAATAAAAGCGGATATTCTCTACCGAAATGTACATTTGCCATTAAACTAAGGGCATTGAATGGAATCAAAATCTGGAATCTTATGCTTAGCATCAGCTTTCCAACATTTTGGAAGTTCAAGTACTATATATATAATTTTTTTTTCTTTTTCTTTTTTCCCTTTTCTTTCTTGAAATATTTCTGCATTATATATATATATATAGTATATATATATATATATATATATTGTCCATATATGCGTGAATCCAAAGAGAGAATCATCAGAAATTTACCGAGGCATGACGAAGGAAATATGGGGTGTGTTTTCAGACAGTGAAATATTACATCACCTCCATTGTATTAATGTATGATATATTTTTTGAACTAAAACACTTTTTCAACAATTAATTATATCAATTATATAAAAATACAAATTGTATCTATAACCTTTCTATTTAAAATTCCAACCATTTAAAAAAAAAAAAAAAAAAAAAATATATATATAGATATATTTTTTTTTTTTTATAACCTATAGTAATTAATAAATATTTTTTTTTTTTTTTTATATATATAGCAGTGTACCTATTATACAGTCCAAATGTAACTAGAATGTAAGACAAAAAGCCCTAAAAATTTGATGAATTAGTTAGAATATTGCTAGCAATCAGAATATTCTTTATTCATGTCTCTGATTATTTTGTTCTCAAGATCTTCATCTTCCATCACTTCTAGGGAATTAATAAGCTTTATAATAATACATACCCTCATAGCATATTACTGCAATATTCTAAAGTATATATTAACTAATATGCTCTTGGATTACAAATCATTTGCTTTATATATACCCAATCAATATATATATATATATATATATATAATTAGTTATAATGATGTGTTCTTGCTAAATCAGGTTAGAAAATAAATTTAACTCCTCTCTATTATCATCTTAACCTTTTAGAATATGAGACAATTTACAACTCTTTTAACACTTGTCCCATGACTTTCTATATATACACCTTATTAGTTATAGATTATAGAGAAATTTCAAGCGTGTTAATTAAATACTTAGTATATAATTATATAAATTTTAAATTTAATTAAATATATCTAATTTAATTTTTCGATTAAATGCTTATTTTGATTTCATTATTATTTACTTCATAAAATATATATATATATATATAATGACAAGAAGACTTAGTTCAATGTTGTAACACTTTTACCAATAATTATGAAAGGTCATAGGTTCAATCAATATATATATATATATAATACAATCTTGAGAAAACGGTTTAGATACATGTATATGATGGAATGAATAATTATATATATATATATATATATATATATAGATATATATATATATAATAGACCAAAAGTAGTGAATTAGGTAGTGTATATGACAAGAAGTATTTCGGGTAAGAACTTAGTACTGCTCCATTGGCGTAATAGCTTTAGAGTGATATTGATCTTTCGGATTCACTTTGTAGATAGATAGCGTGAGGGGAAGGGAATTGAATTTCACATATATTGTCTACATTTCAAAAACAATTTGAAAGAAACAAGTCAATCCACTTAACTAATTAACGGTCTTATGGAATCAGAACAAGAAATTAAATTAACCTTACCTTATATTAATCAAATTTGGATGAAACTCTTAATTATATGTGTTACCACATGTGAAGAGGTGCAAAGTGAAATTGCTTCACTAGTCAAGGGTGACGTGGCCACGTGTTTATCTTTATCCGAGTCAACGAAGTGAGGTACAAGACACCTCGTTGGGTTATGTTGGCGTGGCCTTGGGCCTGTCCTTATTCAAGTTAGTGAGGTGATATGGCGAAGTGAAATATAAGTCACCTTCAAGATCGTAATTAATGGTACATCGTATTTAATGCCCTGACAAGGTGGTTGTCAAAGTACTGAGCATGCCCTGTCCATAAGTCAACAATTCAGAGAACACTTTCCAAGTGTCTTTGCTTGATTAGGTAAGTCAAGTATATATAGGTATATTCTTTCCCGACCAATTCATTAGACAAACTATTATTTTCCTAGCATTTAGAGCAAGAAATTTAAATTCTCTCTAAAATTCAATGTTCTGGGATTCTTTGTTCCCTCTTTGGGACAAACCCCTAATTACGTGACTTGTTTTACAGGTTACTCAATACTACTATACTCAATACATCTTTCTTTCCTACATGAACTCCAGAGAGATTTTGCACCGATCAACATGATAGCATTATAGCGTAAATTTGTCAATTTATTTGAAGTTGGCCAAAAAGGAAATGAGAAAGAAATAAAGGGAATGTGAAGTGTTTTAAAAAAAATAATAGATATAAGCTTCCTTCTTTTTCCTTTTTCTTTTTTTTTTTTTTTTTCTTTCAGACTTCAATGAAATGACAACTTTATATTTATAATAATATTATGTACTCAATACATATCAAATTTTGATAGGATTTGGTCAATTTTAATGCGAAAAAAAAATTAGATAATAGTAATTAATTAAATAATATAACTATTATAAATTACAGATTAAGGATTGAACTAAGAAATTATAAATTTTTAGGAACTAAATCTACAAATATTTCTATTTTGATAACTTTTTTTTTTTTAATAATTTAATCAAATCAAACACGAAATTCGATATCGTGGTGTGTAAAAATCATCCACCAAAAGTAGATAACTTTGAACTTTAAGGGTGCAAAATTTGGATTTGGATTTCCCCACGAGTCGTACAATTTTGATCCCATTGCTTTTCTCACTTTAATCTCTTTTTTTTTTTTTTTTAGGCGATCCGGTATCCGAACCCACACGAGATTGGGCCTGGGGTGCGTTCGTCGAGACCAACTAACTCGACACGTGGTGGAGGTCCGACCCAAACTTTTTAACATGACGCTAACCACCTCAGGAGGTCAACCCCCGATCATCCGCCCGGGGAAAAACTTTAGGAGTTCACACCAACTTTATAAAAAAAAAAAAAAAAAGTATGCCAAAATATCGGAAATTGCTTAAAATCAACTTTTATCTTTATTGACAATTGATTTTAAGCAATTTCCAATATTTTGGCATACTGTTTTTTTTTTTTACTAACTTACTTTCCAATCAAAAATATACAAAAATGTTTGGTAATAATTCATAAGTTTTGGACAATTTAGCAAAGAAATAAAAATAGAAAATTGATAATTTTCTTCATTATATTTGGAAGACAAACATCTAGGTCGAGAGTTTCACCTTTTTGTGCAAAATAGTAATTTTTCGATTCAATCTTTTAAATACTTATATTTGTTTGGATTATTCATAAAAATTTATTTTCATGTTTTTTTTTTTTTTTTTTGGAGCAAAATTTTCTAACTTATGGCTAAATTTTATCATTTTTTAAAATATGTCATTTGCTTGTTGTAACAATAAAAATTATAGACTAAAAAAAATATGCTCAAAAAATGAAAAAAAAAAATAAAAAATGGCCAGAACTCAGAGAATTTTACCCTAATAGACGAAATTAGAAATTTGAAAAAAAAAATTAATGGATCAAGAAAATGTGAATAAACACAGAATTTTTACAAGACTAATTCAAAAATTATCCATAGAACATTATATATATATATATATATATATATAATATATATATATATTATGTGTGTATGATTAATGGGAAGAAGACGTGGGGTTACAGAAAGCGCACCCAGAAATAAAATTGCCATCCTACTCAGACCACCATTTATATGCTGCTTTTTTTTTTTCTTTTTTTTTGGGACAATGGTTTCTAGGTACTGAAAAAGCCTATAAACTCATGTCTTCATGTTTAATAAATATATATATATATATATATATATATTTTTTTTTCCCCAATACGTAAAAATAATAAGTAAATCGTGTAATGGTATATAAGAATAAACTCATAGTCAATCAATTTATATGTTGGGGGTTGGTGGATTGGGTGAGACAGTTTGTTGTTAACAGTTAGACCTGGACACACAAGTCGGGACAATTATGGGCGTTTTACAAAGAAAGGGGGAAATCAAAAGCGGGTATCATCGGCCGAACTAAGTGCTACACCCGAGGGGGGGGGAGCCACCTCTAGAATCCCGGGAGGTCCACCGGTTGATTTTGGGGTTGAAATCCAATTATGTTCGGTTGGGCCCTAGCGGGGGCCAGGCCTAGGGCTAAGGGGGTAATGTGATACCCCCTCTCACATCGAAATGATAAGTAAATGTGTAATAGTATATCGTATAAATCTTTCGTTCTTATGACTTAAATGTGTATATATAAGTTGTAACTTTTTGTGTGATTTAAAAATAAAAAAAAATTGTAAAGCACTTTTTTTCACAAGGAAAAAAAAATTATAACTATAACTGTACAAAATATTTAGTTATATATATTATATAAATGGTTATAAGGTTTAAAAGTTTAATCAGATTCAATTTAACTCTCTTAGAAATATATATATATATATATATATTATACATACGTATATACATAGATAGATTTCGTGTTGTTGGAGAAAAATTTTATGTGCAATTTATAAGGTTTATATCTTGAGTAATGAGATCTAATTACTTCTATTATAGTACGAATTAATAATATATATTTATACATGCATGTAGACATATATTAATTACTCTTATCTTTTTAACTTTGAATTTAAGATTTATGTCTTAATCATTTTTCCTAATTTTAGGTATATATTGGTTCAAACACAGGTTGTGCGCAAAAAAGAAATGTTTTATGTTGTCCAAAATATCATCCGAACCACCACGTAAAAACTTTGCCAGATTCTTTCGTTCAAGAATATGATTATATCATCTTTGTTTGATACAGTAACTTTTTTAAAAATATTTGTATATATATATTCTACTATATATAATAATTAACTTTTTAACCTATTTATTACCCTATATATATATATATATATATATATATATGACATGTATATATATCCAGATTGTTCTTAGAATAATAAAAAAAAAAAAAATCAATTAATTAAATGCTGCCCTAACCCTATAGTGCCTTTCAGGGCTTTCAAGAAAACAAGCAAATTCTCAAACGTACAACTTTTTCAAATGTCTCTTCACATTTTGTGTATAAGTCGTGCATGCCACCACCAGGCATGGCAGTCGGGTGGTGAAGTACCTCAAGCTCCACATTGAACACCCAAGATTCGAACCTCACTGAGGACGTAGAACTTTGTCAATTTTTTGGAAGTATTATGAATTATTGGTTATGTGGGTTTAGACCTTATTCCCTCATGTGTTAATGGGGTTAGAGTAACCAAATTAAGCTTAATCTCAGCGAGCTATGACTCTTATACAATAAACTTATGTAGACGTGTATATATATATATATATATATGTTAAGTAATTAAATTTAGCTTTTCTTTATTACTTTATAACCATTTCTTATGTGCTAAATTAACTCAATTTAACTTTTATATATATATATAACAATTACATATGATTGAGTTAACAGTAGGAATAAAATTCTACATCAATTACAAGCGTGCATGCGGTACTCCGGGTGGGGGTATATATATATATATATATATATATATATATATATATAGGAAGAGTATTGATATGGGACAAGATGAAATGAAAACGATAGCGTATCTTTGAGTCAGCCACTTAAGATGGCGCTTTCAGTTTTCCACACTCAGGTAAAATCATGAGTACTGATATGTTGCTATCCTTCTCAGGTGGGGGGAGGATGAGACACAGAACACGGCTACGGATTTCGAATTTCTCTTTCTTCTTAGTGGAGAGAGAGAGAGAGAGAGAGAGAGAGGATCATAATATCGATCACAAATTTTTTTTCTCATGGTGGGCTGGGACATTTTCTTCTTTTTCTGGGGGAGTTCATATACAACATATATATGCATATATATATATATATATAAATATATAAGTATAAAAAGACATAACTGAATTTATAATAACCTTCATGAGTTAGAGATACGTTACGTGTGAATATGTCTTTAATATATATATAGATATGAAGGTACCATTAAATCAGATTTCATTAGAACATTATTCATTAACACCCCACCACCACCACCACCATCCCACTATTACAAGTGTATACAGGTTCTTGCTAGTCCATAATATACCCGGCCAGTAGCCACGACTAAATTATTTGATGCTATTGTACCATTGAAAGAATTATTTGATGCCAAAAAGCTATCCCTCATGGATTAGAGGGACCTTAGGTTAATATAGTGTCAATAATACCGTATCACATCGAAAGTTATATCTTGAATATGTAATCGTATATAAAAATATTTAGGTATTCATAACAACTTGAAATTTTTTTTTGTTAAACGATATACACAAATCAAATAGTTGACCTTAGGCTTTGCCAGACTCATAGTCACAACACGGATTTACAGGTATGGATCGTGTAAACCATGATATTTCTAGCTACATTCTAATCACCCAAAAATGTCATTTCTAGCTTTTTCTTTCTTTCTTGCGTTTTTTTTTTTTTAAAAAATTTTTATTTTTAATTACATAACTACAAAAAGAATGCCTTTCAAACTTCTTGTTATTGAAAGTTAGTGTGTATTTTTTTTTATTTAAAAAAGCATTAATTGGAAAAAAAAATAAATTTTAAAAAGTAGTTTATGCTTTTTAAAAAGTAGTTTAAAATTTCTTTAAATTAATAAAGGTAAGCAATAATAGTAACTGAATAAAAAGAGCAATCAAACTTAAGCAAGGAACGGTAGATACTGATAGGGAAACAATAAAGTGGTCAATGAAACAATTCTCCAATGTAAAAGATTTACTATATAGATTGAATAAATAACATTTATATAATAAGTTTGTCATCATATATATATATATATATATATAGTTGTGATTTATATAATTTGTCAATATTTAATTTTTAACTATCATAAAAAATTCTTTTATAAAGTATCATGGGAATATTTGTTCACATTTATTAGTCTTGATTAGGTAAGATTTTCTAATGTGTCAGGCAGGACAAAGATGGATTTTACTGAAATTGTCAAGTAATCTACAAAAAGTCATGTGTCTGGATGGTGTTCCCGTCTTTTGGACCTTTAATCATTAAGTTAGTAAATACTTTTGAGATTCTTCTCAAAGTACGAAGAACCAAGAGGATAAGTCTTGAAGATTAATTATCTTAAATACGCAAGGAGTGCAAAATATGTTCTCAAACTCAAGCTTGCAAGAAAGTAAAAAATGGATAACTTAGTATGTGTTTTGCATGCGTTATCGAACTTATATGTGGAGTTTGGCCAATAGTGTGAATACACATGAAAAGTGGGCATTATTCTCCAGCTTACTTTGTGGGCATGTACAATTCCTTTTTCAACTACTTCTCAGAGTTAATTTAATGTTCGGATACTTAGGAATACGAGCCTAACAATGATCCATGTCACTTGCATAACTCCTATAACCTCTAGTCGTGGTAGTTATACCGAGGTGGATCCGGCTCAACTAACATGCCATATTATACATTAATATGTTCCATCTAGGTGAAAATCGTATCACTTTGGTACCTTGACCATTTGATTAAGCTCTTAACATATATGTTGATTAATAGCTCTTTTATTATTAATATAAATTATCTTTTCTAGCATCCACAATTAAACAAAATCATTCAAAAACATTAGCATATCAAAAATTACTTTTCTTTTATCAGTGAAAGTGGGAGACGTAAATTAAAAATTTATCTTCAATTTAGTGCTTATCAGGCTGGTCAAATTATAAGCAAGCTTTAGTGCTTAATGATTAGTTTTTTTTTTTTTTTTTTAAGACAAAAACAGGATATATAGAGTTGCATGTAAATGTCTTTCCTACCCTTCCACATCAAGTAATGCTTCATATAATAAGAGGGCCAATAATGTCAATCAGCCTCAATATATATATATATTATAAAGTATGAGCATCAAATTTTTGGCTACTAAAGTACAAATCTTCATACTTAATATAGCTTAAGGTTAGATCCCACAAACATTCAATATTAGAATCATTTTCTTTCCTTCAAATTTCCACTCTTCTTATTATTTTCTATATGTATTCATAAAATAACATGTTGGAGTCACCAAATTCCGGCAGCAGTTTGGTCATCATCGTTTACCGGCGACCGGAATCAGTACCGTATCTTCCCAAGTGGAAAGAACATAGGATAATCTACGAGAAGAAGAGTATATCATAGAATGTGCTGTCGGACAAATACATCAATCAAAATTCCTTTTCCCTCCCATAAATATTTCACCATACTCGTCATTTCAAAACACTCACAGTTCTTCTTCACCATCCCTTTTTTGCCTAATTAAAAATCCCATCTTTCTTTCTTTTCTGTCTGTCTTTCTTTCTTTCTTCTCTAACCATCAAAAAGAAAAAAGATGGTGAAATTCTCCAAGCAATTTGAAGGTCAGCTTGTTCCTGAATGGAAAGAAGCCTTTGTTGATTATTGGCAACTCAAGAAAGACCTCAAGAAAATCCATCTCCAAGAAAATAATGCTAATCATCAAAAGAAGAAAAACCCACAAAATTCTTTGGCTAAAACTATTTTCTCCTCTTTGCATAAGTTTTCCATACTTGGAAGAACTCAGAAGAGAGAGCACAAGGCCATTCAAGTAAATTGTCCCTTTTTTTCCTTTCACATTTCTTTCACCTTTGTCTTTCTTCTTCCGAGGAAAAAGCAACGGATTTTAACACTTTCTTACTTCCATTCATGTGAATAATGTGATATAATATTATCTTTCTTTTTGTTCCTTTTTTTGTGCAGGTTCATCGGAGACTTGCTTCCTCAGCTAGCAAAGGAGGAGACTTGTACGAAACAGAATTGCTGGAGCATTTTTCTGATGACACTGATGCTGCACTTGAGTTCTTCTCGTGCCTTGATCTTCAACTCAACAAAGTAAACCAATTTTACAGAACTAAAGAGAAAGAGTTTCTTGAAAGAGGAGAATCATTGAAGAAACAATTGGATTTTCTCATTCAGCTTAAAACTGCCATTAGGAAACACCATCCAAAGGGTTCTTCTTCTTCGTCTTCTCAAGAATCCAAGGAAGATGAATCAATCTCCGGCACCATTTCTTGTGGTACATCCATCATCATATCATCATTTTGATGAGAACCCATAAATTTAAATCTTTTACCATTTTCTTGATCATCTAATAATGGTTATTAATTATGTACAGATGAAGAAGAAGAAGAAGAAATCCAGTATTTCCAGTGCAGAGCAAGAACAGGGGCAGGGGCAGGGGCAGAATAACTTAACCAATGATGAATCTCAGTCAAGAGAATGTCCGAAACCAGATGAACTGGAAAAGACATTGAGAACAAAGAAAGAAGATGGCCGGAAACTGAAAAAAAATCTGTCGAATAGTCGTCATCATGTGATCAATTGTCAAGGGAAAAACTTAAGAATTCATATTCCTTTAACCAATCCAACTCGAACATTCTCTGCTATAACATACTTACTTTGGGAAGATTTGGTTAATCAATCTTCCAAGAAAAATTGTGGTCCGGAAGGAAGAAAATTACACATTAACAAAACAAAGTTACATCATGCTGAGAAAATGATCAAAGGTGCATTTGTTGAGCTATACAAAGGTTTGGGGTACCTCAAGATTTATAGGTAAAAAATATATATATTTGTCAAGAAATGAAAAAAAAAATTACAAAAATTTTTTTTTGCTTTGAACCCATTTTAGAGAATTGCTAAAAGTTTTATTTTTCTTGAAAATTTCAGGAATTTGAACATGCTTGCTTTTGTAAAGATTTTGAAGAAATTTGACAAAGTGAGTTCTGGGCTTAAATTTCAGCTTATTCCATTGTACTGGTTTTAACTTCTTTTCTTTTCTTTTTTCATGGGTTAATAATTTTGTGAAATTTCCTTTAATTTGTTTACAGGTAACTAATAAAGAAGTTCTTCCCATTTATTTAAGAGTGGTGGAGAGCTCCTACTTCAATAGCTCAGACAAGGTAATTATAAAAAGCAATAATCTTTAGGGAAAAGTATCTTGTGGTGAACATGAAATTAAAGCTAAACATATATATATATAATGGAATATGCTTTCCATCATGTGGTGATTGAAAGATGATTGGCTGTGTGGGTAATTTTTCATTCGAAAAATTCATCAATTTGGTCTCTTTTTAACAATCATTTGCAAATAAAGTTTATTTTTCAAATTTTTTCATGAAATAACGTCCTTCTTTCACTAATTTTTTTCTGATAAAGTTCCTTTAGAACTATAAATCCATTAAAAAAGTTCAGCGAAAAAGAAACCTTATTAGCGAATGAATTGTTAAAAAGGACTAAATTGGTAAATTTTTCCTTTTTCAATACCCCATCAGAGATTATTCTTAGACAGAGTCAAGTGTTTTTCCAGACAAGCAATCAATGGTCATTAGATTTTACATCCATTTGATAGCTAAGATATGCTTGTCTCACACTACAAAATATATCACAGTACTGTCTGCAATATCCTATCATAGGAAAGGAAATGCGGCGAATGCTTTCGAATTTTTCTGTCTGTCGGTAAAAATATATATATATATATCATATATGTCTTAATATATTCTGTAAATAATGACAGGTTCTGAATTTATCTGACGAGGTTGAAGAGATTTTTATCAAACACTTTGCTGAAGATGATAAAAGAAAAGCCATGAAATACCTCAGACCTACACAGCATAAAGAATCTCATGCTGTAACCTTTTTCATTGGTGAGTTTTTTTCTTTTTCTTTTTCTTTTTCTTTGAACCCATTAAAGATTGTTTCTTTACAAAATCAACTTTCAAGATTAACATGATTGATAATTAATTGGCATCTTTTTCTTTGAATGATGATTATTTCTGCTACAAATTACCATTTTGAATTTGGTCCCAGCAGACAACATGATCTTGAATCAGCCACTAAAAAAAACATTCAACAAAAAAGTACTGTCAAGTTCCACTTTTTTTTTTTTTTTTTTTTTTTTTTTTTAAGAATGAAAAAGGAAAAAGTCCATCCATACTACAGTGGCATTATTATTCATCATCCTGAAGAAAAAGTTCATATAACACCAAAAACTCTGCTGTTTTGGTTTGTGAAATTCTTACAGCAGAAGTACTTACAGACATTTTCTTGACACCAAAAGATTCGAATTCAAATTTATTTAACAAACGAGCCTTAATTAATATCAATTATTACATTTGCAGGATTGTTCTCGGGGTGCTTCCTAGCACTATTGATTGGATATGTAATTCTGGCTAATATAACTGGGATGTACAAACCACAATCAAACACTATATACATGGAAACAGTGTACCCTGTGCTGAGGCAAGTTTTTTCTGTTTTCGTTTTTCATATAATAATAATATTAGTTAATGTAATCAATTTTCAGACAAATATAATAATAACAAAAGGATGATTCGAATTGAATTTTTTTGCAGCATGTTTAGTCTACTGTTTCTGCACTTCTTCTTGTACGGATGTAACATTTTTATGTGGAGGAAAACGCGTATAAACTATAACTTCATCTTCGAATTAGCCCAGACTAAAGAACTCAAGTATAGAGATGTATTCTTGATCTGCACATCTTCAATGACTGCTATTGTGGGGGTCTTGTTTCTGCATCTTTTGCTCATTTCAAAAGGGTATAATGCTCAAGTTCAAGCAATCCCAGGCCTACTGTTACTGGTAAATATATATATATATACTATATAATTAAATTATGTTCTTTCCTTGTGGATTGAAACAAACTAATTGACCCAAAATATTTCTTTAATATATATGTATATATGTATATTTTATAGGCTTCCATATTCCTGCTGGTGTGTCCCTTGAACATCATTTACAAGTCAAGCAGATACAAGTTTCTGTCTGTCATAAGGAATATTATCCTATCCCCACTGTACAAGGTGGTCATGCTAGATTTTTTCATGGCTGATCAACTTTGTAGTCAGGTATGTTTGACTTTATCCACTCTAAAAAAGAAAAATTAGTCAATTTGATCAATGTTTTAGGTCAAAGAAACTGATGTAAACTTCAAATTAAAAAGGTACCAATGCTGAGAAACCTCGAATACGTAGCTTGCTATTACATTACTGGGAGTTACAAGAATCAGGACTATGGACTTTGCATGAGGAACAAGAACTATAAAGACTTAGCATATGCAGTGTCATTCCTCCCATATTATTGGAGAGCTATGCAGGTATTGTCCAAACTCCCTAATTAATAATTCCTCTGCTTATTCTTTTCTTTGCCATTTTTCCATAAAATCTTCTA
Source organism: Cynanchum wilfordii (assembly GCA_025388415.1). Taxonomy (NCBI): domain Eukaryota; kingdom Viridiplantae; phylum Streptophyta; class Magnoliopsida; order Gentianales; family Apocynaceae; genus Cynanchum; species Cynanchum wilfordii. The sequence continues at coordinate 165,480 of JAHSUH010000995.1, read as the reverse complement.
CTGTACAGTGTGCTCGAAGATGGTTCGACGAAGGACACAAAAGCCACCTAGTAAACCTAGGAAAATATGTGTCTGCAATGTTGGCTGCAGGAGCAAAAGTAGCATACGAGAAAGAAAAAAGTGTGGAATGGCTGTGTGTACTTGTTGTTATCTCTAGTGTAGCAACAGTGTATCAATTGTACTGGGATTTTGTTAAAGATTGGGGATTGCTTCAGTTTTCTTCAAAGAATCCATGGTTAAGAGATGAATTAATGCTTCGACAGAAATTCTTTTACTACTTTTCCATGGTATGAAACAAAAAAACCTTAAAAAAAAAAAAAAACACACACACATTATCCAAATTGATTAATGATTGAGAAAGAAATTTTATCCAAAATTGATCATAAATTTGCTTTGCAGGGATTGAATCTTGTACTCAGGCTAGCTTGGTTACAAACAGTTTTCCACTACAATTTTGGAAATGTAGATTACAGAATAACAGGGCTATTTTTAGCAGCCCTTGAAATTGTTAGAAGAGGTCAATGGAACTTTTACAGGTACATTTTTCTTTTTTAAACTTACGATATTTATTATTGTCATAACTCGAATTTATGAAAGTTATTAACCAAACATCGTTGTCGAGATTTTGTTTCTTTTAATTACAAGACATATGCCACTGCTGAATCCTTATCCATATATAAATTTTTTTTTCAAATTGTTTCTGTGAACAGATTAGAGAATGAGCATCTAAATAATGCTGGCAAATTCAGAGCTGTCAAACCAGTACCACTTCCTTTTCATGAGGTGGATGATGAAGATTGATGACAATTTGGCTACAAATATTCGGCTCATAAGAGGAAAAGAAAAGAAAAGAATTATTGCACTATGGAATTTATCCTTTCTCCTCTCAAAAAAAAAAATTGTATTAGAAATTTGATTCTTAATATGTGGTATTTTACCATGATTCGATTTAAGGAAATAGTATACATGTATACAAATTTTGCAAATGCAAATTAAATCAATAAATATAAACTCTTTATTATGTTTCTATGACTGATATGTTGATATATATATTTCACACATCACCTTACATTTTTAAGTTGTGAAACATACTTAAAGTGTGTCAAAGCGAACAATATCATTAAATTAATTTTTTTATAAATAATTTTAAACTCTTACTTAATAACATGTTTAGTAATCTTCTAAGCGAGCTATGTATAGACATAACTCACATCTATACTTTATATCATATATATATATATATATATATATAATGGTTGCTTGCATAACTTAGATATATGCCTTTATGTGATGCAATAAGGGATTTATTTGTTGGAATGGAGAGTGAAAGGTATTCTTTTCTCCAAAGCACTTATAATAAGACAATATGGTTAGAATTTATGTCTTCTATTTTTAGTTGAAAATTAGGATGATATATGCTTTATAACATTAATTGAAATTTACATTTTATAACTCAAATGAATTAGGAATTAAAAGTTGAGCACGTGAAAGAAAATATACTTGAAAAGTTGAGTACGTGACAGTCATATGATTAAAACAGTTAAAATAATTTCAAAAAATTAGTTGGATGGACCAAATTAGAAAATTTTAAATTATTAGAGTATCAAATCTCTAAAATTTAAGATTTAAAATTTAATTTGAGAAAGTAAAATCGCTATAAGACCAAAGTGGGTAATTAAAAATCATTGCTCATAGAGTTTGATTTTGTCCTCAAAAGTTATCTTTATGTTACATTTAGATTAAAGGCCTGCAAAGAGCTAATGTTGAAAGAAACAACAAACAACACTCAAAAATTCTCATGGCACTAGTTCACGCCAAGCATGTAGAGGTACTCGTTTTCAAATCTTGGTTGTTCCTTCAATAGTCGACTTAATTGTGCATTCATCATCTCATACAAACGTGCCATCTTTTCCCTTTTCTCTTGATCAATCAAGTACAACAAATTAAAATAGTCTTGTCAACAAAGTTTCCAAGGGGATATGGATTTTTTTTTTACCAGTTAAGGCTCTCCTTCACCACCATGGTTCAAAGTCTCGGCCGAGTTGTCTCTGGATCGAACCTTTCCGATACAAAGAGACGAAAAAAACCGAAATGATACTAACTCAGTCCAATTCGGTATTGACTCAAGTTGTCTAGGTTATGACTCAGCTTGACTCGGCCAAGTCACTTACAAGAAGATCAGTCATGGAAGAAAATGAAGAAGAAGAAGAACCACAAGAAAAAGAAAAAGAAGAAGTGGAAGAAGAAAGAAGGTGGTAAGGATGAAAGAGAAAAAGTACTGCACACTAATCTAAAAATAATATATATTATATAAATTTATTTTGAAAAAATTCTTGGGTCCCGTGACTCACAATTTTTTAATCATGTTTTGGAAATTATATATATATTATAAATGTGTAATAAAAGAGAAAAAAAATGCACAATTTTTGAGGATATCAATATATATTATATTATATTTATAATTATAATTAAAAAATATTATTATTTTACTTTTAAATATAAATGATATTAGTATTATATTTAATAACAATTTAAACTTTTTACTATCATCTCATAAATAAAAATTGTTTTATTATTATTTTTCTAAAAGTTATAATATTTTAAGAAATTCTTTCATTTAAAAGTCTTCACTTTTAGGAGTTCTTTATAATACTATGTAATTATAATTTGTCTATTACTTAAAAAAGAAAATAATAATTAGAATTGGACAATATTTGATTTGAGATTTTACAAATAAAATGAGTGAATAAAATATTTTTTTTAATTTTAAAATATATTTTTTTAAAAAAAAATTATTAGGCATTCAAATGTGTTATTACATCATATATTTTTTAAGAAATTCTTTGATTTAAACTTTATAACACTACACTAGGTAATTATAATTTTCCAATTACCAAAGAAAAATAATAATAATAATAATTCGAATGGGTCAATTACTAAAAAAAATGATAATTAGAATCAAATAATATTTTATTTGAGATTTTACAAATAAAATGTGAATATAATATTTTTATTTTTAAAATATAATTTTTAAAATTTTTTTTATAAGTAAGGCATTCAAATGTGTTATTTCTTCATATATTTTAAAAATATTTATTTGAGCAGTCTATAGGATGTGTCAATCAAAAGATATTGGATGAGAATATGCAATTCATGTAGGTGGCAATCGAAAAAAAACTCAATGTAATTATTGCGGCAAAGTGGCTCATGGTGGTATCACTAGATTGAAACAACATCTAGCCCATGTAATTGGACAGGTAGAACCGTGCCCAAAAGTCCTGAATGAGGTGAAACAGATGATAAAAGGCTAATTAAATGAAGGAAAATGTGAGCGATTAGCTTTGGAACGAAAAAAATAAACACTTCTTAATACAATTGGCAAATCAAGAATGGAAATACATGAAGTGGATGATGATATTGATAATGATCAATTGAATTTTAATGAGGAAGAATTGTCAGTATTGGAGAGAAAGCATTTGCCACCGATATTGACCGATACCGATATGGATGGATATGCTTCCTAGATGGTGATCGAGACCGATACTTTGAACCATGTTCACCACCCTTATAAGGATGATCTATAGAGTTCATAACTACTTCTCTTAATACTCTTTACGCTTAGATCCGATTTTACCCAAACTTTTTTTGGTTTATCCCAATATTTCTCATTTGTCCTATTGTTGCTTAGTAATTTTTGAATATCATACATACCTCTCAGAATTTTAATGTGGCCAATTTTTCCTCTTTTGCAATTAGTTTTGCTAAAACACTTGTTTCTCTAAGTAATTATCTACCATTTCCAATAAAGTTTCCACATTCATCCTAAAATATGTGTAAACAATTATTTAAATAGGATCTTAAAGTTCTTTGCTTAATTACGAGTAAAAGAATTTTGTGAAAAATAGCTAACTAATTTCACATCTTTTATTTTTATCTATTTAATATATCTTATGTAATTATTTTATTTAAAATTAACTAATTTTTTCTCTTATTATTTTGCATATTTCAAATACATTTTAGAAGTTTTATTGAGTAAAGTCGTATCAATGTGGAAACGTTGTTGACTGCACTATTGTGATTTTCTGCCTAAAATGCATTTTATTATCTCCAATATTTCTTTTCCAAAAGCAGAATCCATAATCCCCACTGGGTTCAACGGAATCCAACAGAAGCCTTAAACCATGGCTGCAGCGACCTCATGCTGCCTCATGCCCTCCAATGGCTTGATTTCTATGAGCTCCTTTTCCCTACCTAATACCAAAGCCCATCTCTCAGTTACTTTCTCTCCATTCAATCATAGATTAAAACCTAAATTTCATTCTGTTTCTATCAAGCTTAAACCCCTAAGGTACTCTCTCTTTTTCTTTTTCCTTTTTCCTCCCCTTTTAGGTGGTATTCAGTTAGCTGCGTCTTTTCTGGGTTTATCTGTCGTTTCTCTATGCTAAAAATTCAATCTTGATTTTATTTAGGTGTTTTCCGGATTCTTTGTGTTCTTGCTCTTTAATTTACTTGAAAAGAATTTGTCAATTGCGGGATGATATTTTGTTGTATTTTATCTACAACAGAGAACAGAGTTCAATCTTTACATACGTAATCGTATTTTACAGGTTGGGGATTTCTCAGAAAGTATATACTCCAACACAGCATTTATTTGGGCTTCCTGCAGTTTCTTGTTTAGTGGATGATGAAGCTGATGTTGTACCAGAATCAAAAGACTCCTCTACTTCAAGTGATTCATCAAAGGTACTGAAACTCTGGTCTAACTGCATTTGGAATTTTCGTTATTAGCTTTAGATGATAATTTCCTCTCAGAAAGCTGAACCTTTTTTTTTTTTTTGTTTTTTTGTGTGTTGGGGTGGGGGGGGACAGGGGTTGGTTGGGGACGGGGATATGTCCAGGGTTTTCAGTTGGCTGTATGCTACATCTATTATGCATTTATGGAGGAGAGGAATGAAGTGCAATAAAATTTTGAATTCTTGAATGAAATATGAGTTGATTAAATGGAGAGCTTGCTTTGATTATTTGAATATGATAAATAAAATCCTTTCTTAATGGTCAAAGGGAATTTAGGGTAGTTTATCTATTTATAATGAATGCTGAAGCCAACATCTAGTCACTGCTAAAATAGTTTATTTAAATCATACTAGGTGATCCCTTAACCTGAATTTCCGTTCCTCATGAGAAATAGCTATAATTTATACTTTTCAGTTACATACAAAAGGATCACTCTTTGCATCTTATGCTGTAGAAATTTCTGTGTTGATGGTAAATATATGGCAATGGTATTCTGGATTATCAATTATAAATTTAAGTACTGATTGCAATATCAGAATCAACTGATGGTTCAATCAAGAAACCTTTGGATATTGTTATAACCTTAGCTTTATACATTGGAAGTCTAGATTTTATTACTAATATTAGAGTTGAAATAAAATATTAATGATGTTAAAAAAGAACTAGAATTATTGCATCATTAGTGAAATTCATTCCTTTCCGTGATTATAGTGTGACCGATATTCCTTTTTATATCTGGTTCTAAAGGTAGCTTACTTCTGTTTGTTATTTTACTACTGGACCTTAAATGTCTCCTTGTAGGAAGCTGTCATTGATATAAAACTTCCAAGGAGGAGCTTGTTAATCGAATTCACATGTAATGCATGTGGAGCACGGTCACAAAAGTTTATCAACAGATTAGCCTATGAACGTGGAACAGTTTTTGTGCAGGTATTCACAGTTTTTAGATTAAAAATTACAACTTTTATTGCTTTGGATTTAGAAACAGGAGGAAGATGTTCTTAATTTCATGTATGTGTCATCTATATATATATGCATATCTTCCTGTTTCTGTATATGCCTATGCATATATATACCATTTTCAAGCATATATATTACCTTTTTTTCATGGACTTATTCATTGAATAATTAGACCTGTTATCTGGAATGGCTTTATTTATAAATTTACATTTCTCAAAATTTATACAACATTATCAAAAGCTTTATTTTTGGGTTTGGATTCCTACATCTCCTTACTATCCTTAGGAGACAAAGTGAGCAGATTCTTCATTTACTCTCCCTGAATCAGTTGTCATCTTAACATTACTCTCCACCCAATAAGAGCAAAAGAAGTATCATCATTCCTATTCTTTATAATCTCAGCCACCTTGTTAGATCCAATTCAGTTCAAGAACTCTTAAACATGGTTCTTTCTCACTTGAATGCCTTTGAGCTTTAAATTATAACACAAATATGAATCAAGAAGCCTAGTTTGTACAATAAATGGAAAAAAAAACCAAATTTTTTAATCTATATGTGAGTCCTAGGTATTTAACATTGTTAGAGATTGTGAGCCGAATTTTATTATTGATTAGGCCAGAAGTTTGCGATGCTACTTATTTTGTGAAAAGTTATTTTTGAGAAAAAAGGGGCTCTATGATGGAACTCTCTTAAAAATTTGACTATAATAAATTATTCTTTCCTCTATGTGCTTTTTTCCTATCTAGGGTTTTTACATAAATTTATGTGTTTATATTGTATCTTTTTATTGTGTCATTATCTTTCGTAATTTCATTACAACCAATTAAGGTTTTTTTGTTGAAAGACAAATCAGAAAAAATTAAGGGTCTTAAATTAAATATATATATTAAGGGCGTAACTGAAAAAGTTAATAAACCTAAGGGACAGAATAAGCTAATTTTTCATATATTCTTTTATTTGGTGAACTTTTTTCCTTAATTCACAAAATAATATAATTTTTTTGTTATTTTTAGACATTTAATTTTAAATCTTTACTGAAACCACTTTAATTCCACATTCCAACTTCAGATTTAAGTATTATGGAATTAACCATTTCAGAATTCAATGTTCAGATGCTTTCATCAAACAACCACATAATCTTTTTGAAGAAGTAAAGCGGCCAAATTCTTATACACTAAGGAAGTACAATTTTGCTGTTCTTTGGATTGAGGTCTAATACTTTTGGTACTAAGGGTGTATAATTTCAGTGTTCTTTAAATCCAATTGAGCACTTCATTTGGAACAATTACAGTCCCCCATGATTTATTACTGCTGTGTTTTCACGATCCCTAAAGCCAACGGCTTCTTTTTTTCTCTTTCAATCATTTCTCTATATATTACTTCTTTTTCTTATGGATTTCCATATCATTTCGTTTATAATCCAAAGTCATCTGGATTCTCAAGTGATGCATCAAAAGAATGTCAAAGATAGATGTGGAATAAAAAGATGGGGAGATGAGAGAGGTGAGAAAAAGGATACAGGAGTAGACATGGAATTCATAACTGGATGAACATGGAAAAGAGTAAATTTTTCCTTTCAAATATTTCATGGATGAAAATAGGGTCCATTAGACGATCTGAAAGTGTGTTTGTGTAGCCACCACTGATTCTAGTTTATTCTTGTACCTAAAACAATCTGGGCCTGTACATTTTATCTTCCTATTTCTCTGGTAAAGCTTGTTTTTACTAGTCTTGGTTTTAGTCTATTGTGAAAGCTTTATTTCTGTGGCTCATGTTTACTGCTTTTGATCAGTGTTCAGGGTGCTTGGTACATCACAAATTAGTAGACAATCTTGGTCTAGTTGTTGAATACAACTTTCAGGAGGAAACCAATGTGGAACCAGATACAAATCAACTTTGACAGAACAGAACAGAACATATATTCTTCCCTTCAGTAGAAAATTTTGTAAAAGAATAAAGATAAATTCTTTGTAGTTGTGTACAAAAATTACATGGATACATATTGATGAATGTATATCCTTTGGTTGGAAGAAAGAAAACATTTAAATTTTGCTGATGGTGTCTCATTTCATTTTCCTGCAAGTTCTTGTGTGAAACATTTCATTCAATCCTTGAGCTATGTGGATGCTCATTCACATTCTAGAAACTATGGCCATTGACAGCCAACAGAATTGCAATAGCTAATCCAGCAATTGACCATACCCATGACCTTCCTGTGTGTAAAAGTGACGTTGCCGCATTCTGGAATAAATGTAGTGGAGTCATCAATTATGGAAAATGTAGATTGAATTAGAACTTGCATTTTTGACATGAGAAAATGGCTACTTAAAGAGTTCCGAGAATTGTAGCACTTACCAAATCCATAGTTGGTGATGGTGCTGGAGCTGTTTCAGCAGTGCCTTCCACTGTAGGTGGTGCTGGAGGACTCCGAACTATAGGAGCTGGTGCTGGGGCATGATGCCGTTTGTGCTTGTGCCTTCTCTTGTGTTTGTGATGAGCTGGTGCAGGTGAGGGTACTAGTTCCGGTGCTGGAGCAGGTGTTTTGACGGCTGGTGGTGGGGCTGGGGCCGGGGTTGGTGATGGCTGTGGTGGTGGTGATACTGGTGCAGGAACTGGTGCTTCTTTAGTGGGAGCTGGAGCTGGTGGTATTATCACCGGTGCTGGTGCTGGTGGTGGTTGGGCAGGAGGAGGTACTTGAGGTGGGGGCACAGCAGGTGGCAGTGCTGGTGGTGTAACAATTGATGGTGGTGGTGGTAGTGTTGGTGCTTGTACTGGACTCGTCACAGGCGAACTTTGAGGAGGTTGCTGTGGTGCTGCAACTTGTGTTGGTGGTGTTGCTGGGCTTATGGCTGGTGGTGCTTTGGGTGCTGGAGATGATGTCGGGGTCGTTGCTGCTACTGGCGGTTGTGTTGTCGAAGATGGTGGTGGGCTAGAGGTCGGAGGAGTTATGACTGGCACAGATGAGGGAGAAACAGCTGGTGCCTGTCCATTGGCAAAGACTAGAAGAATGCCAAAGCAAGCTGACAGGTAAATCCACATAGATGTAGCCATTTTGTTTCTGTTAATCTGATTACAAATTTTTGCACTTACATACATATATATATATACACACAAACTCTTGTGAGGTTCCAAAAACTATAGAAATTCTTAGTTTGGTAATAATGTGTTGGAAGGGGAAATGTAGTTTTCCAAGGAATGGTACACCCCCCTCTAATGATTTGCAAGTAAGGTGATCCTTAGGGGATTGCACTACTTTAATGACATGTATATCTCAACATGATTTATATATTGTATGGGCATTGAGTAGCTAACTGGTTGTCTTTAATCTTTTTAGTATCAAAATGTCTTGAAAGTCCACTTTTTGGTATATCATCATTCTGTATCTGCCTATTAGGAGTTGTTCCTTATAGAAAAAGATATGAATTAAAGAAATAAAAAATACAGTAACTGACAAGGGATGCCGTAAAGCTCAAGTTATTGATGGTCTCTTGATTATCTGCTAGATGAATTTGCAAGCATGCCAAGAAAAAAGAGCAGTCTCGTTTTGATTTTAACTCAATTTAATATCATAATTGTTATTATTGGTTGAGGTTTGAATCTATCAAACTCAATGTGGGAACAGTTTTTCTTTAGTAGCAATTATGAGTTCTTTTTCTGTCGTCTTGACTAATTAAAGCAGGAGGCATTGCAATTCAATTATGCATTAGCTAGCACGTGGAAATTTTTTTTATGGAGAAATGATTCGATGAATAGCCGCCTGTATTTGAAGGATTGTGATGCCTGATCTATGTAATTGGAAAGTAGAGTAGTATTTATCTAATACGGTTAATATTAAATGGATCGATTTACTCTAATATTCGTATTGAGTTTAATATTATCATCCCATAAATAAAATAAAATAAAGGATACCAACCTTTCTTGGACCATACACTGTGGTACAACTTTTAACAGAATTCTGATTATAACGTAAGAACTAAAAGATGGTAAGCAGTCTTAATCAAATAGGTGAATCCTAGAAAGCAAAGCAAATCAATTCTTTCTTTTCTTAGCAGCATTCTCTCATTTTTCATGTGGCAGGAAGTCTTTTTAAAAGGAATACTAACCACTACTTTAATTTCATCCATCAAACATCCAAAAAAAGGCTAATTGAACAGTGGCATTATCAACTGACAGGTAAATTGTTCCTAAGTAACATCTGTAGAATTTCCTGCATAGTTGTTCTTGTCTGAAACCTAGCTGATTATGGACAATAAGGATACAGAATACAAAGGATACTGAGAAATAAGCTCAAAAGTTGAGATAAATAATCACAAGCAAAACATAAGGTGGAATACATCATGAATCTTGGTCAAGAGCTTTGATGGATGGTGAGAAACGGTCAGACATGAAGGTGGGGTGGTGGGTTCTTGATCCCTCTGCTTCTTCTCCTTCTTCTTTCTTCTCAACTGAAAGAATTGCTGCATGATATCAGCACATTCAGATGACAGGATTCCCCGTCGGATTACTATTTTTGGGTGGAAAGGATGGAGTGGAGCAGCAGGCTTGTCTGTTGATTCCAATCCATTTCCTCCATCACTATTGGGGAAAAGCCTGCAAAATCATTTTACCAGGAGGATCAAATCACATGAATCTAATTAAGAAATTTTCATTGTTTTCTTTCTATTTTGAATCTTTTGGTGTATATGAATGCACAAGAGAGATTACAAGAACCAGACATCAGTTCCAAATTAAGATATGATTTCTTGACTAGAAAAAGCATGAAATATTTCATATTCTAACCTGATCCAGCTGCCATCAGCTCCTAGAAGCTTGTTGGGAGCTCCCCAAACAACAGTGTCAATTCTGGCTTGAAGTATTGCTCCAGCACACATGGGGCATGGTTCAAGTGTGACATACAGTGTTGTTTCCTTTTAAGTAAAGACATCAAACCAGTCAGAGGGTTACTTGAATATATTAACCGATGTTAACCATCGAAAAGAAACTTCTTCAGCACTAATCAGCATAACCACATTCACTGAATAAAAGAAATAGTAAACCAAACATCAAGATTTTCTAACCTTTTCAACCACTACTAAAACATTCAACATTCTGAAAATTGAGTGAACTTCTCTACCTAAAGAACTTGATAATATTGATCTATTTATTAGTACCGATCCCAGAATTATACAAGCAACATTGTTCAAGATACGCAACAGGTGGCATGTACAAAAACAATCTGCATTTTGTGATTCATTTTCTTTAAACATTTTGTAATTTAACACAACCACTTTCATTTTTCCCTTTTCAGTGAAGCTGTGGCATTAGGATCTATATATCAGTACATCCAGCTTGGTCTTTGATGGCCAAAAAGTGATCAAAAGGAATCACAAGCATTTTGTCCAAAATTAAGAGATGCCTAAGAAAATTCAAATATAGCAATAAACATGGCAACAGAAAACAATTTTTTTTAAAGAAAGCAAAAGATAGATAATTTACCGATAGTCTCCATGTTCGAAGAATATTTGAAGCTTCACGTATGCAAATCATTTCCGCATGAGCAGTAGAGTCACGCAACTCTTCTACTCTGAAAATATTGAAATTTCTTAATGTCCTGAGACAAAGTGTATGTGAATTAAAGTGAGGAAAAACCATGCCCAGTGCAACTTACAGGTTGTATCCGCGAGCAATTATCTTCCCATCATGAACCAGCACAGCACCAACAGGCACCTCCCAACTGTCAGCTGCTTTTTTAGCCTCCAATAATGCTTCCCTCATAAACATTTCATCCATTTTTCGTTGTTCAGTTTCAAGCCTATATGCTTCTTCCCATTCATCAAATCTATCTTTTTGGACTTGGTCAGTTCTTTGAAGCTTCCTTCGTCTCAATTCCTCATTTCTACTCTCAGGACTTGATTTATTACTCAAAACCATTGGAACTGATTGATCAACTTGGACAGTTACCCCACTGCTGGATCCTTTAGTTTCTCCAGTAGCTAAAATTCTGTCTACTGGTAAGGAAGGCATTTGAGGTGCCAAACGTGCTCCTTCAGGAAAAGTGGCTTTGTTAGAGGGCAAAGAAGTAGCTTGAAGAGAAGATTCTTTCTGGACGATTACTGATGAGCTTGAGGCACCATTATGCTTAGTGTCACCTTTTGAATTTGACGGGAAAGAGGCATCCACTTGACTAGAGCTAATTTGTTGTTCTTGTTGCCGTTCAACAGAAATGGCCTCTTGTGTCAAGCTTATCCTATCATTTTGTGCATTTGAATCATTGCTCTCTTGTTCATGACCAGAAAACCATGTTTCACTGCTTGTGGATTGATTTGGCGAACTCTTCCCACCTGATTTTGAAGGTGAAGTGCGGTTTTCAGAACGTGAAGCCCATTGGAACCGAACTATGTCAGTAAGGATATTCCATAAAGATTTGCCACTTCTTTTGACAATAGCATTCCCTGTAGTACTTTCAGCAACCACTGCTTCTGCCTCAGGAGGCTTTTGAATAGTTGGTACAGTTACATCCCACATTTCATCTGAAGGACCCTTCTTTGCTGAACCTTGAGATGACCGCCTTGAGTCTTGTTCCTTGGTTTCAGAAACTTCAGATCCATAGCTTCCTTGAGTATGCTGCTTCTCCTTGCTTAACAACTTTGCTTTGTAAGTATCCTTTGCCTTTTCGATTTCTGAACTGGATATTTCACTTTTCACCTTCTGAACAAATTCACCAACATAGTGTGCTGAAGACTTTTGTAGCCGATCAGCTGAACCTAGTGCATCTTCACTGTGGACAAGTTTTGCAGGTTGTCCATGAGACTCATCCCCTTCAGTTTCATCCACAATCTCTTCAATTCGTAACCCACTTGTTGCAGTAGATCCACTCTTTAACCTGTCATCAACAATTTCTTCATTTTTTAACCTACTAGCTGATTCAACAAGCAGTGAACTAGTAGCTGCAGAATGGGAAAGTGGAGTTGTCATCACTGCCTCTGAGTTTTTACTATTCCTATCCTCTACGAAAGAGACACGAATATCACTTGTAGAAGGAAGTGATATGTCAATAATTTCTTGAGATCCCTTCCTTGATTCCACTATATTTACATGTTTTGAATGTGTTTCCCTCAGATGTTCTCTGGTTTCTAGATGTGAATTAAACACATTCACTTCCTCTTTTCTCATCCTACTTTCAGATTCTGTTTGTGAAACAAGATGTTCTCTCTTTATTAACACCAGTAGTCAATTTTTCATGTTTTGTCCTTGAGTCCACCATGCTGCTCGCTTGAACACTTTGGACTTGCTGCTCTTCCATGTCATGTACTGAACTTCGAATTCTAGCTGAATGATCCTCCAGGTCTTTCGTTCTAACTGCAGATATTTTATCAGCACTGGATGTTCTCCTGCTATCAACTTTTCGAACTTTCGATACATCAGCAAATTCAAGGGAACTCCCCCTGTATTCCTCTTCCCTTTGAATTTGTCCAGCAGTAGTGTTTTCCTCCCTGCTTCCATAAAGCTTATGGGAGGTGGATGAGGTTTCAAGATCAGCATTATAGGTGTTAGAAGTCTCAGTAAATTCCTTATATTTCATCTTAGTTCTGGTCTCACTTGTTTGCCTATTCTGTTGGTTTGTCCTCTCATCAATATTCGACAAAGATGAAGTTTTGCTCCTATCATCAGACCTGGAGTAAGAGCCAAAAGCTTTTCCATAACTACTCTCTTTGTCCCCTCTGTACATGGAAAGATTTTTTGCTGAATCTTTGCTGTATTGAGTTTTGTCAACTGATGCATCAGTAAGCTTTTTCTCTGACTTCTTTCTCCAATCATTCTCTACAGCACTTGAAGCACCAGAAAATCCTGCTTTATTATTTTCATTGCTTAATACGGTCCCGTATTCCGTTGAATAACCGTGCCTCACAAAATCTTCCTTGGTTTCATCAGAAACCATTTCTTGACTCCTCTTTGAATCTTTTCTATACCCACTGGATATTTCACCCTTAAATCCCTCTTGCTGAACCTGAATATCATCATCAAGCTCAAAATCACCAGAAGAAATTGAGTAATATGATGAACAACTAGATCCATCTTTCCTCACCTTTTGCCTATGATCCGCCCGCCTGGACAAACTTCCCTCCTCTTCTTCCCTCAATCTTTCCCTACGATTATCTCTCTGCAAAATCTCCCTCTCTTCCTTCCTTGCTGTCTCACTTGAATTCTCTCCTAACCAATTGCCACTTTCTTCCTTTTTTCGCCTCCCCCTCTGATTACTTCTCAGTACTGTTCCTTTATCATCTCCTCTCCTAATGTTCTCTTTACTATTAGTCTCATCCCTTGAACTAATTACTTTTGCTTGATACTTAAACTTCAAAGTACTCTCCGAACCACCAGATTCATCATTTTTCTTTCGATTTCCAATATTATTACATCTACTATTCCCTCTCTTCTCCCCATCTATCTTCCTAAATAATTTTTCCCTTCTCTCTCTCACACCAAAACACTCATCTCTCAAATCCTCAGTCAACAAACTAAGCAAAACCTCAGCCTCATCAGCCACGCCACCACTACAAAGACCATCCCCTTCGCTCTCTTCCTCAAAAACCATACACCTATACCTCCTCCTCCCCAATTTGCCTCTCCTTCCACACACTTTACTCTCCTTCAAATCATAATTTTCACAACAACAGCAGCTTCTACCAACATCAGAAACTAAAAATCGACTAGCAGGACACCGGTCAAACCCATTCAAGATTAGTCTTTTATAAGGTGACCATTGAATTAAAGTTGATTGCCTTGACCCATAAAACCAACTGGGCTTCAAGATAGGGACCCTAGCATACAACGAATTTGAACAACAACATTTGGGATGAAAAAGATGCTGAATTTAATAAAGGGTGTCTCTCAAATCTATGATTGGAGCAGCTAGAATATTCATTGAATGAAAATGATGGTGACCCTTTATACCTCAAACAAAAACTTGAGCTTACACAAGTATTATGCATAGTAAGGTTGGTCAGAGACAAGGGGAGGAAAGGATTGACAGAGACAGACTTACCTTAAGATGGCAGAGTGGGTTTTGGAGAGAGTTCTTGGATTTGCTAAGAGGAAGCAATGGCGATGATGATAGTGTGATGTGGGTCTGTGCTGAATCAGATTCCAGACCACCATCACCAAATTTGGCAGCCTATTTTGGCATTTTTTGTTTTTTTTTTTCTTTTTAATATTATATATATTTTGACTGAGAAAATACATTTTATTTAACATGGAAAATGATCTCTACGTTTATAAGAACGCAGGGCAAGAATGCGATTTGCCTGCAATTCGACCCCGCAATGCAGTAAACTGTGCAGAATACCTCTTCTCCAAACTGCCTTATAGCACTTGCCACAATATCTAAGGAAAAGAGGGCTTCAGTTCCCCTCTACAGGTTCTTCTTCAGTCGGCTTCTTTCTTCCTTTGCACAGTACAGATTGCAGTCTGCCCATCTCTAAATCAAATCTCCTATTAGTTTAACTTTTTGGCTTTTCAGTTCAAGAAATTGATCCTTGGAGAGAAACCCAGTACAGCTTTCCTGCTACCCTTATAGGCCAATTTGAACTAAAGCTGCTTGAAAGACGGCGAGGAGAAGGAGAAAACTGTTGCGGAGACTGAGAAATTGAAGCTCTATTCAGTTCTGCTTACGTCGGAAATTTTGTCGTAAGGTTTTCCATTTTCCTGATCTTCTGAAAGTTTTCGGCTTACTATGCATGATTATGCTTAAAAGGTCAAGACTGTTGCTGGATACATGCGGTAAAATCCGATATTATCACAAAACTGGTCCTTTTTTCCTTTGTATTGGTGGGGTTCATGGAATTTGTAGTGTTACAAATGCTAAGGATAATAATGGGTCAGAGTCTGAGAATGAATGGGAGAATTTACTTAAACCTTTTGACATTAAAGAGCTCCGGAAAGCACTCTGCAAGATTACCCCTTATCAACTCAATAAACTGTTGTCATTGCCTATAGATATTCCAACATCCTTGGAACTTTTCCAGGAGGTTGGTTCCCAGAAGGGATATTGCCATTCTTTTGATGTCTATTATACCTTGATTGATAAAGTCGGTGAAGCAGGGGAGTTTAAGATTTTAGATGAATTGTTAATACAGATGAAAGAAGAAGGCCTAGTTTTCAGAGAGCCCCTCTTCATCATGATCATGAAGCATTATGGTAGGGCTGGTTTACCTGGGCAAGCAACTAGGTTGCTTCTGGACATGAGGACTACCTTTTCTTGTGAACCTTCATTTAAATCTTATAATGTTGTCTTGGATGTTCTAGTAGATGGAAATTGTCCAGAAGTTGCTGTTAATGTTTTTTATGAAATGTTAAATAAAGGTGTATCCCCAAATGTTTGTTCTTTTGCCATAGCAATAAAAGCATTGTGCATGGGTAATGATGTGGATTCTGCATGTTCACTTCTGAGAGATATGACAAAACATGGGTGTGTGCCCAACTCAGTGGTTTACCAAACATTGATTCATGCATTATCTAAGATCAAAAGAGTGGATGATGCATTGAGACTCTTGGAGGAAATGTTTCTAATGGGTTGTGTTCCAGATACAAATACTTTCAATGATATTATCATTGGCTTTTGTAACACTGATCGAATTCACGAGGCTGCCAAATTGGTTGACCGTATGCTTGTTCGCGGTTTTATCCCTGATTCTATAACTTATGGAGTTTTGCTTCGTGGTTTATGTAGAAAAGGTCAAGTAGATGAAGCTAGAGCACTACTGAATAAAGTGCCTAACCCTAATGTTGTATTGTTCAGTACTATGATGAACGGATATGTGATGGCTGGTGATTATGTTGAAGCACAGGCTGTTATGAAAGATATGATGTCAAGCATTGGCAATGAGCCGGATATTTATACATACAACATAATTATTAATGGCCTTTGTAAAAAGGGTTGTTTGGCATCAGCTTGGGAAGTTGTGAAGGAAATGTGGCTCAGAGATTGCAAACCAAATGTTTTTACTTACACTGCTTTGATTCATGGGTTCTGTAAAGAAGGTCATTTAACAGAAGCTTCTAAAGTTTTGGGTGAGATGTCAGCAAAAGGTCTTAATCTAAATACTGTAGGATATAACTGTTTAATATCAGCTTTATGCAAGAACGGGAGGATCCAAGAAGCACTAGAAATGTTCAGTGATATGTCAAATAATGGATGTAAACCTGATATATACACCATAAACACTTTGATATTTGGTTTTTGCAAGATTGATATGATGGATGAAGCACTTCAGATGTATCGGGATATGTTTCTTGAAGGAATCATTGCGGATACTGTGACGTATAACACTTTAATACAAGCTTTCCTGAGAAATGGGGCTATTCGTGAAGCATTGAACCTTGTAAATGAAATGTTACTCAGAGGATGCTCCCTTGATTACATCACATATAATGGCCTTCTACAAGGACTATGCAAAGGTGGAGCTGTTGACAGAGCATTGAGTCTCTTTGAGGAGATGACGAGAAAAGGACTATCCATTAACAAGATAACATGCAATATTTTGATTAATGGCCTATGTAAAACAGGTAAGATAAATAATGCACTTGAATGTTTAAGAGAGATGATATATCGTGGATTAACACCTGACATAGTCACCTATAATACCCTGATAAATGGTTTATGTAAGGTTGGATGCCTTTCAGAAGCTTTTGACCTCTTTAACAAGTTACAGTATGAAGGAATTCATCCTGACATTATTACCTATAATACTCTGATAAATTCCTGCTGTAGAGAGGGCATGCTTAATGATGCCTATATACTTTTAGAGAGAGGTGTAGCTAGTGGATTTGTACCCAGTGATGTAACATGGCATATACTAGTTAGAAATTCTCTTAGCAGGTGCAATGAAGAAAACCAGATACTTTTTTGGTGATGTAAATATCTGTTATAGCTCTCATTTCTGTGACGCCTAGTGTAATTATCCTGCTTTGTTGGTGCAATATATTCTTTGTTGTCTTCATATCCAGGTACCATTCTGGTTAAATATATTGGTTCTGTAGTTTCATTCCATTTTCGAAAATTATAACATATGATGTTAGGAAACTATTTCTTGAAAATTTTTCTCAGAAAATTTAGCTGTTTCCTTTTCGATGTTCATCATACCTGTTCTTGGTGCAAATTACATATGAGTGGAAGAAAAAACTCTTTTTATCCATGTTTTTTAGGTCAGGTTAGGGGCTTTTAATTTGGTTGTTTCCCTTTGAACAAATTGGATTTGTAATTGATAATTTCGTACCTGAATCTCATCTTCAAGGATATTCTTTCTTGTCTGTGCAGCAGTTCTGCAATTACCTCTTCTGAAACTGTTTGTATATTGTAGTATATCCCATTTGATTTTATTTTCTACACTGAAAAATGCAATCTTTTCCCATTGTAGAAGCATGGTTTCAAAAACTGTCTAAAGGCTTCTGTTTTTTTCTGAACCAGATTAATAACTCTACTCTATTTGTTGTCTGAAGGCAAGGGTTAGTTCATTGAGTAAGCATATGGCTTCAAGTGAAATTCTTGTAAATCAAACTCTGGTATAATTATCCCGATGCAGATGAGTAGGTAAGGAGCTCTCCTGACTTAAGTAAGGTCAAAGGTTCAAACTTTAGCTCATGTATGCAGCTGTTTAAAATTTATGGTCAGAGTTTCCTCCAGTTATGGACCAACCCAACTTGAACGGAATTGGATTGACTGTTCTCTCATAGTTTGGGATTCATCTAGGACACTTCGTGCCCTAAGCCAAAAAAAAAACTCGGGTATAATTGCTCAAATTTTAGGCAAATTGGTATAAATAGTCCCCATGAAGGTTTGGTGACATTGGTCCCCAAACTATTTTTTGGATGGATTGGTCCCCAAATTATAAAAAAATTGTGACATTGGTCTTTCTGTTAAAAATTCCATTTAAATCACCGTTAAGTTAAAAAAAAAAAAAAAAAAAAAAAAAAAAAAAAACTTCATGGGCATTATGTCATTACACTATTTAAATATAAGGCAAATTGGTATAAATAGTCTCCAAACTATAGACTTTTGGTGATATTGGTCCCCAAATTATTTTTTTGGTGGGATTGATCCCAAACTATGAAAAAATTGTGATATTGGTCCTTTCATTAAAAATTATATTAAATCACAAGTTAAGTTTTAAAAAAAAATTAATAATATATATCATTTTAAAAAAATATAAACAATTAATATATTATTTTTATGCCCAAAATATTAATGCGTAAATCATTGATAATTATTAAAAATTATTTTTATAACTCAAAATATCAACAAAAGGAAAAAAAAGGAAATATACAAAATAAACATTATTTTACATTTTCTAAAATTTTATTGCAGATTACTGGAATAAATTATATATTATTTTGTGCTAACATTTATTTCAGTAATTAATATATAAATTGATATATAATTTACAAACTCTACTATTGATATATAGTTTACAAACTCTACTATTATTTAAATTTTTTTTTAAACTTAACTTGTGATTTAATATAATTTTTAATGGAAGGACCAATATCACAATTTTTTCATAATTTGGAGACCAATCCCACCAAAAAAATAATTTGGGACCAATGTCACAAAAAATCTATAGTTTGGGGACTATTTATATCAATTTGTCTTATATTTAAATAGTGTAATGATATAAATTCTCATGGATTTTTTTTTTTTTTTTTTACTTAACGGAATTTTTTACCGGAATGACCAATGTCACAATTTTTTATAGTTTGGGAACCAATCCCACCAAAAAAAAATAGTTTTGGGACTATTTATACCAATTTGCCCAAATTTTATTTATATATTTTTTTTAAACGGTCCGTAGCCCACAATATGTTTGATGTTGTAAAAGCCCATAATCTATTTTAGTATTAAGGCCTGAGGGTAATGATATGTGCTCTTTTCATTGGAAATTTCTTGCATACAAAAAAAAAATATATGATTGATTTTATAATCTCATACAAATCCATAGATAAATTTAATTAAAATAATAAAGGTTGACTGAGTTTATATATATATATATATATTAACTTTCAATTTTTCAGATTTTTCTTTATATAAATATATATATTAATTTCTAAGTTTCTTAAGTTTCTTTATATAAATAGATCAAAACTTTGCTGAGAATTAGTACAAATGATTCTCAAGATGCTGTCTGGAATCATCAAAATTAATATATTTAGCCGGCCTTTGTAAATGTAAATTCTGACTGTTACAATTAATTAATAACATAGTTTTCTCCAAAAAAAAAAAAAAAAAAATTAATAATATAGTCGAATAATTTTTATTCTAAATAAATAAAATATTAAAAAAGAAGCAAATGGTAAAAGGTGGGAAGATCGGGGCATATGCAAAATGCAGCCAACACCGGCGAGAATCATTAGTGAATTAAAAAAACTATTATGCCGTGTTCTTTTTATGCCTCCTTCCTGAATTGGAGGCTACAAAGTCAATTCAAATAATCATAATAATAATAATAATAATAAATAAAGTGAAGAATATCTACTTTTTTTTATAAACATGAAGAATATCTACTTAATATATTAAGAATATATCAATAGTTTCATATAATTTTAAAGAATTTTTTTTTTTTAAGTTAGATTATTCGGTTATGCAAAGTCATTACTTTGAGTAATCTAATTTGATGATATTAAACGTTTTGATTCATTTCAAGTGGACCTTACGTGTTTAAAAAGTTAAAGCTTTAGATCCCCGATTAATAACTATTCAATCAATCTCCCAAATGAGTATTGTGGGACTGCATATCACAATATATATATATATATAATAAGAATATTAAGTATACTACTATTATTAGTCTAACTAGAATGAACATAAATTTTAAAATAAAGCTCTGAGTTTGATTATATATTGGAAGATATCGTAGAGAATGATAATATTTAACACGTCTTAAACATAATTAGTTAGGCACAAAGTGATTATAAAGTATATGAAAAACAACCCTATTGTTTAATTAGTTAATGAAGCATTATATATGTGTGTGCGTGTGTAAATGACATGTATAGACTTTTGTTCTTGCAAGGAAATGTTAGTAAAATAAGAGCAAGTAGAAGGTTATGGAATTGGTCTTAGTCATATTAATTAATTAGCAATATTTTTGTATATTATATATATATTATTGACAAGAACAAATGATCATCTTGGTTTTTAATAGTGCCGGACCGAGATTAGGAGATACAAACTTTGATTTTTCCAATAGCCAAATGAAAAAAGTACTTGCAAATGGCACTTTTATTTTAAGGACTATTTCTTTCATTTTGAAGAAATATATAATGGAAGAATGCAGGCCATTTTTCTAATGCAAACAAATTAAAGTGGCTATGGTCAAAAGAACCCAAAAAAATTCAGACAGAAATTTTTCTGTATTATCCGTCAGAGAGAGAGAGGATTAATTGTACAGCGAAGTACTAATAATATAAAAATTACATTGTACAGCGAAGTACAATGATCGATGGAAAACTTAGATATAGTCAAACACGTGGTATTCTATCCAGTCAGTCGTGCCAAATTAAGTTAAATTAAACTTTCTTAACAAATTAGGGTTAAGAATAGAGTCAATAAATTGTTTTTGGAAATATATATATGAAAGGTACCGCAATACGGGTAGAGGCCATGTGTATTGAATGAGCCAAAGTGGATGCCACTTAGCGGACAACTTGGTCTCACTTTAATTTTCTCCGGCCTTCATCCGGTGATTACAAATACCACGCAGGTGGTATACCTTCTAACACGAAGATACTCTAGTACAAAACATTAAATGTATTTGACGATAGACACGGTTGGAGTCACCAATTCAAATTGTTGGGTAGCATACATCTTTTAGTTGTGATTTCATTGTTAGTCAAGACCTTAAATATAAACGGTAACTTACACACACCATACACAAATGAATCTAGATATCTCAAAAATATTCTAAGTGTTTTGTGTAATTATTTTACTATTTTCCAGAGAGAATCGAGTGAATGAATATTCTTTATCTCTTGGTTTCCTTCCAAATTCAGTCACTGAATGAATCGTCAGAGAGCCAACGCCGAGAATACACCCCCGACATTTGGCCTTCTTTGCAAGACATCCGACAAAAAAAAGAGTATTCTCATCATACGTGACACACACAAAAAAAAAATGATTCTCCATCAATACATAATAGATATCACATTGATTTATTAATATTACAAGTAATATATATATTGATATTCCTCTAATTAGACAAAATTTTAAAAAAAAAAAAAAAGACAATTGTAATTAAGGCCCACTTTGTGACATCTACAATAAACAAAAGACAAAGACCGAAGACTAAGAAATAAAAGCAGAATTTGGTGTTCTGGAATGATAATACTTGAACTGCTACATTTTGTTATCTAGAAATATGAGGAAAGAGGAATGAATGAAGAAATGGCCAAACAAACCTTAGGTTCCAAGAACTTTCTAGATTTAGGATTGGTGCATTAATTGACTATACCTAATAATTAATAAAGCCTGTAATGTTTGTTCTCAGCTATATCAATTAATGTTCAGTCTACCAAATTTCCCATACACTAAATTTAAGCTAGTCCTAAAAAGATGATAATCTAATTAATTTAGTTTTCCTTACTTACGTGTCTCATATGTCGTACCGTATTTTTTTTTTTACAATTCCAACTAAATACTGAAGTTTTAGGAGTCTCCTCCTATAAATCCCTCACGGGGAAAAAAAATTCTAAGTTTTAGGCGTGGAAAGAAAATGGACTGAGTAACACGCGGTTTTGTTGGAGAATTGAGAAAGTCGATCAAGGAAAATTATTCAGCCAATATTAATTGAAGAATTATTAAGAACATTATTTTCGATGGATTAATATATTTTATATATATACATATATATTATATTCATTTGCAAAGAATTAGACCAATTCTCTTGTCTAGAGAATATAATCCAGCCTTTTTTTTATGTCTCAAGTTCTGAATTTTCTTATTATTGAGACGATTTTTCATTTTCTTTCCTTAATTATATCATGATACGTAAACTTTATGATCTTAAATTAGTTTTATATATATATATATATATATATATATATATATATATTTCATCTCACTTAATCGTGTACGGAAATATTAAGGAAAAAATAAAATTAATTCTAGTCAATATGTTTATATACAATTTTATCAATTTTATACCAAATCATTCAATTTTTTTTTTTAATTTTAAAGATTTTGTCTCGAATACAATTAACTAGTTATAAGTTACTTCTTATCGTAATTATTAATTAAATTTTACTAAAAAATTTTAATTTGCTTGAACAAAAATGTCACTAATGTTATATATTTTCTAGTTCCATTGCAAGCATCACATTCATAACGTGTTATAAACAGTTCAACAATATTATTCGTTCAACTACATTTTAAGTGTATTTCACTGCTTTAAAATACGTTAATTAAATGAAGAACATTATATTTATAATTAATTAATAACTGCTCAAAATCAACAACTAATAAGAATTTAGGTATTGTTCCATTTTTAAAATTTTATATTTTTATATAATATATATATATATATATATATATATATATATATATAACACTAATTAATTAACTAAGTTTTATCATTATATAAAAATATTATTAATTACAAATCATTTTGAAACCCTAACCATTAAAAACTTTGGTTTTTACTACTATAAAATTTAAATAAATAATGAATGGGGAGGATAATTAGGTATTCCAACCAAACTAAATGCCAAACATTAATAAATTATGTTGGGATTACTTTTCTGTCAAGTCTTGTTAAGTTAAGGCATTTTTACCTAATTTGCAAATTACAAAAATTTAACCATTTTTTCTTCTCTTATTCTTATTTTTGTCATTCAAAACACAACTATATAAATAATTTATTTAAAATTCAAAATTTTCCACTTATTTAAATATCTATTTTACTAACTAAAATAATTCATAAATTCAAATCATAAATTTTTTTTAAAAAAAATGCATTTGTTTATTAAGTATTAATGAATTATATAATTTTCTTTAAACAAATTGTAACCAAACTATGAAAGATAAATTCTTCGTTAAGACTAAAAACAAAACCTCTAAAATAAGTTATTCTCTCAAAATAAATTTTCATCAAATAAATCATACCATAAACTTTTTGATCTAATCAATAACAAAATTCGAGTCTCAGTCGTCTAACACGAATATAGGACGGAAAAAAAAAAATAAATAAATCACCTACTGTGAGATTCCTAACTCCCACCAAACTAAAATCCAAAAGTTGACTGAGGAAAACCGCTTATCATATCAAAGAAATTAAAAACAATAAGGGCTGCGGCCAAGTAGTATTAGAAATCGTGCTTTATTTATATATGGAAGTGACATGCAATACAAAAATCCAACGCTCAATGGTGGAACGTTTCAACTACTCCTCTTATCTCATATCACTTTATTAATCACACTCACTCACACACACACACACACAAATATATATATATATACTATAGTATTTTCAAGTAGTAAAAGGTTTCGTAATTTGTGGGGCAATTGACACACACATCATTCAATTGACACACACACATATTGCATAATAATACTTCCTCACTTTTCATTAATCTTTACAATTGATTTTTTTTTTGTTTAAATAAACTTTTTTAGATTTTTATGTCACTCAAGATTCTTTGATATTTTAAAGTATAAATATAAAGTTTTTAGAACTTTAATTATGTTTTCTCCTTAAAATTTTTTAAGAAAAAAAATAATAAAAAAAATTTTAAAAAGTGGTCCCTCGGTTATATATATACATACATGTATATTATATTTTTAATTGGTAGATCGATTTTCAAGAAGTTTGATGAATGACAATTTGTTGCTGTCCGGCATGGTTATGGTTATGGTTATGGTTATGGGGAAGAGTTTATATCAGTTTGGTCTTTTTTATGGATCAGTGTGAGAGTTTTTTCTTTGTTTGTGAAGGAGACAAGGAATTGATTGGGAATGGGGTTTCAGCATCAACGAACTCATGTTGTGACTATAAATTTTTAAATTCATTCTAGACGATGTATCATTTAAAGATTACGTCTTACAAGAAATACACATTTATTTATTTATCTATTTATTAAGTTTATATTTTATTCTAAATTTTAAAATTAAATTGTTTTTTAAAATAAAGACGTGGGGAAATCAATTTAGGGTATCAATCAAAAAAAAAAAAAAAAACACTTATTCCTTTTTTTTTATTCCTTAATTATTATGGGCAAACCCCAGTTATTTGTCCAGATTTCAGGCCAGTTTGTCTTATACCTATCATCAAATTTATTTATTAAACTTTTTGTTTGACACATTTTGAAGAAGACATGATTTAGAGATATATATATATATATAGCGTGGATCAGCACACATCAGCTGCATCCTTAGTTTATAAATTCAATATATAGTACCAAATTATATAGAATCAAACAATTCTTACGCATGCACCCAACAACTCCGTTAACAACATAATTGCTCATATCCAAGAAATTATTGGCGTCGTGAAAAATTGTATAATTACTATGTGTAAATATCAATTTGCTCTCGAAAAACACTATGAACAAAACTATCTAACACGATTAGACTTGATATTCATAAATACTTAAACAAAGTGTTTTTTGGGCAATTAACATATGAAGTGTTTGAAACTATAAAAAGTAGAGTTATGAATGCAATGTTTTGATCAAATAGGGAATAGACAGACAATGACAACCACAACTCCCTCCTTGTGGATTGATTCATCCATTTTTTATTTTAAATAAATATATAATTAAGAATTGATTTGATGAATGGAATTGGAAGAATTAAATTAATTGGACTGATTTTAATTTTTGTGAATATATTTATAACTTTTTTAAATAAAAAAATAATTAAATTATTTGTATAATTGAATTAAATCAATCATCTTGCACATTATAATTATATTATCGGTATCTAACTAGAGTTAACAGGAACTATAGTTGAGTTAGATGAAACTTGCTCCTCAACAACTATTTCTCTAACAAAAATAGCGACGGTGATGTTATCATATCAAAGGATAACTTTCCCCCCACGACCACGGCAAACGGGTTGAATATTCCAAGGATATAATAGTAATTTCCAATTATTTTCAAGGCTTTTTTTTTTTTTAATCTCAAATTTGATTCGAAATTATAAAATTTTATAATTTTTGAGAATATTAATATATATATATATATATATATATATATATATATATATATGATTAACACTAGTTAGTCCAAATATAAAGAATTTAATTTCTTTTCTTTAAAAGTTTTTCTAAAATAAAAAATTTAATATAACTCAATTTTAAATTAATCAAAATTTAAATTAATTTTACCCCCCACGCGGTAAAAAAAAATATATATATATATATATTATATATATATATATATATATATATATATATATAAACAAAAGAATAGAGAGAAAAAAGGGAGTAGAAAGATGACGAAATGATTATCCTTTAGTTGGTTTATTGGTCTTCTAATAAAACAAAAATAATGTGAAATTCTTATAGATTCAGTACTTTCCGATTCGTTTGAATTTTGAATATTCCTTTTAAAGTATAGTACATTCCCACTTGGCAGCAATTCTTCCACAAAAATATATAATTTCTTTTATCGTTTCATGGCGTCACTAGCCACCATAATTTTTTTTTTTTTTAAAAAATTAAGTTTTTAATGTAAAAAAAAATTTACCATATTAAATTTTTTTTTTTAAAAAAAATTGATTAAAAAAATTGAGGATATTTAATGCATTATAAGACATTCCTACCAAGTTTAAATTTGAATAATTTTTCTAAATTTAAAGGCTGATTTCTCAAATATAAATTATAATTAATTTTTTATTACTTTAAATTATTTATTATAAAGTTGAGTTGTAGCTTATTTACTACATATTTAGTGTACTTCATAATTATTATTATTATATAAGTAAATGATATTGTATTTTAATTCTATTTATATTTCAATAATATATAACTTATATATAAGAAAAGTAAGGTTAAATAGTTTATTCTGTATTTTTTTTAAAAAAAATAATAATAATAATAAAATGGACAAATTATAAATGTATTAGGAACTAAAATATTTTAAAAAGTATAAATATTATAAGAAACAGTTCCCAAAAACTACATAAATATATATACATATATAATAATCAAATTTCATTAGTTTGTAGGCAACTATTTTTAAAAAATTTGTAAACATTTAAACTATATTTTTCATCACTTAAAAAAATTATATATTATAAAAATTGACTTAATGAAACATA
Source organism: Cynanchum wilfordii (assembly GCA_025388415.1). Classification (NCBI taxonomy): domain Eukaryota; kingdom Viridiplantae; phylum Streptophyta; class Magnoliopsida; order Gentianales; family Apocynaceae; genus Cynanchum; species Cynanchum wilfordii. The sequence goes on along the minus strand of JAHSUH010000995.1, from coordinate 138,443 downwards.
ATAACGTTAACTTTGATGTTAAAATTATTACATAATGTTTTAGCTAATAATTTAGGAGATCTCGTGTCATTAACACTAATATATTTTTGTTTAGACCCATAAGAAATACTAAAAATCTTTGTCACAATAATTAAAAATTATTAACCCAACAGCTTGGGGGAGTTGGTAAGCGAGCTTCTAAAGCTTCTCCTCATGACGGATGGTTAAAGGTTCGAATCCCCCGAGGTGGTTAGCGTCACGTTAAAAAGTTCCGGGTCGGACCCTCAACCTCGAGTAAGAGTTGGACTCTGCAAGCTTACCCCAGATCGAATCCGGATTAGTCAGCCCTTGTGGGTTCGGATACTGGATGCTTAAGAAAAAAAAAAAAATTATTGAGAAACAAGATTGGGAACATCATGTAGGGTTGAATTTCTTTACCATTTCATGTAAAGTAGTACAAAATTGCCATTATCTTTTCTTTTCATTTCTTTTTTTTTTCCCTTTTCCTCCCTTTACCAGCTAATTATGTTTGGCCATAAAAACAATCATAAAAAAATAAATAAATAAAAGAGGTCTGGTCATTATCTTTTACTTTTTTTTTTCTCCCTATATAAATAATAAAGTTTAACATTGCCACATGGAAAGTCCAAACTAAAGATTATGAAAGAAAAAAAACAAAAGAAAAAAAAAAAAGATAAAAGGAGTTGTTTAAATCAATGTGGGGAAAAAAGTAGTTACCATAAAATCTTTAATCAATAATTACTTTTTAGAAATATTTGTGGATATAGTTTGGACGGAGGTCTAAATTAGGCGATTTTTTTTAGTTGAAGTGTAAAAGTTAGAAAAAAAATAGTTTATGTGTAAAACTCAGAATTCCGAAAAGTTAAAGTGTTATCGGGATAATTTACCCTTTCAAATATTTAAAATTTTGAATATATTTAATTTTAAATAGTAGCATTTCATTTAAGATTTAAGATGTAATGAATTCGATATACATTTCTATCGAAAATTATATATATATATATATATATATATATTATAATAACTTACACAATTTCATTAACAACTCTTTTTTAGAAGGATTAATAACTCTTTTTAAAGCCCTTAATGGTCCTAGTATAATAATAATGTTAATAAAAGTCCTTTCATATATGAGATGCATAATTGAATGAAAAGCTCCTTTCTTGATTTGTCCCCTACACTAATTTATTTCTTTGCATTCAATTTTTATTTCTTGGCCACATATTATTATTGATTTTTTTTTCCTCTCTCTCAATTAATTAGACCCCACATATTAACTTCATAAAAAAAAGGTCTTTCTAGTAATATAATATGCTTTACATTTTATAATTAGCAAAAAAAATATAAACTAACATATATTAATTGTTATAAGGACATGTTTGGACACCTACAATTGGCTACTGTTTTACATCAAGACTTTGGAAATATTATAAAGAATTGATATTAATATATGCTATTATCAACAATCCCGATGTGCAGATGAGTTGAAAAGAAGTTTTCATGGTTTAAGTGAAGTCAATGGTTCAAATCTTAATTTATGTATGCAATTGTTTAAAACTTTGGGGTCAGAGTTTTCTCCTGCAAGAGACTAACTCGACTCAAACGAGAATTAATCCATGTATATATATATATATATATATAATAATAATAATAATAATAACAACAATGTGTTTAGGGCTAATTCAATCAAGATACATGCATTAAAAATATTGTCCGGACAAAACCGGCAATATAATTATCATATTCCCTGAAATATGAAAGGTTGGTAATTATCAAACTAAAAAGAGTTGCTATTTTGAGCAAACACTTAATTTAAGGTAGGTATTGGAAATATGTCTTACTAAAAATTGACCATTTGCTATTTTTCCACTATTTTACCTAACTTTAGTTTTTTATGTTACATCATTATCCAGATTAATTTAAATCTTGTATAACATTTACAATACATTTTTTTTAATCATATCAAATAAAAAAATGTATCTAACTTCAACTTTAAAAGTTTTTTTTCCAAGAAATATAAGTGTTTTTCCCATAATTTTTACAAGTTTCCAGAGAATTCGAAAATTATTTTAGCACTTGATGTACCATAACAAAATTTCTAATTATAATTGGATCCCTTTATGATTGAATAATATATAAAAGTAGAGATTCAAATAAATGATTTTTTTTTTTGTGTGTGTAGAATGGATAAGATAATTGTAGACACCGAAAATTTAATTATATATTTAAATAAATATTGAAGATATTGAAAGATTTTGCTCTTTGGATGAGTGACACATGACAAACAAATAGTCATTGATTGTCACTCTTTTCATCTATAAATAGAGACGAAGAGAAACATTCAAGAGGTGGAAATAAAAGGTGGAAATTAAAGGTAAAATCTCTGGTGGCAGAGAAGAAAAGAAACTCCGACGATTCCCTTCGGGGATCGTCCATGGTTTCCGGTGCATCCTCCCTTCGAGATCAAACAAAAGCCCCAAGGCTCTCGAGAAATCAAATTCATTCCGAGATCAAATTCAAAGACCATCGGAGAAATCAAATCAAATACGGATAGATCGAGATCAAGCCCAAAGGCCCTCGAAGTTCAAATCCATTCCGAGATCCAGCCCAAAACGCCCCTCGGAATAAATCAAAATCTATTGGATCGAGACAAGCCCAAAATGCCCCGATCCATCGGCCGAGAAATCCAAAGATTCGAGCCCAACATCAAAATATATATTATCTTGTGACTTTTATATTTTTTTTTGATTATTTATTTTGCGGATGATAATAATCGAAAAGAAAATTTTATTGTTCACAATAAATAATATTGAGTCACTATTTTTCTAGTTATCATACATGGCTATCAAAAGCATCAATATATATAGACATAAAATATTATTTTAAAAAAAAATAATAAAAGGAAAAAAGCTAAGAAAAAAAAGGATATATATATATATATTTTAAAGTATAGATTTTTAATGTAAAAACTATCCTTTTTTTAAGAAAAAACACAACTATCCATTTAAACTTTTATCTTTAAAAGATGTCTTTTTAGATTCCTTTTTGAAAATGTAATAAATAAATAAATAAATATAGTAGTTTTCAAATAATTATTAAAACATATTGCACTTTCCTCAATATATATATATATATATATATATTCCACTTTCATCTCTTTAATTTTCAATTTTTCATTTTTAAAGAAAAAGATATAACAAATAAGAAGATATAGTTTAGTAATAAAATAACCTTATAAGGAAAGTCCTTTTCTATATATTGAGTTATATATATATATTTTGTGTATGTATTTGAAAATTTTGAGATATTTTCGTTTTTCATGTGTCTCAATATACAAATATATAAGAATATGATATACAATATAAATATGAGTTTCTCAGTATTTAGAGTCAATTCGATACAATGTGAATGATATTAAGTAGTTGACTGTATATATCTTTTATTGTGTTTGTATATATGATTTTTTTTTTATGAATAATTTAAATTAAAAAGGACCGTACAAATTTTTAAAATATATCAATTTAATTGGAGAGTGAGTATATGAGAAGTCATTTACCAGTCATTTACCACAAAAAAAAAAAAAAAAAAGTATATGAGAAGTCAAAATGGTTGGTAAACAAAGCTGAAGAACAAAGGATACGATGTATGACCCTTTTCTAGGGTAGATTCCTGACTGACATACCGGACATACCGGTGGTGATCCACGTTTTCCCTAGTTATAGCAACCTCCAAAAGTGTAGCCCCCCATTGACCCTTCTATTTATGTTTTCTAGATTTTCTGTATTACAATTAAATTGGTCTTTTTGTGGAACATAAAATATATATAATAAGATTTTAAATAAAAATTATGTTTGACATATAAATTTGATATGAGATATTTGTGATTAAATTTAATCATATTCGGTCATAAAGTATAATTTAGTTGGTAGATATTTAAAGAAGTTATGAATTTAAAATGATGTTAAAAACGAAAAAAATCTCATTTTTTTTAAAATGAGAAGAGAAATATAATATATATTTGTTTTATCAAGATAATTTCAAAAGGATAATAAAATTATATTTGAAAAACATGTATATTTAAATTTAAAATAGTTATCAAGAGATTGAAATGGAACATAAAATATAATGGATAAAGCCTAATAAATTTTAATTCATTTAAGATTTTATAATATTTAATACAAATAATTAATGAATATGAATTGTAAAACAATAATTGTAGTTGCAAATTCTAGAATGATAATTAATAGGCTTTGTCAAGAATCTTTCAATCCGTAGTTTTTCTTTTTTTTCAAGTGTTTTTATCTTTTTACGAGTAATAAAAATATTAATAAATACACGTTAATTTTTTTTAATTTAACAAATAAAAAGATAATGAAAGTAATATATACATAATTTACTAGATTAATTTTATTTTTATATTAGTTGAGAGTATTATTAATAGTTGCAATGAATATTAGTCTATTTATTGAAAAGAATTTGGGATTAATCAGTGTAGAATTTTGGCAGTGGGAACATAATTCATATATATATATATATATATATAAAGAGATAAGGACACGTGGAAAAGGTGTTTAAATTAATTCCATTTGCTAAAGTCACATGCGACGTCATGTCAAAGTTTCATCATCATGACTGCGGCTGCTGCTTTTGGTCAACTTAGACTTCTCTTTATTATTTCCCCTTGAATTTTTCCTAATCACACTCTGCCTGTCCAAGTGTTTGTTAATTAACATTACAAGATCTTTTCTATATATACAATAATATATATATATATATATATATGCCTTTTTACCATATTAATCGGCACCAAATTTGCTTGTTTTATTTTTTAAATTTGTATATAAAAAAAATAAAATTCTAAACCCAAGTTATCTCTTTCTTTTAGTAACATGTATTTTTCATTGATCCTTGACTTGATATAAACAGAAAGCGCATTGTCAATGCTACAAGAGACCCATAATTCGATATTTGTTGTGAGAGCTTTTTAAGAGTCAAGATGAGGTCTTCCCCGAGTAAGAGTTAAACTTTGCAGGCGCAACCCGGATCGAATCCGAATTAATTGAAGTCGTGATGAATTCGAATATCAAATGGTCTAACAAAAAAAAAAAAAATATTTTCATCAATTAATCTTGAAGGAATTCATAGAAAGAAACTTATATAACTGTAGATAATAATATGATTTTTTATTATTTTTTTTATATTTATGGTTTATTTTATTTATTTATTTGTGATTATAATTCTTTTGGGTTTAGTAGATAAGTATAGATAAATATATTTCTTAAAGATAAGTAAGAATATCTGAATATAGATTTTATATTGGATTTTATATATATATGGATAAATTTTCAGTATTGTGAAATTTTTACAGGTTTAGCTATATATATAATTTAACTAATAAAATGTAACAAACTAGGATTTACTGTCATATTTAGTAATTTGCGAAAAAGAAAATAAAAGATTTTTTTTTTTTTGTGATTTTTCTTTTATTTAATGTCTTAAAATTAAGTTTATTTTTAATATATATATAAAAAAGAAATTAATTAATTTCAAAGAAAAAAAAATAACGTTTGAATTTTAATCAGTAACTTAAATAGTAAATCCTTCTAGAAAAAGAAATATAATGTTTTGCTAAAAAATTAACTAAACTTTCCTATAATGACTCTTTGATGAAAAAAAAAATTAGGTCAAACAAAAACAAACCATGTGATGTAACTATATATGGAAGTATAACAATCAATTAATAAGAAATCCCAGTTGTACATTTCTAGAAGACCGTACCAAATTATTTTATTTTATTATTTTTTTATAACGAAATATCTTTATCGATTAATTTAAATAAGATCCGTATCTAATATTATAATATAAAATCGAATTCAAATCCTTCATATGGCACACTAAGTAACACACTTTTCACCCACTTTTTCAATAATATATATATCTAAAATTAACCAACCGCCACTTACATTAATTTGCTTTCTTGTGCAATAAGTTGCATGCATATATACATATTTACCTAAATTTGACGAAAATAAGGAAATATACATACATACATATATATATATATATATATAAATAATGACGACTTATATTTGTAATTTTTTTTTAAAAAAGAAATATATATATATATATAAATTTTAAAAAAATTAGATCTTGTACATTTATATAATCTAGAAGAATACAACGTTTTAAAAGAAAACACTTGGTCTACAAAAATTAGCCCGGATCAAATCGTATGAATTGTGTCGCTGACACTCCGTTTTACCACTCCACACGCCACGCCCATATATATATATATATATATATATATATATATATATATATATATTTCCAGGTTTTAATTCCTTTAACTAAACTAAGTGAGTGTATTTATATTAGTACGAGATAATCATAATATATTTAAATATTTTTTTTGAGATAATCAAGATTTATTTAAACAATTTTATCTTTTTACAGCGTACACGTAAGCCGGCAAAGAAAGAAAAATTAGATATGAATTGTATTATTTAGTTAATTTAAAATTAAAAAAAAAAAAAAGAAGTTTTCAAAATTTAAATTGAAAAAAAAAAACCAAAAACAGAAAATAGGAAAAGTCTGGTCTTCTGATTAACAAAAAAAAGGAAAAGTCTGGTCTTCGCTGTGTAACTAAAACTAAACTAATTCCAGAGGGAGAGATAAAACCTAAACACACACAGAGGGAAGACCAGACCAGCTCGGCGAGGTAAATAAAAAAGGATAATTTACTGCCGGGGATATTCCCGCGAAAATGTTTCGTCTTCCCCAAGAGTCAAATCCAATCTTTACATGAAAAAAAATCTGTACAGAAGAGGAGGAGGAGGAGGAGAAGAAGGGAAAACCCATTTATTTTTTTCCTTTCAACATAATTTTTAGGTCTAATTTTTGCTTTATCTCTATTTCTTTTTTTCTTTTTTCTTTTTTTTTTTTTTAATCTTTCCTTGTTCCTCCATGATTAGATTTTTCAAAGAAGGGTCTTTTTTTTTGGCACCTTAGATTTACAGCAATATTATAATGGCAATCATTGTGAAAAAAAAAAAAAATTAAATCAGAAATTTCTATAGTAGTTGAGAGTTTTGAAAGTTTCTTTGAGCCAAAAACGCGCGTGTACATACCTACGGTAGTAAAGTCAAAGCCATAAGAGAGACAGAGAGAGAGAGAATAAAGAAAGGGGGAGATCCAGGTCAATGTTCAAAGGTTTTGGGCTGAGTGAAAAATCAAATACCAGCACAATTTCATACCCAATTTCCTCCCAGTCTTTTTTTCTTCTTTTAAACTAGGGATATATAAATATTAAGAGCTTCAATTAGCTGAAAATAGACATCTTTCTTTTCTCAGATCATATATATACATATACATAAAATATAGCTTTGGTCAGGGATTATTAGACTTCTTCTTTCTTGTGTTTCGGAGATTGTATTACGTGTCCTTAGTTTCTGAATCTTTGAGGTCCTTTCTGTTCTGTACATTTTTTTTTTCCTTTTCTTTTGCACAGAAACCACATTTGTAAATTTAGTATAGTTGTTGTTTGTCCATCATATTGGGTTTATGTCACTGGCTGTTTGATAACTTCCAAGCTTATATTTGGTGAGGTGCTTCTTCAAGGTTCTGAATCTGGAAATCTTTTGTTTGCAGTTTATTTAACCTGGGTTCGGAGCTTTGTGTTAAAAGCCTTTTTCTTTCTTTCCGGGGCTCTGTTATTTGGATAATTTATATTCTTCGGTGGAGAGGGTTGTCAGAAAGGTTTGATTTTGGGCCATCTCTGGTTCTGGTTCTGGTTTTTTTCAGTGAAGGAACTGCATTTTTCAGTGAGAAATTGCTGATCTTTTGAAGGCTTGAAATCTCTGCTTTTAGTGGCTCTGTTTAGATTGAAGTTTGGTTTGTGAGGTTTATTAGTCAATGGCAGGAAGAGATAGAGATAGACATAGGAATGGTAGAAGAAAGAAGTTACATTTCAGCAAGATCTACTCATTTGCATGTGGAAGAGGAGGTTTTGAAGATGACCATTCACGTATTGGAGGCCCAGGTTTCTCAACAGTAGTTTACTGCAACGAACCAATTGGTCTTGATGCAGCTGCTGCTACCAATTCTCCTACTAATTATGTCAGGACTACAAAGTATACAATTGCTTCATTCTTGCCCAAATCCTTGTTTGAACAGTTTAGAAGAGTTGCAAATTTTTACTTTCTTGTTATTGGTATCTTGTCTTTCACACCTTTGGCTCCTTATTCTGCTATTAGTTCCGTTTTTCCTCTGATAATTGTTATTGGGGCGACCATGGTGAAAGAAGGAATTGAAGACTGGCGGCGGCAACAACAGGTACTTCACAATCAAATTCCTTTATTTCTTTAAATTTTCTTTTCTTTTCTCTTTTTGTCGCTTCTAGCTGATTCATGATTTGAGAATTCAAAAAGTAAGCTGATATTCTTGCTGACTGATTCTCTTTCAGATGGTGTGTTCTTGGTAATTTACTAAATCAGAGTTTTGTTAGCCAGGCGTTCATTAGATACATATAGAATATGTATTTCCTCTTGTTTCAGTTTGTTAATGGCAAGACTTGTTCTTGGCTTCTGAATCAGTAAAGGTCAAACTTTTTGCTTCAGTGCACCAGCTAGGCAGAACACACAAAAATGAAGAAATCTTTATCCAGTTTTTGATTTCTTTAGATTTCTAGACATACCCATATTTTTGCATTTTTTTTTTTTAATAGCTTTTTTGAGTTCTCACCTTCATTGGAAGATCTAGAACTGATGTTATTGACATATTTGGTCGCTTCTCATTACATTGATCTTTCAAATTTCTCTCTCAGGATATGGAGATTAACAATAGAAAGATTAAAGTACATCGGGGTGAGGGACACTTTGAACATACTGAATGGAAAAATCTCAAGGTTGGTGATATAGTTAAGGTGGCAAAGGATGAATTCTTTCCAGCAGACCTTGTTTTGCTCTCTTCTAGTTATGAGGATTCTATCTGCTATGTTGAGACAATGAACCTTGATGGCGAAACAAACCTGAAACTCAAACAGTCATTGGAAGTGACCTCATTCTTAAACGAGGAATCAAATTTCAGAGATTTTAAGGCTACAGTTAAATGTGAAGATCCAAATGCCAATCTGTATAGTTTTGTTGGAAGTATGGAATTTGAAGGGCAGACGTATCCTCTTTCCCCTCAACAACTTCTCCTTAGGGACTCTAAACTGCGCAACACGGATTACATTTATGGAGCTGTTATCTTCACTGGTCATGATACAAAAGTTATTCAGAATTCTACCGATCCTCCTTCAAAGAGAAGCAGAATTGAGAGAAAGATGGATAAGATCATTTATTTCCTTTTTGGTGTGCTATTCCTGATGGCTTTGGTTGGGTCTATTTATTTCGGTATTGTTACAGAAGAGGACTTGGATAATGGACAGAAAAGATGGTATCTACGACCAGACGACGCTGAGATTTACTTTGATTCCAAGAATGCTCCTGCTGCTGCAATATTGCATTTTCTAACAGCTTTGATGTTATACAGTTACCTGATTCCAATCTCTCTTTATGTTTCTATTGAAATTGTGAAAGTTCTTCAGAGCATGTTCATTAATCAAGACATTCATATGTATTATGAAGAAGCTGACAAACCAGCACATGCCCGGACATCAAATTTAAACGAAGAACTTGGTCAAGTTCATACTATTCTATCTGATAAGACAGGAACATTGACTTGCAACTCAATGGAATTTATCAAGTGCTCTGTGGCTGGAACTGCTTATGGACGTGGTGTTACAGAAGTTGAAAGGGCTATGGCAAAGAAAAAAGGTTCCCCTCTACTGATGAATGGAAGGGATGGTTCGCCAAAAAGCTTGAACAAGTCGGCTGTTAAAGGCTTCAATTTTGTTGATGAAAGGATTATAGATGGAGAATGGGCTAATGAGCCTCATTCTGATGTCATACAGAAGTTCTTTCGTTTATTGGCAGTCTGCCATACTGCTATACCTGAAGTAGATGAAGAATCTGGAATGGTTTCATATGAAGCAGAATCACCTGATGAGGCAGCTTTTGTGATTGCTGCAAGAGAACTTGGTTTTGAATTCTATAAAAGGACGCAAACCACCGTGACAATCAATGAGTTCGATCCATCAACAGGCAAAAGACATCAGAGGTTGGTACTTGTACATTTTCCTCTGTAATGTTTTTATCTTAATAAAAGGTTTTAATATGACATATACTAAAGAAGTGCTGTCTCTTCTTTTCTTTTTCCAGGTTGTACAGACTTCTAAATGTTATAGAGTTCAACAGCACAAGAAAGCGGATGTCAGTGATAGTGAGGGATGAGGATGGAAAACTATTGTTACTTTCGAAAGGTGCTGACAGGTTGGTGTAATTGACAAGTTCTTTAATTTCTTCTCTGCAATGAACTCCTAATATATATATATATATGTTTAGTATTTATATGAAATCATTTTTTCTTCACTTCTGTGCGGTGTTGCTTCATCAAGCTTTTGCCAATTCCTAACAAATTTGTTTTTGGATTCAACAGTGTCATGTTTGAAAGACTTGCGAAGAATGGAAGGGAATTTGAAGCGGAAACCAAGGAACATGTTAATGAGTATGCAGATGCTGGGTTGAGAACTTTAATACTAGGTTATCGTGAACTTAGCGAGGAAGAATACACAGTATTCAATGAAAAGTTTCTGGAAGCTAAGAATTCAGTAGTTATTGACCGTGAGACACTGATTGATGAAGTGACTGAAACAATTGAAAAAGATTTGATTCTTCTGGGGGCAACAGCAGTTGAGGACAAACTTCAATCAGGGGTAAGATTTTAGTCAGAATTTACAAATCAGTTTTCCATATCAGAAAAAGATTATGGGAATTCAAAATTGTTAATTTTATTGTGTTTGTTTTGATGATAGGTTCCTGAATGCATTGACAAACTTGCTCAAGCAGGCATAAAAATATGGGTTTTGACAGGAGACAAGATGGAAACTGCCATTAACATTGGGTAAAGTCAATAGCATTTTTTTTTTCAATTGTGAGAATGTCTTTACTTGTCCTCACATTTCTGACTCCAAAATCAAATTGTGCAGTTATGCCTGTAGTTTGCTTAGACAAGGAATGAAGCAGATTATGATAACTTTAGAGAGCCCAGAAATTAAAGCACTTGAAAAGGGTGATGACAAGAATGCTATAGCCAAGGTAAATATCGTTTTGATTATACAACCTTTCCATACGTAAATACTCTCTTTTATTGTTTTGGTAATGTGAACACTCAGATACTTCTTAAGTTCTATTGCATGCAATTGATAGAGTTTTGAAAATCTCCCTTCACAGGCTTCAAAAGAAAGTATCATCAAGCAGATTTCCGAAGGCAAAGCTCAAGTTGCTGGGTCAATCTCTGATGCATTTGCCTTGATCATTGATGGGAAATCTCTAGCATATGCACTAGAGGAGGACACCAAGAATATGTTTTTAGACCTTGCAATTGGCTGTGCATCTGTTATTTGCTGTCGTTCATCGCCAAAACAGAAGGCATTGGTGAGTTTTTAACTTTTCAACAACTAACCCCACCCCCACCCCCCTGATGAGACCTAATATATCATTGGAATCCCTTTATTATGCTGAATATTCTTGTTCATGACCTTTCTTCTTTCATGGCAACTTAATGTTTATGCTAAATGAAATTGTTTCTGACCATGCAGGTTACTAGACTTGTTAAATCTGGAACTGGGAAGACAACTTTAGCCATTGGTGATGGAGCCAATGATGTAGGAATGCTTCAAGAAGCTGATATTGGTATTGGTATTAGTGGGGTTGAAGGAATGCAGGTGTGCAGAAACCTTTCTAATTTTCCCTGGTTATATATATATATATATTAATATATCAAAATTATCGACTGCTTCTCCTCCTAATCTTCTTATTTGTATATCATCAGGCTGTCATGTCAAGTGATGTTGCAATTGCCCAATTCCGGTATTTGGAACGTTTGCTTCTTGTACATGGCCATTGGTGCTACCGCAGGATTTCTTCAATGGTAACAGCCTTACTACTTTGACTACTAATCATCCAGATTTCTAGTCTACAACAAATACAAACATTTCAATTATACCAGCAGTAGACATGTTCTTCTTCTTGCATATATATTGATCAACTTTTGTCTTTTTGCAGATATGTTACTTCTTCTATAAGAATGTCACATTTGGTTTCACTGTTTTCCTGTACGAAGCATATTCATCCTTCTCCGGACAACCTGCCTACAATGATTGGTTTTTGTCTCTCTACAATGTTTTCTTCACATCACTTCCAGTTATTGCATTGGGTGTTTTTGACCAGGATGTATCTGCTAAGTATTGTTTAAAGGTATGAATACATTTATGATAAAATCAGCACTGTTTCAATAATCTTGAGATTTGTTACAGCAAAAGGGATGGTTTCTTATTATTCATTTTCTTGATGGTGTTTTGCAGTTTCCTTTGTTATACCAAGAAGGGGTACAGAATGTTCTGTTCAGCTGGAAACGTATAATTGGCTGGATGTTCAATGGGCTTTGCAGTGCCATAATTATCTTCTATTTGTGCACAACTGCAATGGATCCACAAGCCTTTAACAAGGACGGAAAAGTTGCCAGTTTTGATAGTCTTGGTGCAACAATGTACACTTGTGTTGTTTGGGTTGTCAACTGTCAAATGGCACTTGCTGTGAGTTACTTCACCTTGATACAACACATCTTCATCTGGGGTGGCATTGCTCTATGGTACCTTTTCCTTCTTGCATATGGAGCTATGCCAGTTAATTTTTCCACCACTGCTTACAAGGTCTTCGTCGAGGCACTCGCTCCAGCACCCTTTTTTTGGATAGTCACAATCTTCGTGGTTATCTCAGCCTTATTACCTTATTTTGTATACAACGCAATTCAGATTCGCTTCTTCCCAATGTACCATGGAATGATACAATGGATTAGACATGAAGGTCGTGCAGATGATCCCGAATACTGCTATACAGTCAGGCAAAGATCTATACGGCCTACTACTGTTGGTTATACTGCACGTTCTTTGGCAAGAACAAATCCCTTGGATGGCACAAGTCACAACCCCAGATAACATTAACTAGGTGGTATGCTTTTCTCCTACTACCAAAAACACTGATTTCTCTGGACATTTGGAAAAATCAGAGTCATACATGCACTGTCGATCTGGGGTGGCCATCGCTGTCTGTATATATAAATCCAGGTTAGAAGCAGCAAAAGAACAGAAGCAGGTTATAGAAGAAAGTGTGTAAATTTTGAGCATTACTACATATATATATGTTTATTCTTTTTGAGAGTATCATATGTAAATTATTGAGGTATTAATCGTACAGGAAGGATATAGGTTTTTTTTTTTTTTTTTGCACAAGGATGAGCACAGGATTTCTCTCAAACCCTGCCTCCTTTTTCATCATCATCAACTTCTCTGTACACAGTTCTTTCCTTTCTTTTGCAATAAAGAAGTTTTGGATTCTTTTCTTTTGCACTTTGTACTGTAACATATAGAATTTGCCAAAAAGGGTGCCTGGGAGGATTTGTTATTTACAATTTTATCATAAAATATATATATATATATATATAGCATCACATGTAGAAAAGTTTGACATGAAATTGAGTTCTCGATCTTCCTTACAGAAATTTTGTATCCTGAGATTTTACAATTTTTTCTATCTTTCTGATATTGGCTATCATGAAGTCATTCTCTGAAATGGTAAAATCTACAAACAATTGTCTATAAAAAAACTGGACCAAAAAAAGAAAGAAAAAATGTAGGTCAGCTGAAAGGGAACATACACATATCCAGAAATGAATAAAATTACTTAAAACTTTTACGCAATGGAAAACCGGGAAGTTGAGAGAAATTTTCACCAGATTCATCAGTTGATGATAACAAATTGATGAATTTCAGAAACACATCAGCCATGAACATGAACAATGCTGTGCATTCATGGTGTTCCTTCAATGTTCAATCAGGTAATAATTAATTTGAGATCACACAACAAATTCATTTTTTTTATTTTTTTTATACAAATCATTCATAACAACATAAAAAAGAAGAAGAATTAAAAAGTTGTCAATGTAGTAGCCTTATCAATCATCAATCAATCCATCCATCCGTAAACAATTTTTAAGGAACGGTAAGCCCGAGAAAATCAGATGCAGATTTCCCCAAAATATGAGCAAATTCATTGAAACTTATAACACCATCTCCATTTGTATCTGCTTCTCTCATCATTTCCGTTAACTCTTTATACGTCAAAGGATGCCCTAATTTAGCCATTTGTCCAGCAAGTTCAGCCGCAGTTATGAAACCACTCCCATCCCGATCGAACGAGCGAAACACTTCCATAAGTTGCTCTTGATTGATCAAAATCTCCTCGTTGTTCATCATGATGTCTGGCAATAGTGCATCCAAAAGTTCGTCAAATTCAATCAAACCGTTGCCATTAGCATCCATGTTTGACAAAAGAAGATTGAGTTGATCTCCGGTAGGTTTTAGGCCTAGTGATCGAAGAAGCGCCGCGAGTTCGAGCTGAGTTAGGCTGCCGTCCTTGTCCATGTCAAATCGCGTGAAGATATCCTTCATTTGTTTAAGCTGATCTGATTGAAGAAGGTCAGCCATTACAGAAGAAATTGGAGAAGACAAAAAAAAAAAAAAAAAGGAAGAAGATTTTTAATTTCTGTTCATAAAATGTTGATTGATATATTTTGGTTGTTTAATACATGGTGGGTTGTGAATTGCATTGCATTAATGATTTGGACATTGACAACGTGTGATGTTACTAAAGACTTTGTACAAACAAAAGAACAATGTTTTGGTCCGACCATAGTTGGAAAATTATTTATATAAGTTGGAATTGATCTTTCATTTTTGTCTTGAATTTGTCAGCCATGTGACATATATAATTGAAGTTGACAATTCTCTTGTTTGGTTATGCCATGGTTACAAAATTTTTTAAGGTGGTAATTTTTGTTGGATTTTTATTTTTAATATATTATTTATGACTAATAAAAATATAATATATTTAAATTAATTCATAAATTTGAATTAATCGAAATAATATAATGTTATTTAAACCCGCAATAACTTTGAATACATAGTAATTTAGTAATTAAATGAATACTAACAAGTTACTGCTAAAATAAAATTATTTTCCATATTTTTTTTCTTCTTATATGTATATATTTATTAATTATTTTTCATTAAAATAAAAATTAAAAGTACTTAGAAATCTAAAAACACATCAAATTCATCCTCATCTTTTTAGTGTGTGAAAATTTATTGGTTGGCAAGATAAAACAAAAAGAAAGAAAGAGGAATTATCCATGAAAGATGCATAATATATATATATATATATATATATATATATATATATATATATATATATATATAAAAGTAAAGAATAAAATGTAGTTGAACCCTTAAAGACAGAAAAGGTCCCATGTGATGTGAAGAAGTCACATTCTCAATTTGACAATTTGCAAAAGAAACCATAAAATAGTTTCTTGGAAGGTTCAATTTCTATATAAAATCATTATTAACCAAAAGCAAAGCACCGACAATGCTCCCAAATCTATTATTATTTGGTAGATTTAGTCTCTATCATTTTTTTTTAATTCTTTTTTTTTTTTAAAAAAAACAAACATGTGTTTCAACCATTTTAAATGATAGAATATTAATACATTCTTCACGTATGGTATACAAAATTTCTTTACACATGATATATACACATCAGATGATAGAATACACAAAAGGCAAAATTTCAAAAATTTAAAAGAAAAAACACATAAGGCACCACAAAAACTTAAATTTTGTCCATTTTTGTTTATACTATCTCTGAATGTGTATATACCATACCATGCGCAAAGAAATTGTATATGAAGAATGGGGTTCCTAAAGAATTCTAAAATTTTGAAATTGATCTTTCCATTTATTTTTTTTTTGTTAAATTAGCCATTAACGTGTACTTGCAACCCTAATATAAAATATATATATATATATATATATATATATATATATATATATATATAGAATGATAAATTTCATAATTTTAAAAATTGTTAAGGACAAACAAGATAAAAAAAGTATAAAGACAAATTCCACCAAACCAATTACCCACAATTTTCTTGTTCTTCTATAAAATTGAAATTAGAGCCAAAAATTTGTACCAAATGACAATGAACAACATCATAATCTAATTCCTTGTTAGCCAGACATGATGGAGGAAACCTCTTGGAAAACTCTCCATTCCAGAAGCTTCCAAATGCAAAATCACCCCTAAGAGAAAACTCCTCCAATACCTTCTCAACTTCATCCATACAACATCCAAAACCATGGCTGTTTCCATTCAAGAAAAACCCTTCTCTCAAATACCCTAATTCTTCTTCTTCTTCATTTCTTTTCAGTACCATTCTCCTTCTTCTTCTTTTTCTATCCCTAAGTTTCCTCGCGTAGTCTCGTGTCTTTCTGAACAGTTTGCAGGGAAGTTTGAGCACGAAAAAGATGAGTACTTGCAGGATCAAGCACTGGCAACAGCAAGAAATGACTACACAATCTGCAGCAATGGTGTTAAGATCTTCCATGGCTCACCAAGAAAGAAGAATTGGGAAGAGAATGGTGGTGGGGTAGGAGGAGGAAGAAGATGATGATGAAAAACCATTGCTGGAAAGTGAATCAATTTCTTGATAAGAAATATGTTCCTTCTCCTCTTAGAAGGGTATCATAAAGTGTGAAGCAATTAGAATAACATAATAAAAGGCAGCCCTGCCTGAGTCATTGACTTCAAATTATAGCATTTGATTCAGTGCAGAACTTAAATTAAGCTTTAGACAAATGATTTGAGGATCCCATTTTCAAGGAACACCACAAATCTGTCCTATTACTTTAATTACTTGCAGCTCACGTTTCATGGATTACTTCAAGTCTTCTCATTTTTCTTTAAGGAACTTATGACTTGTCTTTTAAGGAACTTGTCTCAGCCACCTGGCAGTACAGCAGCCATATGTTACATATGCAACATTCACGAACCACTTACCATTTACAAGTCACAGACTAGACCTTCTCCCTCCGACTAGAAGGGAGGAAATTCTGTTATTTTAGCTATACCAACTGAATTATCATATACTTTTATAATTAGGTGTCACGACTTAGATAACACTCACAGTCAATTACTTAACATTGTACTTACTCTACCAAAAAAACTACTCCGAATTAACTGAGGATAAAGTACAGAATTGAAGGGATTGATTGATGTCTGGATTGTATTATGCTACATGACAATTAAGTTACTCTGCAAACCAAATCATAAAAGAATGAAAAAACTCTTATTAAGAGCATGGAAAAATCATATACTCAACATTTACTTACAGGGAAAATTTGCCCAGAAAGAATAAGCTTGCTTATCTATACATAGTGTGTATGTATATATCTCTATAACTTCAAAAGGATCTATCTACAAAATCTAGGAGATTTGAATCTATGCTAAACGGGGCGGATATAGCTGGGAGTGAAAAAAGAGTACCCTTGCATCAAGAAATTGAGTTAGCTGCTGTGATCCAATGGATCCATGACTGCTCAGCTACTGTGGATACTACCATGACTGAAAAAATCTGTACTGTAATCTTGAATACCAAATGCCATTCTCCGAAACAATCTTATTTCTTCTGATTGCTGTGCAGAGTTGAATATTTCGCTTTCCCCAACTCTCATTCCATTCGTAAGATCAGAGTTGGCCATAGCGTCGAAAGCTCTCACAACCTGAGAAGAACAAGAGTGCTCAGTCATTTTCTCCCTCTTAACGAGAGAAAAAACACTACAACAAAATCTAAGAACTAATAGAAAAGAAATTTTACTTGTCCCATCTGTGGCCTTTTTGAAGATGAATGTCGCACGCAAGCTGCAGCTACTTCTATCAGCCGGAACACTTCACTGTCAACATGGTTTCCTGATAACCTTGGATCGACTAAGCCCTCAAATTCCTCTGTCTCGAGTGCATGAGAAAGCAATGGTCGGGCCTAGAAGCAACTTAACTACGTAAGCTAAAGCAGGAGAAAAGTATAGATACTCTATCTCTAGATTTTTGACATTCTTAACATTTATTCTAGATACAGAATAGCAGATTATCTTAAATGAAATGGTCCAAAAGAGGAAAAAATATATATATATCTTTTAGGTATTATATTTTTGATAAATGTACAAGATCCTCATTTTAATGAAACTCCTCACTCAGAATGTTGAAGATTTTATGGTCTTAGCTGTGCGAGTGGCAGTTCACAGAGGACAAAGTAGGTGAGATATCAAATAGAGGGTATTTGCATCAAGCAAAATATGGATTAAGTTGACAGTCATAATCGACAACATGTACGGAACACAAATTATAGATACAATCAAGGGAGTAGGAAGAAATGAAGTCCGGATCCATTTTTTGCTTTAGTCCAGAGTGTTATTGTCAAGAACTCATTGTATATACAGTTCCACATAGAAAAGGGTCAGATTCACTGTTTACCACGGCTAATGTAAACGTGTACCAGCAAAGAAAACATTAGCCTCTAGTAAAGAACAAGAAAAGATATCTCCATCCAAAAAGCTCTATTGCTCCTATTTTTAAATATTGAAGAAATTTGATTTACTTCCAGAATCCTTAAGAGGGGAGGGTAAATGATCTGACCATAATTAGACATTTTCAAAGCAATGTGAACCAAGTCTCAATGTTCAAACATTGTGGAAATATCACAAATTCAGGTTATATCATCCCATCCCATGGCTAATTAGGCAGAGGTTTATGTAGCTTCTGATAGATTCAACATTGATATTAGTCACAAGTACTTATGAAACTTCAATACATACAGTTTTCATCATTTCAACATGTAAGAGAACCATGCAATCAGCACACATCTAAATTTAAGTTTCCAAGTAAATTAATAAATGCTCATACTAAATCTAAGCCAAGAAAGGTAGATCAGAAGCATGATTGTCAATACTGATATACAAAGATGAAGATGAAACCAAAGTAACCTGATTAGTATGTGGTGTGCATCAAACATGTAAAAACTGATTTTCCAAGCTAAGTTTCTGTTAAATTTAAAAAGGGCATGATAAACTTACCCACTCAACTAGACTCTCATCACCTAGAGGCTGAGATGTGTCCACAGGCTTACGCCCAGTAATTAACTCCAAAAGAACTACTCCAAATGAGAACACATCGGATTTTTCAGTCAATTTGCCACTCGAAGCATATTCAGGGGCCATATATCTGTGTTTCCATATTAGAAGTATCAGAATGAGGTGATCAACAAATGCTTTCAGAAGCTGCCAAAATGAAATAATTAAAACTGTTGATAACTCCCTAGTTAGGGATGAAAAAGCCTACCCAAAGGTTCCCATTACACGCGTAGTTACATGAGTATTTGAATCTTGAAATAACTTAGCCAGTCCAAAATCAGAAACCTGAATTGCAATAAATTATCATGAGAATACAATCAGACTACAAATCTCTACTAATTTTATATATTTCTTAAAAAGGAGTTCATGAAAATGATGCTTACCCGTGCCTCAAAATTGTTATCTAAAAGGATATTTGAGGACTTTATGTCTCTGTGGATGATTCTAGGATGGCCTGACAGAAACCAATAATAATGAATAAAGAAGTGGAATGGAACAAAAATCACAGAAATTAAGTTGTTAACCGTGGCATGCAAAGCAATCAGCAAATAATACTCCTTCCATCCCTCAAACCCCCACCCACCAAAAAAATAAAAAAATTGAAGATGAGGTTCAGTGATTTGATTCTCTTTAACAAGATGGAATATATGTCCACTGAAAATCTTAATAAGTGAAAAGAAAATAGCCAAACTCTGATCTCCTGAAGCAAGAGTAACTTGTATGACTACTGGAGAAATACAGAAAGTACTAAAAATTTTGAAGATTATTTATTTTACTTATTCTCTCTCTTAAAAGTGACACACTATCCTATTTTTTTTTAAAATTGTCCTTCCAATAAAAATGGAAACTTAGCAGGAAGCAGTATTTGGCCATGATGAAGACCCAAAACATAGATATACAACAGCAAATATAATGAGGGTGAGGGTTGATAGTTCAGCACATTTTTAAAACTGAGATAATAAGAATTCAGAATCAGGAGAAGAATACAAAAAAAAGAAAAGCAGCAAATAGTTACTTACAATCTTCATGGAGATAAGCCAATCCACGAGCTGCACCAACAGCAATTTTCACACGTGTTGCCCAATCCATAACAGGTCTACCTTCACCTGAAAAGTGCAAATCAACAGCTAACATTATTCATCCCTCATCAAAGAGCCAGAATTCTTTTTTTTTTTTTGAAAAAAGCCAATGCTAAGATCTACCATGAAGGTGGAAATAAAGGTTGTTGTTAGGGACATAGTCATAAACGAGCATCCTTGTATTTTCAGAAATGCAATATCCCACAAGCGTTACCAAATGGCGATGATGAATGCGACTAATTATCTCAACTTCAGCTCTGAATTCTCTTTCTCCTTGACCTCCACCAGTCTTTAGTTGTTTTACTGCCACCTCTCTACCATCCACCAAACGTCCTTTGTACACACAACCAAATCCACCTTCCCCCAATAGATTTTGTGCTGAAAAACCATTTGTTGCCTCTACCAATTCTTCATGGGCGAACCATGACCTTGAATTGCCTAATCCTCCAGCATCTTTTGGTGAGTATACAAAATTGTTGCCAGAGCCAATCCTATTATTAGTAGCTAAAGTCTCCATCTTTAATAAGGCAGAGTCTAGATAAAGAAAGAAAAATTCATCAGCAGTCCCCCAAAGCTTCAATTTACATTGCCATCAGAGATATAATTTATAGGAAAAAAGAGCTAACTAACTAAAATACTGATAAAATAATATACTTAAAATTCTCACCTGATTGTGGAGAAGACCCATAGGAAGTTGGCAGAATATATCCCCCATTGAGTCCAGAAGCCTTTTTCTTTCTCTTCCACAAGCACCAGACAACTGTACCAATTAGACCAAGCAATAGGAGACCACAAACTACACCAATAGCAACTGTTCCTGCAGTACCAATGCCCTTACTTGCTGTTGATCCTGTATCTGAAGCATTACTACCGTTATTGTCGGTAGCTGGATCAACAGGAGGAACTACAGAAGGTAGAGGTGGTGAAGGTAATACTGGTGATGCACCTGAAGGGGGTGGAGGTGACAACCCTAAAACCGGAGGCGGAGCCGACACCCCAGGAGGATCATCTGAGGAAGGGGGAGATGCTGGTGGTGGAGGTGGATCAGGAGAGGGAGGAGTACCAATAGGAGGTGGGGGTGAATTACTAGGGGGTTCTGACACTGGTGGAGGTGGTGAGCTTCTAGGAGGTTCTACTACTACTGGAGGTGGAGGAGGTGAACGTCGAGGAGGCAGAGCCACTGGCGGAGGAGGCGACCTTTCAGGTGGCTTAGCTGATGATGGTGATGGTGGAGAAGTTTCTGGTGGTCGGCTAGTCGGTGGTGGAGGTGGACTTTCACGCGGAGTTGTAGGAGGGGGTGGTGCATTCCTTGGTGGTGCTGGTGGAGGAGGAGGTGAAGTTGTTGGAGGGTTAGGTGACAGTGGAGGAGGTGCTGTTGTAGGAGGGGTGGTTCTAGACGGTGGCGGCAGCGGTGGCGGTGAACTTGTCACTGGTGGATTAGTAGATGGAGGAGGTGGTGAGGTAGTTGGTGGTGATGTTGCTGGTGGGGGAACAAGGACTGGAGGTGGAGGACTGGGAGATTGGGGAGGTGGAGATGCCATAGGAGGCTGCGACAGAGGTGGTGGCGATGCTATAATAGCCGGAGGTGGAGATGGAGCTGGATCGGGTGAAGTAGAATTGAGCTGAGAAGGGGAAGGAGGAGGGGGAGAGGTTGAAGGTGGAGAAGAAGGGGTGAGAATTGGAGTGGGAGTAGTATTCGGAGATGGAGATATTGTTGCCATCTAAGCACCATCCAGGCATCCAGTCAAAATCAGAGCATCAACTTACCAATAATAATAACTACATCAAGAAAAGTCCAAATTGAAGAAATCCCAATTATAATTTATAACTCTGTATAACCAATCTCAGTTTGAAGCATTAAAACAAATTATCCACACAAATTCCTCTACACTTTCCCCAACCTACACAATCCCCCAGCTTGAATTTTTGAAATGCCAGAACAGTGATGAACGAACCCTATCCAAAAAAGCAGAGGTGGAGGAGACAGCAGCAGGCATTCACAAAAACTGGATTACGAGAGAAGCCCAGATCAGAATTCAGAAATCAACTCCTACACAAAATTTCTTAAAACCCATGTTTTATTTCTTGGAAAAAGCTTAAATATTTGGAAAACCCAAATCACCAAATGCAGTTACAAGTTAAAAAAACCCAGATCATCAAACAGAGTTTCGATAAGAACCCAGATATCAAGAATCAAGGATTAAGTGTCAAAATCCAATCTTGCCTTAAAAAACAGGTTTTTAAGTTAGTCTTTAAAGATATGAACACAGCCTAGTAAAAAAATTAGATATTTAACCCAAAGTGCAAAATGCAACAATCCCATTCTCATCAAAGAACCATTGAGCATTATACAACTGTTACAAAAGAAAAAAGAAATGCCAAAAAGTTCTTACCTTTTCTTAATATCTCTCCACTGATTACTCTAGAATCCACATCTTCGAATTTGGAGTTCTGTAGCCAATCCTCCAATTACAACAGAAAAAAAAAAGAAGCAAAGCAAGACACCTTGAAGAATTGGTATTTTTGTTTAATAGTAACAGCAGTAAACAGTCATCACAGTAACCTAAAAATTAAAAGAAAAGAAAAGAAAGAGAAGTGAAAACACGGAAATTGGGGTCCTTGAAATCCAGAGAAGAGAACTGAAAGCGACAGAAAAATGAAAGAATCAACCCGTGTGCGTAATTCTTGAATGACATGTGCTGATCTAACACATTTTGATTTTGTTTCAAACAGAAAAAAAAAAAAAAAAAAAACTAATATTTTTCATAAAATCTTAATCTGAAATATGAACCCTTACATAACATGCTTATACCTTATAACGTCAGAATCAATGAATATTTAATAAGTTTTGATATATAATTAATTAAAGTTTACGCAACGTTGCTGCTGTGACCGGTCACTGGTCAGCGCCCCAAACTCAAAACCATTATTTTGGCTGCATTCTGTTCAAAACTCTGATATTTTTATTTTTATTTTTTTTTTTCTTGTGTCGGTTTTAAAAATAACTTTGTTTATTTCTTGTAATTTTCATCAAATTTAATGTAGAATGAAAATGTAAGAGAACTAATTGAGCAACTTCAAGCAAAAATTAAGTTACAGCATTTTCACTGATGAATCAATTTAGGAGAAAAGAAATGGAAAGAAAAGAGAGGGGAGGGAGAGAAAAAGTATAAAGATTTTTTTGTGCATTATAAAATAAATGTTTCATATTTCTCGTTTAAAAAGTTTCTAAAAAATTATCAAATAGAAATCTAATTTTTTCTTAAAAATTAAAATTTTTTAGATAAAACACATTTTAAACATATTATTTAAATTGTGCTAAAGTATAACTTCGTCATAATTTTGATTTTTCTCATGCTACGAGAAGAAGTTCCTAATAGACTAATTATATTCATTATTATTTTTGTTGTTCTCAAAATATATATATATATATATATATATATATATGTGTATATCATATGTTTTCTTTATAAGGTTATAATATCGTTTTCAAAGTCATAAGGCATTTATTATTGGTTGTCAACTTGTATTAGTACTACTAGAAAAGAAAGAAAAATCGGAGAAGGTAGCAAAACTCATGAAGATTTTGGACAACTCAGAAATTTACAAAATTGTTGGAAACCGTTAGTAATTAATCAATATTTGAAACATCTATTTTATTCTTAATATATGGTAATAAAACAAAGATAAAATATTCTTCTAAATATCAAAGTCAATAAAAAGAAAGAAAAATCTATGTAGTTATAATATTAGATGTAATAAAAGAAGATCCTAAGAGTTATCCTACAATTTTGCATAGAGAATTAATTCCATGAGTTGACTTGTTAATATGAATGTGTAATGATATATAAAAAGTAGTTTATTGTACTCATAATTAACTCAAAATGTTTATTTTGATATAATGAACGATGTCTAGTAATTTATTGTATCTACTGTCATATCTATAGGTATAACACGGAGTCAAAAGCTCGAGTCGTGACAACAACATTCTACTAATTTAACCATACACGTTTGCTCCTTTTTCATTTTCTAAGGTTTAATCATTAGTTTATAACCAAAATTAATGTTAATATCACTAATCATGTCTTACTTTTGCCTAGGCTTTCAAACATTTCTCTATATAATAATGACAATCAAAACCCTATACCTTATAATATTACCAAAACAGTATTAAAGTAATGATTCCAAAAGGGTTTTTGGTGCATAATAGGTTAATCTTAGTCTTCACGAGATTTCTTTAACAAAAAAGTTTTGTCTGTAATAAACAATATTAAATCGAACCCCCAAGATCCGTGGCATCTTATCAACTTTCCTTTTTCTTTTTTTTTTCCTAATTAGGAAATCCTTTTATAAAATTTTGGACAAATACAATGGGAAAGTGCTACACGAAGTCACAAATTCAGTATGAGCATTGGTGAGTTGGTTAGAAGAGATCTTTAACCAACCCACGTACATTTTGATGTTATCTTTTAATTTATATTTTAACCAACAAGATTTTTATTTTGAATAAATTTTTGCTAATTGAATATTTTAACTCTATCAAGAAGGGATAATTTAATTTCAATCAACCTCACATATAATTCAAAAAAATCTTAAATTTGAGACATAATAAGGATTAAAATATCTCATTAAAAAAAAATTAATCTTTTTCTTTTTTTTAAGTCAACAATATTCCTATTTTGATTTTTTTTTTAAACCTTAATTAGAGTATTTTATTAAAACTAGCTCTTGTAGCTCAGTTGGTTAGAGCACCGCTTTAGTAAGCGGGAGGTCTTGAGTTCGACTCTCAACAAGAGCATTTGATTTAATAGTCATAAATTTGAGAAATAATAAAGATTAACATGTCTCATTAGAAAAAAATAACACCTTTTTTTTTTTTTTTAATTTATTTATATTCTGTACAACTTTGAGCTTCAACTAAACTAAATTTAAATCGCGTCCAACCACAGCAGTCTCATTTTTTCCTTTGTCATTATTGGAGAAGCCCAATAAGCCTCGTTAGTTATTCATTCTGTTATTTATTTTCAGTGTATTGATTGAAAAATGTGTTTTATTTTGGGCCCTTCTAATGGGCTTCCAACTTTTAATTTAACATATTGTCCTTTCCTTTTTATTTTTATTATTTTTTTTTTTTAAAAAAAAAATTCTGTTAAAGAGCTAAAGTGTCCTCCCTTAATCTGGCATTCGTGCCAAAGGAAAATAAATTTCAAAAAAAATATAATTATTTTTCCTTTCAATTACTATTAACTAACAATTAATTTGTAAAATAAGCTTAATTTGAATTTTATAAATAGAGAAATGAGAATAGAGAGAATTTTTTCATAAAAAGGATTTATCAACTTGAGCGAGGTCAAGTGAGTGCTTTGGTCGAGTGGTCAACACCCACACTCCCAATCTTAAGGTTGGGAGTTCGACACCCACTCACAACCTTAGTGCTGCCAACCCAGTAATTATGCTATCGGATCCGGGTGTGAATTATTCGGGTTAACTCGGACACCACATAAAAATAAAAAATATATTTCTTATAGTGTGGATTCATAGTGTATTGTATTATTTTTTTTAATTGTGAAAATCTGATAAATATAAAAGAAATATTTCTTATGTACATTGTCATAAAAGTAATACATAAGAATCCTAATGTTTCCATCATGGCGGATAGTTGATGATTCAAATCCCCTGAGGTGGTTAGCGCCATGTTAAAAAGTTCTAGGCCGGACCCTAACCCTAGAGTAAGAGTTGAACTTTGTGAGAGCTCCGCAGGTCGAGTCCGAATTAGTCTCACCGAAAAAGTGGAGACACCGGACATCCCAAGTGGGTAAAAAAAAAAAAAAAAAAAGAATCCTATAGAATTAGCTTTAAAAAAAGAAAAAGAAAAAAGAATACTATAAAATTCTCAAGTGGACCAAATATAACCATTTTAAAAACAAATTCTTCTAGAATCCATATTTTAAAATTTGGTTCGGACAGAGTTAACCATAATACAATAAATGCAATTAGTTATTATTTATTTACTTTTAAAAAAGGCAAAGATATTATACTGACATTGTCATTATGAGTTTGACTATATTAGATTTTATTATTTGACCTTTTAATATTTGACCTTCTTATTTTTGTAACCATTTTTTTTTTTTTTTTTCAAAAATTTTCTCCCTTTGTCATTGATTTTGTACTTGTTTATTAAGTTATCAACTAAACTCAATTAGATTAGCTTTAACATAAATTGAATCACAAAAAAGTTGGGAAAATATGATTAATCTCTCTTTGATAATTCTCCTCTAATACATTGGTTAAGAGCTTCTAAGATGGTAATGTGACATTATTTGAGATAGTCCTTTAATTTTATTCTTTGACTTCATCATCTTTTTTTTTTTCATATAATTATTATTCACTTAGTTATAATTAACTAAGTGATATAGATTCATTAATCTCTTAGTTAATTAAATATTATATGAAAATTTATTTTTTTATCGGCAAGATTTATCGGAGAGATCCATGACTATAATATACAGGTGAAATGCAACGCAAAATAATCACTCTTAAAGTAAGTTTAACTTAGAATCTCTCAATTTATAAGTCAAATAGAAATACCTAACTAAGGCGAGCAACAAAAATTAGACTACCACCTTGTTTTTGCAACATTTTGTCTTCAACTTTGTCAAACATACTTATTTCGAAAATTTGAAATAAAACAATGAAATCTTCCAAACAAGTAAACTAATAAATAAGTCGCTTAACTTTTTCTCCAAATAAAAAAATGTATATATACTTTAAAACTGATTATTTCATCGAATCCGCACTTTAATAATAGGAAAATTTGACAACGTTATCGAATGATCATTCCCGCCTTCCTTTATTAAATTATACGGAATAATATTTGATATTTTTATTAATTACTTCTTTTTTTTGCCTTGAAAATTTTAGCGAGAGTTCTATAAATTCCTCTTCAATTTCATCGTCGATTACCCATTCGATTCTTAGTTTTTTCACTTGTCATTTTTTCTTTTGAAATTGACGAACTCGCAAATTTCTCTGAAAATGGAAAGCTATTCTATCTCCGATATCTCTAACTCAATAAAATCTAGGGCACCTTATTCCCCTATCAAGTTCTTTGATAATTTTCTACTACAAGAGACCAATCACGGCTGCAAATTTAATGAGAATGGAGTCACTTACGATTATATCATCCGAGATTATTATTGTCTCAATCTTCTCCAAGTTTATTACTTATTATACTTCATCTTCAGTACAATTATTTATGTATATGAATTTGATGCAACATCAAAAAGTTGCTCTATAATTCATATGCAATCTGAAGACCGTAGTAGGCCTACAAATCCCCTTCTCAAGTTCTTTCTTCGTGTCTTTTCTAAAGAGGTCAGTCTATTTTCATGCTTTGATATCCAGATCATCTATTTTTTATCCTCAAAAAATATTGAATTGACTCCAAAAAAGCTTGCACAAATCTTCCTTGATGTTCTTGATAAAAATGTAAGATTTTTTTTTTCCTTTCTTATTTGTCTCGACGTTTACACTTATTCATTATCACCGATTTATTTCATCAAAACTTTGCAAATTAATGTTATTATTGTCTAGTCTCTTGAATTTTTGTATAGATTGGATTGACAGACCGACGATTATGAGGGGCAGGGATTTTTTTGCTCGAAAACTCTCTGAACATGCTCTCATATAAGTCGGGATTGTAATCGTGCAGCTCATAATTTTGCTATGTGGGCTGCGTCTTGTAAGTTTTTTTGTCATGTGGATCTAGAAAGGCTCCCCCTTTAGTGTTATGTGACAGGGGTGACACTTCCGAATCTACACGTCTTATGAGTTTATTAACGAAGATGCTTAATATTTTCCAATAATAATAATAATAATAATAATAATTTTTGATTTGTTTTTTTTTTGGTGAATATAATTTTTGATTTGTTGCACATGCTATTTTTTCATATCACATAATTATAGTCCCCCTTGATTTTACACAAATAACTAGGACTTTATTTTTTATATAGAAAAATAAATACATAATAGACCATAATTCTACTTTAAGTGATAAAAAGTCAATTTAAATATATTGCAATGCTTAATATAATATTTTATTAAACATTCTTCATTTAAAATTAATTAATTTATTTTTAGTATTCTCAATCTCTATATTTGTTTTTTTAAAATAACAAATCTCATTAAGTGGTATGGTAATTTATGATATTACTATTGATTCCTCATTGAAAAGAGCTTTGTGATTATTTTTTCCCCTTTTGTATCTAATAGCATAATGAATATATATATATATATATATATATATATATATATATATAAAGAGATTATTGCATGAGTTTTATATCAAGTTTCATAAGAAGAAGTCTTGCAAGAAATTTAATTTTTCTAACACAAAGTCTTAAGATCCATGTGGATAGCAAATAGAAGGGATAAATAAATTTCAAGTTTGTTATTTGCTGCATAAGAATCAAAGTGATACAAAGGAATTTCTATTTGTTTCAATGACAGAAGCAGAAGGCAGGAACTCCAGGAGCTTCATCAGCAGGCAACAATGCTTCTTCAGAATCATTAGCAGATGAAAGCGAAACTGGAGAGAATAGTCCTTCTCCTTCTCCTTCTTCTTCTTCTTCTTCTTCTTCTTCTTCTTCTTCTTCTTCTCTTCTTCTTATTCTTCTTATCCTACTCCTTCTACTTCTACTTCTACTTCTACTGCTTTTACTTCTTCTGATGACGAAGATAAGGAAGGAAACGACGACGCTTCTAGCAATAAAAAGGTTGCTTCCGATGGAGGTGACCCCAAAATTGCCGCCGACGTTTCCTTCATCCCCATCATGATAAGAACGGACGACGGGGAACTAATGCAGTGGGCACTTTTGACTTCTACTTGTTTTTCAGGATATGCATCCTTGGCTAGAGTGGTAAGGCGGTATTGTCCTTATGATTCCCCTGCAAATGACGTAGTACACATACTCTCCCCCTGGCTAAGACACAAGGTATTCTATATGGATGAAAATAACGAGGTATTGCACCCGAGTCTGAAATGGGAGGTGTTCTCACCCAAATTGAAACAAATCCACATGTACCCAAGGGACGACAACAGTTTTGCAATCGTTACCCTTCCTGCCACGCCTATAAATATACCTGGATTCCCTTACGTGGAATTAGGGCTTTTTTACTGGATAAGGTTTCGGAAATCTTGGTATATGCCAGAGAGAGTGTTTGTTGTCCGACGGAGGGCTGTACGAACCTATAGCATTTTCCTTTGGATTATCAACGGGTTGTGGGCAAGCTGGCACAATTTGGAACCAATGGATGCTGAAAACATAACGGAAATTAATGTTGTGAGTACCGGATATAGTTCCAGTCAGTTTCCGCCAGACATTATAAGGTTTCGGAATCGCTCTGGAGAGGAAATGAAGCAACCCAGGTTTCTGGCTTCCGTTTGGCAAGCGGGAAAGCAGCTCGGCATCAACACTGGGACAAATGAAAATGAAGATGGATACCCTGATGACCCCAACTATGAAAATACATGGGATTTTCTTGCACAGGTGCTAGAAGTATTAGTAACTTGGAATGGTCCCGGGGATACCTGATCATTTGGGGGACTTATGTCTTTAACAACCATTACTTATAGTAATCTAAGTTAGTTGTCATGGGGAAAACTCAGTTCCTGAAACTTTAAATAATATTATTATGTCTGGATATCTATTATCCTTGCTCTGTTCATTTTGTTGGTTCCTGCATGTTTTACTGAGACCTGGGACTTTTCAGAGGTTGTCTGTAAAAAGGACCCCTCCAGTTCTCAGCTCTGTTGCAAGGCAGTCTCTGCTTTCTTTATATGCTTTAATAAATGGAAATGGTTGTTATTTATACAGTTTCATTCAACTTTTGGCAATTGCAGAAGGAAAAAAAATTGTACCAGTTGCAGATCAGAATCTGTCAATTGTTTTGGTTATAGACTAAACTACAATAAGGTCAAGCTCATGGCCCGGTTATTAATTCAGGAAGTTGAACCCGAAGGGGTAGATTAAACAGGAACAGGGAAATCTAGAAATGAAAATTTTGGCCAGCAGTTCCTGCAAAAGAAGAGTTAGGATAGGCAAGGTAAGGCTAATATCCTCTACTTTTCAATAGTGCATTTCTCCTATCATGAATCTCAGCTGCCCAGCTCTTTCCAATTTCAGTTTGAAATTTACCTACATGTCAAAAAAGAATGGTAAGCTTGATGCACATAGTACAGTTCTTTGACTTACTACCAAAAAAATGAAAAATTCATAGTTATGTACCGGCAGTAGAAATGAAAAATTCATCCAACAGTTTCCCATGCTCTGCCAACAAATGAATGATCAAATGAGAAATAAATACATTCATACTGCTCCAGTGTAGATGTGTGCGGTAGTTGTAAATACTTATCGGATAGATATAGGATTAGGAATGACCCTAAACTTACCAATTTCATACTCCAATGCCTGTAGAATCATTTCTACCTGCGACAAATACACATAAAAGTGCGAGACTCAAAATGAGTGGCAGAAAGAAATCAGATATGGTGTATTTGGACAAACATTATATTGAGTCAAAATACACATTTTTATTTACTATGACCATCTTTTTTGCATATTTAAAAATAAAATTTTCAAGTTTGTCAATTTGCCTACTTTGTCAAAATCCTTAACGAGGTTGGCTTCGAGAGAAGAGTTGTTTTCATATTCTTCCCAAAGTTCTTTAATCTCCTCAGCTGCAATCACCAACCCAAAAGAAAAAGAATGAAAATACTGATTTTGGAAAGCATGAAAATATTAGTAATTGTAGAATCAAATACCAGATGTTAATGGTAGATACCTCTCGTTCCACCACCAAGAATTTCACACATTTCCTTCAAGGCTGCTTGCTCACGTCTACTCTTTTCTGCCTTGGGCACACCATCAGATGGTGTTATATCTCCAACAATAGCTGTAGTACAGATCAAAGAAATCAAAACCAGAAAGATTTAATTCATAAACACGTGTATATAAACCACAATTTTTTTACATAAATAATTAACACAATTATTTTACACAAATAATTAGAAGCAAAATAACCAGATATTAAATGTGGAACCTTCCACAAACTTGACAGAACACCAAATCCATGATATATTAAGAAAGAAGACCACATGTTTACAGAAATTTATACTGACATACCAGTGTCCCAAGTAAACATGGACCAATCAATTAGACTTTCAAAGCACAAGCCCACTTCAAGTAGCAGAGGAAATAGTAGACACATAATTTCCTCCAATCCTAACTGATAAATCAATGCCATTTAGGTGGAGGTTATGCTTCACACAGGAAATCAATTTCAATCTTGGATTTTCAACTTTAGAGACATCAAGAATTCACACTATTTCTTAGATTTATGGGCCCAATTTAATTCAGTGGGAATTTTTTTCAACCATGCAATTTGGGATCCTCATTCTGGTCAACCGGCCATGAAAGCTTTTACTTGAGGTGGTTCTCTTGATCTGAGTGTTTTTCCTTGGATGGAAAATTCACAGCACAGAAACTACCAAAGCCTTTCTGCATTGGCATACAATGAATCGTACAATACTCAGAAAATTGAACGTCAATGGGAGACAAATCAAGGAATGCAGCTGTTAATCTGTAGAAAGAGAACTACTGGACTTCCTAAGTTCTGTTTGTATCTCATATCCTTGCTGCGGATGCATTAACTTTAGACCATCAGAATTACAACTTAATCCAAATAGTCAATAGAAACAAATAGCCATCCTCATAAATAGGGTATGAAAACTACTCTAATTTTATCCTAAAGCATCTATCAGTGCTGCAGAAACACTAAATCGGTGACAAAGGTAGATGAGCAAAACCTTGGCCACAACCCTCCACTCCTAGCAAGATTAGGAAAATGAAGACATACACAACAAGGGACAAAATGAAGATTACAATCATTGCTTCCTAAAGAACCTTTATATGTGAAAAAGGTTTTGAAACAAAAAGAAGAAAGACTACAACTATGCAAATCTGCAATAAATAATTCAAGCAAATCCCAACTTCAAGGATGCGCTCTCAAAATATCACCTCACTCCTAGAAGATGCCTCGTATACAAAATGTTGGGCAAAATAATATATTGAACCAAGCATAATGAGGTGCTTAATTAACTAGTGAAGAATGCATTATTTGAAAGGACATGTTACAATGAAATTTATCAAATTAAACATTATGTGATAAAAAATTTGGATTTATAACTTCGAGCAATACCAATGAATAGAGACTACATCAGCTTTTTTTGTGCAGCGATATGCTTAGTCAAATAAATTAAGAAGTGAAACATACTTAAGAGGATACAGGATTTCTTTTTTCTTTTTGTAAAGCTCTAACTTACGATCCAGTATCACTGGACAATCTATAAATCTTAAAGGCCTCAATACCACAAAAAATTTAATTTGAAATATGGAAAAGAGACAAAGAATGTGTTTTAGAAGTTTGAATGAAATGAAAGTGGTAGAGTATATGCAGGTTTAGATGCTGTATGTTCATGGTGCAGACACTATCTTCATCACTCAAATAACTCAACAACTTAGCAAATCTATGAAGCTTGCATGAAGTAGAGATAGAATAAGCAAGACATTTATAAAGAATAAGAATAACACACAAGTTTAGCACCTTCTGCAATATCATGGACAATTGCTATCTTGATACACCTGGATAAAATTTAGAGAAAATAATTTAATTAATAGGACATTATGCAATCTAAATGGAAATGAGAAATATTTATGCTATAAACTTGAAAAGCATTTGAAAAGACATAAAATGCGGTCTATTGAACATACATGTTTACAGTTCATTTATCACCAAGAACTGATGCATTGATATTAGAAAAGCATATTGACTAAATCCTCAACAAGGGTAAAAAATTAGACAAATCCCCCAGCTCCTTGACAGAATCCAGGGACAAAATCCATGCAATTGATATTCCGGAAATTGTGGATCTTTAAATAAAAATTTCATTAAGAGATAATTTCTTCCGCAATGTCCAGAAATACAGTTTGCCCAGGAAGGTATCTTGATATTAGCAACTCTTGGAAGGATAATTGATAAAGTGTATCCAAGGTGTGTAGATTAACCATAGAGTGAACTACATGGTAAGAATGTGGTGAAGGAATCAGCTGGACAGCATAACAAATAAACCCCTAATTCCACAAGAAACATGAATCCTTTTTATCAATTATCCACACAATTCATTTCTTAAGACAGAATAAGAAACCTAAAATCAAAGCTACATAAGATAAATAAGAACGTCATTCAGAGCACCAAACTAACAGCTAAAAAGTTCTGTTAGGGCATGAAAACGAATTGTTTATAGACCAAAATTTGATATTTACAACATTTTATTATTTTTCCTGTTTCTAGATCCTATTCAACATCTTATTTTGGTCTATAAACAGGAAAAATAATAAAATGTTGTAAATATCAAATTTCTAGAAATGAAACCCTTGGTTAATCAGGAAGAATAAAAGGTAACATTGCTCAACTTCCAAATTAAGGATCAACATCTCCATATTATTCTGCCATCACCAAAGCTAATCACTTTGCCAACAGGTAGTGACTTTCAAAAGCTAATCCATTTTCTAACTAAGTCCTCTGATGCAAAAAAAGTTTGGTTTTTAAGTTCCTTGAACCACAACATTTCAGGAATTTCAAGAATGACTATACACCAAACTGGTAAAATTCAGCAAATAACCAGAATAATCATATAGAATAGAACCAGTAAATTAAACTTTTAAAAGAAAAATCTTCATTCAAAATAAATTATGAGCATCAAGAACAAATGGAAGGGTAGTGAGAAGCTCAAACAAGTTTATCTATTGCTTGAATAGATTTGAATAATTCCTTTCTATTTACTGAAACAATTATACATCCTAACTAAATAGTGTTACTATCATTCTCCTCCACAATATCTAAAGAACTCTGACTTTATTAGTGTCATTTTTTTTTTTCCTTCATTAATTGAATCATATACCAGATATAGACGTGAAGCATAAAATGTCAGTTGATGTAGCATAAAGGAACTGCATTTTAAGTCATTATGAAGCACTATTGTTTTCCTAAATGCACAACTGCTACCACCCAAACCCCAACAAAAGGGGAAGAAAAAGAACGGGAGTAGACCAACAAAACAGTAAACAAGCGACTAAAAACTATGTTCAAACATGAAGCGTGAAAATCTCCAATGTTATTATGAACCAACACTTGCAATGCTAACTAGGAATCTGGATTTGGGCATGAATTGTTACCAGGTAATAACAACGTCCAAAGTTGATTTGATCTAGTTGGTTCCAGAAAATAATCAAAAAAGGAAAAAGAAGTATTAAAGTCCTGATTGTTTCAGTTTATCACATATTATACTGATTGAAAAGACTATATTAGAAATAAAAAATTAAAAAATAAATTTAGAGGGCTCAACCTTTCCCTATTAAGACCAGGAATGTCCTTCGCAATCAACGCCATCACGGCCATTCGGTACATATGATCAGCAATAGACTCTGGACCCTTTATGGAATAATTTAACCATCCCTTTCTCTTTGTGGTCTACAGGTTAAGCAATAGAGAGAGACGGAGAGAGAAGATTACAAATTTTCATTTTCATGACGATGATACTTAAGAAAGAAAAACACACAGCGACTCACCTTTAGCCGATGGCATAAAGTAAGGAAATCAATTGCAGAAGATTGAGAAGAAGCAGAAGCGTGAGCATTATGATCGTCGGGTATAGCGGCTAGGCTCCTGGATCCGGATCTTGACCCGGCTCCAACACAAACTAACGCTTTAACAGATTTCCCATTGAGAAATGGAAGCTTTACTGAAACTTCAGGGAAACGAGGGACTCCTAACGAACGGTTGGACAGTAAGGAAGAATAAGAAAAGGATGTAGCTGAAGGAGAAGAGCTTGTAGCAACTGCAGCCATTCTTCCTTTCACTTTCTTCCTTCCAGGAACGATTAAAAGAAACTTCAATGGAATCCGATTGTAGTTTCAGGAGGTAAGCTCTGTACAGCGTTTGTAGTTTCAGGTAAGAGGGAGAAGACAGAAGAAGAAGAAGGTGGCTGACGATCTGAATTTTTTAGAAGCTGGCCTTTTTCGTCAAACTAAGGTCTTTTTGTTTCTAAAAGTTTAATGGTTTGGTTGAATTTAGTCACAATTTATCCTTAGTCTTAAAATATGTTTTCTAACTTTTAAATTTTAATTTTTTTTTATCTAACATAATTAAGATTTTTGTCACATAAAGTATAGTTGTAATTTTTTTTGATACATGGGGGAGAGAAACTTGAGTGTCGATCTCCCAATCGGGAGGTTGTGGGGGTGGCCTTCCGCCACTCCTCCAAACAACTCTCTGACAAAGTATACTTGTAATTAGTTATCCAATGTCCCCCATTTAAAAAAAAAAAAAAAATTAGCTATCCAATGTCTCTATATGAAGGGAAAAACAAAAGTGTAAATGGTTATTATTGCCAAAGTAAAACCAGCAAAAGATTGGATGGAAATGGGCAATTACAGATGATGTATTATACATTGCACTTTTTCTACGTGTATATATGTATCTATATGTATGTGTAGAATCCAGCCGCCAGTATTTCCTTTACAATTACAGCAGAAGAGTGAGGAAAGCCACCATTCAGTAGTGAATTTCTCCTGCCTTGTATCTCACTCTGCTGCAAGGGATAAAAAATGAAGATTACACATAAATGGTGGTAACATCCATGCACTGCACCTTATATTCCAGAAATGGTGGATCTCTCAATGAAAATTTCATTAGGAAATACATATTTCTCTGCAATAGCAGATCTAAAGTTGCCCATATGAAAGAGGCCTTTGGAATTAGAAAGTCTTTGAAAGCTGAATAGTGAAGTGTATCAAGGGTACTCAGAGAATGAATTAAATGGTAAGAATATGGTGAAAGAAGCAGGTAGATAGCATTTAAAAACAAAGCCCTAATATCACAGTCTGAACTGAAACAACATGAATACTTTTACCATGATGGATGATGCAAATTCTTTTTAAACAGAATAAGAAACCCAAAACCAAAGCTACTTAAGATAAATCAGAGCATCAAACTAACAACACCAAATTAAGCAGAATCTGAAGTCATTTATGAAGCACTGCTGCTTATCTAAATGCACATTTGCTACCACCCAAACCTTGACAAGGGAAACAAACATATAAAACTGGACCATGAAGAGCAATGTAGTTAGTTGATTTCATCTTTGGTTAACTATCCCATCAAGGCCATTCGGTACATATGATCAGCAGTACCCATCCCTTCTGTTTTGTGGTCTACAGATTAAGGGATAGAGAGACAGATTATGGTGTGGACAATGCAAAGCACAATCATCCAGTTCATCTCTGCATTGCCAGTCAACTTATTGTTAGTTAACTTTATTCTTCTCCTTTACTCTTAAACACATTTTGTAATAGGTTCATTTTACTTTGAACTACCCATTTTTAGTTTGTTTTAGATTCTTGGATTAGTTTTGGTGAAAATACCCAAGAAACAAGACTGATTAACTACATTTCCTCGGGGGAAAAAAAAAATTAAAATCAAGAAAACCAAATAATGCAATTCTTGATTACTAAGGTAAGCATTGCATGATCCTGCTCTTTCAATCACTAACCAAACTTACTTTAATGCCTCAATGGAATCCTTTCTGTGTACAATTTGTTTTTTAAGATAAAATTTCACCGAAACACAAAACAAATAATGAAAAAAAAGGTTCCCATCATAATTCATATCATAATCCAACTGCAACTGCAAGAAACAAATAGCATATCATTCAAAGAGAGCATAATTTCGATCACATAAAATTAAGTCCTTCAAATTATAGGACACACAAAACGGAACATCATGACAATAATATGGAACTCGATAAATGCAACGCACAAAGAGAATACAGTAATAGGAGGGTAACTCGGAGCATCAAAATAACAGCACCAAATTAAGCAGATGAAACCCCAGATTTAACCTAATGAGTAACAGAATCTGAAGTCATTTATGAAGCACTACCGCTTATCTAAATGCACATTTGCTACCACCAAAACCTCAACAAGGGAAAAAAAAAACATATAAAACTGGACCATGAAGCATGAATATCTCCAGTGTTATTATGAATCATCACTTGGGTGATTCTTACTTCTTAGGAATCTGAATTTGGGTATGGTTGGTTAACAATCCTGAGTGTTTTCAGTAATAACATAGCAATACTGTAATATGGAACTCTAGAAACAAAGACACTCACGCATAAACTGAAATGCAATGGACAAAGAGAGATAATCACCTTCAGATGACGGCATAAGTAGTAAGGTACTCTATATGAGAATAAGGAGAAGAAACAGAAGCACGAGCGTCATAGCCATGGGGAAAAGCTACTTGCCTCTTAGACAGCAACGAAGAATAAAAACAAGAAAAGAAACAAAAAGAATAAGAACAGGCTGAAAAATGAAGACCATTGTAAAAACCAGCTACTGGAATGGGAATGAAATTGAGAATCTGGAAATTGGTTATGCCTTTTTGGAGAAGCTTTTGGAGGGAAGGATTTGAATTTCAGCTGATATTCATATGTATATATGTATATATATATCGAGGCTCCCATCCCCATGGCATCCTTTCTTTCCATCTCTTGATATTCTTCTACTTCGTGATATTTTTTATCTTATGAAATATCCAACAAAATGAGATTTACTTATTTAAATGTTACAAGTAAGACGAAATGAGTTCAACTATCAAAACAAAAAAAAAAAAAAAAATTAGGCGAAATGATGTAATATTTTATGAAAGAAATAGTTTAAGAGTAATTGATCTAATGACATAAATATCATTGATTTTTTTTTTAACATAACCGATGATTTAAGAGAATTTTAGATAGAATGATCAATTTTACAATTATTTTTTATTGTACATGACCAATTATACCAAAAAAAAATAATTTGGATCAATTTCACTAAACGTCCATACTTTGAGAGGACTATTTTTTCCAATTTACCAAATCTTTTGAAATTTAATCGTTGGTGTGATTTTAACAAATTAAAGAAAATATAATTAACTCGCTTTACAAGAAATATTTGCGTATGAAAAGGTTGCGACACTTACCAAATATTATCCAAATGATATATATATATATATATATATATATATAAAAGTAAAAAGTTTGTAACTTTAAAAATGAAAAAAATAGTCAGAGGTTGTGTGGTGGAGTGGCAAGAGGGCACCCTCAACCACCCCTTCGGGGGTTCGACATCTAAATCCCCCTCCTCCATGTATCAAAAAAAAATGAAAAATATATTTTAAGATTAAAATTACTAAATATAAATTTATTTAAAATCAAATTCAACAATAACTCAATAGTTTTGAGATCTATATAATATATTTACGAAGAAAAATTATAATATATATATATATATATATATATTTAAAGTTATAACTTGTAAATTTAGTTTGTCGAGAGTTGTTTGGAGGAGTGGCGGAAGGCCACCCCCACAACCTC
This sequence comes from Cynanchum wilfordii, assembly GCA_025388415.1. Classification (NCBI taxonomy): domain Eukaryota; kingdom Viridiplantae; phylum Streptophyta; class Magnoliopsida; order Gentianales; family Apocynaceae; genus Cynanchum; species Cynanchum wilfordii. The sequence continues at coordinate 99,646 of JAHSUH010000995.1, read as the reverse complement.
CCAGTTGGGAGATCGACACCCAAGTCCCCCTCCCCCATGTATCAAAAAAAAAAAAAAAAAAAAAAAACTTGTAAATTTAGTTTAAGTTGCACTCTCTAAGTCAAAAAGAAATATCGGTCAAACCAAGGTCTTTTTGTTTCTAAAAAAAATGTATATGTTTTAATTTCTCATTAGAGTATATCAATAATATAAAGTTGTTTTAAGACTTTTAATAGATCAATTAAAAATAATTTCAAAGGCGTATTTGAATTGGCAAAAAAAATTTTTGACTTAAAATAACTTTCATAATTTAAGTGAAATTACATATTCATGTATATGGTTATTTAAAATTTGAAATTAGAGTTTCCTTTTGCAAAAGACCAACCTGACTTGAATTGAGATAAATTTAGATATAGACTTAAGCTTAAAAGCCACCCCATCTTGTAGTTGTATAGTTGTAATTAGAATCCATTTGTCTCACTATATGAAGGGGAAAACATAAGTTTATTGTAAGGAGTACATTTTTTTACCAAAAGACAAACTTGTGATGCTCCAAACTAAAAGGTTGTCCCAAGGCAGTATGCTTAATAAAAAGGTTCTAATGAAATAGGTAGTATCCTTTCTTTATATGATTAATGAAATAGGTCATTATTGCCAAAGTGAAAACAGCAAAGATTGGATGGAAATGGGAAATTCGAGAGGCAAAAAAGTTTGTAACAATTGCATATCATTGCACTTTATTGAATTTTTGTCACAGACAAAAAATTACAGATGTTGTATATTCATTTCACTTTCTATACGTGTATATGTATCATCTATATGTATATCCATTAAAAAAGAAGAGTGAGGAAAGCCAAGGTACATACAACTAGTTTGCTCTACCTTTCAGTAGTGAATTTCTCCTGCCTTGTATCTCAGCTGCCCATTGCTTTCCGGTTTCAGTTTGAAATTTGCCTACATACCCAAAAAAAAAGAATAGTAAAATTTAACAAACTTAGTATTGTTACTACTAAAAACATATTTCTGTAGGAGAACAACTGTAGTGTTATGTACCGGCAGTATAAAGGTAAACATCATCCAGCACTCTACCATACTCTGCCAACAAATGAATGCCCAAATGAGAAATAAATACATTGCATCATACTGCTCATTGTAGTAGTTTGACATGCAATGCAATGACTTGACTTACCGCTTATTTCATACTCCAGTGCCTGTAGAACCAGTTCTATCTGCATCAAACACCAATGAATGGAGAAAATAATCAAACCATCAGCAATAAGAGTTGCAGACTCACTTTAAGTTCCAGAATGAAAGCGAAGACTTGTGTGTTGAAATGTGGATAAATGTGTATATGCAACGGGACTAAAATGGATCATGCCAGTGAAGGAGGAAGTTTCTTCTTCTTCTTCTTCTTAACAATATATAAACTTGGATGAGAATTTAAAAAAAAAAAGAAAAACAAAAAAAAGAAAGAATCAGATTTGATAATTGACAGTGTCATGATGAATATTAAAAGGATGAAGAAAGGGGAAAAGGAATTTCATATCATGAATGAGTTTCTGATGTGTATAATCCATTGAGATACTGAAAGTACAAATATTAAGTATTAGATCTTAGAATTGAAATTCATATCCTATTATATAAAAGAACAAAATGAATTCAAGTTGTATGAAAACAATGCTTACTTTGTTAAAATCCTTTACAAGCTTGGCTTCTGGAGAAGAGTTGTTTTCATATTCTTCCCAAAGTTCTTTAATCTCCTCAGCTGCACTCACCAACCTCATAAGAAAAAGAAAGAAAAATTCCAGAAGAATCAAATACCAGAAGCTAATTGGCAGATACCTCTCTCTCCACCACCAAGAATTCTACACATTTTCTTCAAGGCCACTCGCTCCAGTCTGCTCTTTTCTGCCTTAGGCACATCATCAAATGGGGTTATATTCCCAACAATAGCTGTAATACAGATAACAGAAATCAAAACCAGAAAGTTTTTAACTCACAAGAACTTATAAGGAAGACAGAAAACAAGGGATTAAAAATGAAGATTACACATAATCCTCTTCTACAAGAGAAGAGAGCATAAGAAATAACACAGAAGTTCAGCACCTTCTGCAATATCATGGACGATTGCCAACTTGATACACCTGCATCAAATTTAGAGAAGATGACTTAATTAATAGGACATTATGCAATATAAACAGAAATAGGAAAGATATATGTCATCAACTCGAAAAGAGTTTGACAAAGGCTTTATAAATTGCTGTTCCTTGAACAAATTTGTTTATTGTCCAGTTATCGCTGAGAAGTGATGCATTGAAGTTAGAAAAGCATACCCACCAAATTCTCAACAAGGGACAAGATTTAGACAAATTCCCTGGGTAGGGGCAAATACCCTTGACAGAACTTAGGGCTAACATCCATGCACCGTACCTTATATTCCAGAAATGGTGCATCTCTCAATGAAAATTTCATTAAGAAATAGATTCCTCAGCAATAGCCAGATATAATGTTGCCCATGAAAGGCCTTTGGAATTAGAAAGTCTCCGAAAGATGAATAGTGAAAGCGTATCAAGGGGTGTAGGTAAGCAGAGAAAGAATTAAGTGGTAAGAATGTGGTAAAAGAGGCAGCTACATAGCATAAAAAACAAAGACCTACTTTCACAGTCTGAATTGAAGCAACATGAAAGCTTTTACTCATGATTGATACAATTCTTTTTAAACAGATTAAGAAACCCAAAACCAAAGCTACTTAAAGTCATCATGAAGCATTCCTGCTTATCTAAATACATATTTGCTACCACCCAAACATTGACAAAAGGGGGAAAAAACATATAAAACAGGAGCACGAAGCATGGAGCATGAATATCTCAAATGTTATTATGAACCACCATTTGGATGCTTCTTAGGAATCTGAATTTTGGCATGAAGAGCAGTCGCTTTATCAGGTGATAGCATTTTTGTTAGTTGATTTCATCTATTGTTAACAACCCTGAGTGTTTTCAGCTATCAAGTAGCAAACTAATTGATAAGATTACATAGGAAATAAAAGAAAAATGGTGAAATAAATTAAGATCAGTTCAACCTTTCCCTATTAACACCAGGGACGTCCTTCATAATCAACCCCATCAAGGCCATTCGGTACATGTGATCAGCAACAGACTCTGGGTCATCTATGAGACGAAGTACCCATCCCATCCGTTTTGTGGTCTACAGATTAAGGGATAGAGAGAGACAGAGAAAGACGACTATGAATTTTTTTTATTAGAAAAAAGGGATCACACAGAATGCAAAGCACAATCATAAAAGGAAACTGGAGAAACTATATTCTTCAGAAGAAAATATGTTGCAAAATTCATTTACAATTATGGTATCTCCTTATTGTGACTGGAAATAGTCAGAAATGAGCAACAAAAACAATTTATGATACACAGTTAAAGGCACTATGTTCATCCAGTTCATCTCTCATTGCCAGCCAACTTTATTCTTCAAGCAAAGTTAACCATATTTCACAATTAAATGATTGGTTTAGTTGATGCTTCAATGTTAAAGCTTCTAAAGTTTCATGGCTTATTTTAATAGGTTCATTTTACTTTGAACTACCCATTTCTAGTTTGTTTTAGATGCTTGGATCAATTTTGGTAAAAATATCCAAGAAAACTATCCTGATTAACTGCAGTTCCACGGAAAAAAAAACAAAAACATAGAATCAAGAAAACCAAATAATGAAAATCTTGATTACTAAGGTAAGTATTTGCATGATCCTGGTCTTTCATTCACAATCAAACTTTTCTGCCTCAATGGAATCCTTTACGCCAAAGATTCAACATAACTTTCTGTGTTCAATTTTTTTTTAAGATAAAACTTTACCAAAACACCAAACAAATAATAAACAAAAACCTTACTAAGATCATACAAGGAAACAAAAAAAGGTTCCATCATAATTCATATCAGAATCCAATTGCAAGAAACAAATATTCAAATAAAGAGCATAGAAATTCACATTGTTTTGAAATTTCGATCACATTAAATTAAGTCATTCAAATTATAGACACGAAACAGAACATCATGACAATTATAAACTGAAATGCAATTCACAAAGAGAGAGAGAGAATAATCACCTTTAGCCGACGGCATAAAGTAAGAAAATCAATTTCAGAACTAGGAGAAGAAGTAGAAGCCCGATTGTCATGATCATCGGGTAAAGCGGCGGCTTGGATCCTGGATCCGGATCTTGACCCGGACCCGGACCCGGATCCAACACAAACTAACGTATTAACCAATTTCTTATTGGGAAATGGAATCTTTACAGAAACTCCATGGAACCGAGGGGTTCTTGAGAAACGGTTGGACAGTATAGAAGAAGAAGATGATGAAGCTGAAGAAGGAGAAGGGGTTGTCACAACTGCAGCCATTCTTTATTTCTTTTTCTCCCAAAAACTGGGAAGAGGATAAAAAAATAAAAAAAAAAAAAGCTCCACCTGAATTGGTTATGGCGTTTCCAAAAAGCTTGCAGGAAAAAATTTTGGAGGGAGAAAAGAAGGTGGAGGAGGATTTAAATATCAGGTGATATTCACACACACACACATATATATATATATATATCATGCCTCCATTCCCATGGCATCCTTTTCTATCTCTCGATTCTTCTTCTTCTCTATGAGGCTTCATGCATGAATTTTTTTTCCCCTAATTTTTATTATTTATTATTATTAATTTTTGGATAAATCCTCCCTAATTTTAATTATTATTGTTTGACACAATATTCTAATTACGAGACTCAGCCCTCAAAATATCCAACTAATTAAGATTCGGTCCAAATTCAAGTTCAACTCTTTTCTTAGGGTGAGTGTGAAACTCTCGATCTTCACTATCATATTAAACCTTCAATGTAACTTCAGAATGCCTTGAAAATTTTAACTATTGCTTTTTCTCCTCTCAAAATACTACCTTAAACTGGAGAGATTGGGATATATTGTGTGAAATGTCAATTTTACCCCCTCATTTATCAAATACAAACACAAAAATTGACTTTGACTTATATATATATTTTTTTTGATGGATGACTTTGACTTATATTTAAGTATAGGACACAAAGATGTAATAATACCTTAATAAAACAATAGTTTAAGGACCCAAAAAGATTAAAACTACACACTATAACCCGCGACACAAAATTTTCCTTAACGTGAATCAAATTCATTAAAATATCTAAGAAAGTGGAGTTACGCTCAATCAAGCTACCACCTTATTGTTGAGTATCAATCCAAATCCCACATTTGAAAATAAGACAAGAGTTGCTGTGAGAGTTTAAGCCAATGAGTATGACACTTAATTATATTTTTGCACCGATTCCGTATGGTATTTTTTTTTTTTTTTTTTTTTTTTTTTTTTTTTTTTCAGCAGTGAAGAATCAAACCCACATTTGAGTAATTGAAATTGACACACTTTGCCACTAAGCTAAATTGCTTATATATTCATTTTGTTTTTTTTAGTAAATGGATATTTATTCATTATATTCATCGTCCAAAACAATTACATCAGAATCTTCAAATAAAAAGAAAGAAAGATAATAATTGATGAGAATGCATTATTTGGATGATAATAACCTCACTTATATTTGTAGAAAATTATGAATTTGAATATATTTAGAAACAAAACAATCTTAGAATTATATATATATAAAATATATATAACTCATAATTGTTCATACTAAAACAAATTAAATAAACCTTTTTCTCAAAATATATATCAATTTTAACAATTTTCTTTTTTAAAAAAATATAAAATATATTGATAGTAATATAAAAAAATATATATGGTTACAAAATCTTTTAATTTGAAAATAGACTCCAACTTAGACTTATACAAGAAATGATTCAGGAAATATATTAAAACATTCGTAGTATGAAACAGAGAGGATAAAATATATTATCTATATTATATGTAAAAAACCTAATATATTATTCAAGAATCAAAGAAAACTCATATAATATTCAATAATTCATGTTTAAAACCTAATATATAATATTCAAAATACAACATTAAAATTTCATATATCGAAACATTCAAAATCCAACATTAAAATTTCATATCATATTCAAAAATGGAAACTTGCAAAATCCAGAGGAATCCACTAATCAAATAGCAAATATGGTACATTTATGCACTGCAATAGCAAAAGTGCTACATCTATGCACTGCAATAGCAAAAATGGTAACATCCAGACATGAAAAACTTCGTTATAAGAAAGATTTCTCAGCAATAGCTAGTTTGGAATTAGAAAGTTTAAGTAATGAATAGTAAAGCGTAACAAAAGTAACTAGAGAATCACCTTCCAAAACACTAATTTCTTCGATCATTGGATATTTTTAGCCAAACATTGAGAGATACTGCAATCCTATAGCAAAAGTAGGCATCAACAGATGCATAAAGAATTTGGTCCTAGTTCTCCTGCATTGATATCCTATTCCACCCGCTCATAGTAATCCCAGTGTTTTCACATAATCTCTCTCTAAGTACAAGCTTAAGCAACTCTATTAAACCATACAAGATGTTCTAGAACCAAGGAAGACTAGTTTCACCTTGAATACCGTATAAATCTTTTAGATCAACAAGATGTTCACAAAAATGTATTCCATACTCTCTGCTAAAAATCCCGGCAATCCTATTAATTCCAACCACAACAAAAGTAAAGCGATCGTCTCCGAGAAAATGGAGGAGATTGCCAAACACATTACCATTGGCTTGTCGTATAGGAAATATAAGACAGATATACCCCATAAAGATTTGCAGTACGTCTATTCTACGTTCCCTTCTCCGCCACAACCCGTTAACTAAATTGCGGCTCCATTCAATGGAGATACCAACAATTAGACCTTCCGGTCTTACACAAGGAAAAAAAAAAAAAAAAAAAAAACCTGCATTTGACACCCACTCCGCCACGACATCTGAATTTTAACCGACATTAATTGATTCATGGTCGCATTGTATTATGAAAGATCTCTAGTAGTTTTCTTCAACTGGTTCAGGATTGATTCTCAAATTCATTCCGATGGTCATGGACTCGGATTATAACCTATTGAGAGAATCTTAAAAAAAAAAGTGAAACGAACATGAAAAAACAACTAGTCTAGAGGAATCCGCCAATCGGATAGCAAATGTCGTACATCCATGCACTGCTATAGCAAAAGTGATACATTTATGCACTACAATAGCAAAAGTGGTAACATCCACACATGAAAAACTTCGTTATGAGAAAGATTTCTCAGCAATAGCTAGTTTGAAATTAGAAAGTTTAAAAAATGAATAGTAAAGCGTAACAAAGGTAACTAGAGAATCACCTTCCAAAACTCTAATTTTTAGCCAAGCATTGAGAGATACTCCAACCTTGTAGCAAAAGTAGGCATCAACAAATGCATAAAGAATTTGGTCCCGATTCTCCTGCATTGATATGTTATTCCACCCGCTCATAGTAATCCCCAGTGTTCTCACATAATCCCTCTCAAATAAAAGCTTAAGCAGATCTTTTAACCCATACAAGCTGTTCCAGAATCAAGGAAGACTAGTTTCACATCGAATACTGTATAAATCTTTTATATCAACAAGATGTTCACTAAAATGCATTCCATACTCTCCGATAAAAATCCGAGCAATCCTATTAATTCCAACCCCCACAAAAGTAAAGCGATAGTCTCCGAGAAAACGGAGGAGATTGCCAAACACATTACTATTGGCTTGTCGTTAGATCCGTTCGCGAACGAAGCTTGTTCGAGCTCGTTCGTTAATTAATCGAACCGAACTCGAACAAATTTTTAGGCTCGATTAATTTTTGAGCTTACTCGAACACTGTTCGCGAACATGTTATTAATTTTTTTTATTATAATTATATATATATTATTTAAATAAAAAAAAAGAAAAAAAAAAGTGTCATAGTTCGCGAACTCAAGCTCAAACTCGAGCATTATAAAAAAATAATCAAACGAACTCAAGCTCGAGTATGCTTGAAAGTTAAACGAGTGAACTCGAGCTTTATAAACAAATAATCGAACGAACTCGAACAAAAGTTTTGGCTCGAATTATTAAACGAACGAACTCGAACAATGTTCGAACACTTAATCGAACGAGCTCAAATTTCGATGTTTGGTTCGGCTCGACTCGTTACAGCTCTACGTCGTATAGGAAATATAAGACACATATACCCCATAAAGATTTGCGGTACGTCTATTCTACGTTCCCTTCTCCGCCACAACCCGTTAACTAAACTGCGGCTCCATTCAACGGAGATACCAACAATTAGACCTTCCGGTCTTACACAAGGAAAAGCAAAAAAAAAAAAAAAAACTGCATTTAACACCCACTCCGCCACGACATCTGAATTTTATCCGACATTAATTGATTCATGGTCGCATTGTACTGTGAAAGATCTCTAGTAGTTTTCTTCAACTTGTTCAGGATTGATTCCGAAATTAATTCCGATGGTCATGGACTCGGATTATAACCTATTGAGAGAATAAAAAAAAAAGTGAAACGAACATGAAAAAACAACTAGTCCAGAGGAATCCGCCAATCGGATAGCAAATGTCGTACATCCATGCACTGCTATAGCAAAAGTGATACATTTATGCACTACAATAGCAAAAGTGGTAACATCCACACATGAAAAACTTCGTTATGAGAAAGATTTCTCAGCAATAGCTTGTTTGGAATTAGAAAGTTTAAAAAATGAATAGTAAAGCGTAATAAAGGTAACTAGAGAATCACCTTCCAAAACACTAATTTTTAGCCCAAAGCATTGAAAGATACTCCAACCTTGTAGCAAAAGTAGGCATCAACAAATGCATAAAGAATTTGGTCCCGATTCTCCTGCATTGATATGCTATTCCACCAGCTCATAGTAATCCCCAGTGTTCTCACATAATCCCTCTCAAATAAAAGCTTAAGCAGATCTTTTAACCCATACAAGCTGTTCCAGAATCAAGGAAGACTAGTTTCACATCGAATACTGTATAAATCTTTTAGATCAACAAGATGTTCACTAAAATGCATTCCATACTCTCCGATAAAAATCCGAGCAATCCTATTAATTCCAACCCCCACAAAAGTAAAGCGATAGTCTCCGAGAAAACGGAGGAGATTGCCAAACACATTACCATTGGCTTGTCGTTAGATCCGTTCGCGAACGAAGCTTGTTCGAGCTCGTTCGTTAATTAATCGAACCGAACTCGAACAAATTTTTAGGCTCGATTAATTTTTGAGCTTACTCGAACACTATTCGCGAAAATGTTATTAATTTTTTTTATTATAATTATATATATATTATTTAAATAAAAAAAAGTAAAAAAAAAAAGTGTCAAAGTTCGCGAACTCAAGCATTATAAAAAAATAATCAAACGAACTCGAGCTCGAGTATATTTGAAAGTTAAACGAGTGAACTCGAGCTTTATAAACAAATAATCGAACGAACTAGAACAAAAGTTTTGGCTCGAATTATTAAACGAGCGAACTCGAACAGTGTTCGAACACTTAATCGAACGAGCTCAAATTTCCGATATTCGGTTCGGCTCGACTCGTTTACAGCGCAACTTGTTGTATAGGAAATATAAGACAGATATACCCCATAAAGATTTGCAGTACGTCTATTCTACGTTCCCTTCTCCGCTACAACCTGTTAACTAAACTGTGGCTCCATTCAACGGAGATACCAACACTTAGACCTTCCGGTCTTACACAAGGAAAAGAAAAAAAAAAAAAACTGCATGTGACACCCACTCCGCCACGACATCTGAATTTTAACCGACATTAATTGATTCATGGTCACATTGTACTGTGAAAGATCTTAAAAAAAAAGTGAAACGAACATGAAAAAACAACTAGTCCAGAGGAATCCCCTAATCGGATAGCAAATATCGTACATCCATGCACTTCTATAGCAAAAGTGATACATTTATGCACTGCAATAGCAAAAGTGGTAACATCCACACATGAAAAACTTCGTTATGAGAAAGATTTCTCAGCAATAGCTAGTTTGGAATTAGAAAGTTTAAAAAATGAATAGTAAAGCGTAACAAAGGTAACTAGAGAATCACCTTCCAAAACACTAATTTTTAGCCAAGCATTGAGAGATACTCCAACCTTGTAGCAATAGTAGGCATCAACAAATGCATAAAGAATTTGGTCCCGATTCTCCTGCATTGATATGCTATTCCACCCGCTCATAGTAATCCCCAGTGTTCTCACATAATCCCTCTCAAATAAAAGCTTAAGCAGATCTTTTAACCCATACAAGCTGTTCCAGAATCAAGGAAGACTAGCTTCACATCGAATACCGTATAAATCTTTTAGATCAACAAGATGTTCACTAAAATGCATTCCATACTCTCCGATAAAAATCCGAGCAATCCTATTAATTCCAACCCCCACAAAAGTAAAGCGATAGTCTCTAAGAAAACAGAGGAGATTGCCAAACACATTACCATTGGCTTGTCGTTAGATCTGTTCACGAACGAAGCTTGTTCGAGCTCGTTCGTTAATTAATCGAACCGAACTCGAACAAATTTTTAGGCTCGATTAATTTTTGAGCTTACTCGAACACTGTTCGCAAACATATTATTATTATTTTTTTATAATTTATATATATATTATTTAAATAAAAAAAGTAAAAAAAAAAGTGTCATAGTTCGCGAACTCAAGCTCAAACTCTAGCATTATAAACAAATAATCAAACGAACTCGAGCTCGAGTATGCTTGAAAGTTTAACGAGAGTTGCTATTGGGTTGGTAAACTAGATTACAAGAAATATCAACAAAAGTAATAGAAGATGGTAAGAAAATAATTCCAAAACCAGTTGTCAATTGATACTAGAAAGATATCTACACTTCAACTCTCCTCTTGAATCCTCTTCTCGCTCTTTGAAGCTTGAATGATTGAAATAGATCATAAACCTCTTGATTAAGTTGCACAACTCTACCTTATAGACCGAGGAGAGATTACACAACCTAACTAGAAACAATTATCACTAAAACAACCTAGGGAATTATATAATTGAAAGTAGATCAACAAAGTAATAGAAAATTCCCTAAGTTCTATACCAAAATATATGAAATTCAAGAAAACCCAATATGATATTCAATATCTAAAACAATGTGATAATCCAGCCAATCTCTAATAATGGTAAAAATCCTATAATTTATAGATAACCAAAACAGAGGTAAAATAGTCATTTTACACAAAATTCTCTAAAAAATCGGAACAGAGCATCAACACGGGCTCAGTGGTATCGGTCAACACGCCCTCGGTGACGGGTTTATCACCGAGCCCGAGTTCTTCCGGCCGTGTTCATACTTCTTGATGGGCGTGTTCATCCATTGAGCACGTGTTCTTCAGTGTTGCTGGGCGTGTTCATGTACTGCTTGCAGGTGGTTATTTTCCAAGGGCGTAGTTGACCTTCTATAGGCGTAGCATACTTCCGGAAATTACATATTTAGTTCCCGAACTTCACTCTTTTGATCAATTAGCCCCACGAACTTCCCGAAAACAGAAATATCACAATTAAGTGCACAATTAACATATTTATCTCAATTTATTCTAATAAACCTCAACAATTATGCACAATTACCCTTCCAAAACATTATCAAATTTAGCATTATCACCTACATTACAACCAAAGTGAAGACCTCTTGATCTAAATTGCTAAGCTAGCTACATTAGTGGAGAGGGGTTATCAATTCAACTTATGGGAACACAAATTGGATCTTATGAATGCTTTATGATTTGATCTAGGAGTAAGGAGTTGATAAGAAAGGACTATTCACACACACACTTGAGTAGTATTCGAAACTATGTTTTGTTAGCTTCTTAATACTTGAGGAATTTGGTTTGTGAACATGTTTAAAGTTATTATTCACGATTAATTGATTTGAAAGCATGGTTCCTATTTTTATTTCACTATGATAAGATGATTCCGAACTGTTTTGTGTGTCTAGTAAACTGTCCTCGTTTTGTTTAGTTGATGATGTGTCTTTGCTTTTCGTTGATTGCTTTGAGACATCACTCGGGACGAGTAATGTATTAAGTTTGGGGGGTTGATAACTCTACTTTTTGTAGAGTTATTATTATTTCTTAAGCTTGATTTAAGTTAAGAAGGAGTGATATGTCTTTTATTTTCGATAATTTTGTGCCTATTTCTATTAATTGTTGTGTGATTATCTTATTTAGCGAAAAATCTGAAATTTAAGGAAAATAAGTGAAGTTAAGGCTGAATTGAAGATGAAACAAAAATTGAGGGAATTAAGTTGAATTGAAAGAAAAGATGCAAAGTTGAATTAAAAGTTGTTGGGCTTCATAAATTGCAAGACCAAGCAAATCAAATGGGCTAATGAAATTGAAGGAGATAAAAAGAAAAGAAGCCCAATGGATGCAATTAAAGGAAGAAAAAGTCAAGGGAGAATTCCATTTGCAACGTGCAGATTAATTTTCTGTTATTTGAATTTATTCTATTTTATTTTTTTTTTGTTTTATTCAGAATGTAACAGGTTGCAGCAGTCAAAATCCACTTATATATATATATATATATATATATATATATATATAGTCAACATAGATATCAATATATATATATATATATATAAATGATTTATTATATTTTAAGAATTTACAAATAATTTATGAATAGTCAAGAAGGTGTAGGTCAGTTGGTAGCACCCTCACTTATGATATGAGAGGTCATGAGTTTGAGAAAATTATGAAGAAAAATTATTTTTAGAGATGATATTTGTGATTGGCTGTTTGGAGACAAAAAATTTAGATAGGATACTTGTTTTATTATTTTTATTGTTAACTATCTTTGACTCACATAAATTTTTTAGATTAAATATTTTGTTTCTACTTACATTTAATTTAATGTTTTGTTCTATTACATGAAGTTCTTTTAATGAAATTTCAGTTCAAAAAAAAAAAAAAAAACTAATATATATAGATATATATATATAAAATTTCAGTTAAAATTGTGAAAGAGCATGATGTAAGAATTATATACATATAACTGATAATTGATGATTAATTATTGTTTATACTAAAACAAATTAGTAAAAATTATTTTATTCTTTTAAATTTAACCTTTTTTTTACAAGAAAAATATAAAATATATCTGATAGTAATATAAATAATATTCATCTCCAAATTTTTTTTGAAAATAGACTCCAACTTGGACTTATATGATCCATAATTTTAAAATTTTAGTTCCCAAATGAATGTTTAGGGCAAAATTAGTTTGTCGTGTTCAACTTTTTTTTTTTATTATTAGATAATTACTTTAAATTTTAATTAAACTAAAATTGAATTACGTTGAATTCTATGGGTTATTGTTAGGACAAAATCAGTTAATCATACTATTAAAAATTCCAATTCTATGTGCTTTGTTGCTTTTCCTGATTGGCGGTATATATATATATGTGTATGCATGCCAGTAATTGGAAGTTTCGCTGTTGCCATGCATATGTATGGTCTAGGTGGCAATACATGCTATAAAAATAGTGTTTAATAGAAAGAAAAACAAGGAGAAGGGGAAAAAAAAATCAATATAAAAAAAATATATTCAAACATAATTGAAGAAAGACTGTATCATTAAACATAAGAATCGAAGTTTCGTCAAAATTCAAGATTCCATCATCATTTAAGAAATGATATAATATTCAAGATTCGAAAAATATTCAAGATTCGAAATATTAGTTTCTTGAGACATTTCTAAAATCCAGTACTCAGATAAGCTTAGCATAGAGGAATTGGCCAATCTTATAGCAAACATAAGCATCAACACATGCATACATAATTTGATCCTCATTCAATAAGGATGCATCCCACCTGCTCATGGTGATCATTAATGGTCTCACATAATCCTTCTGAAGCACTAAATTAGTTAGGCGTCGTAACCCATAGTACTTCCAAAACCACCAAGGATTAATTATCCGCAGCATCACATACAAATCACTTAAATCCACATAATTTCGAGCAAAAAGAATTCCATAATCCCTACGTAGAATCTCAAAATCCCTACGTATTCCAACCCCCACAAATGTAAAATTTATATCACCGAAAAAACGATTAAGTTCCCTCGACATATTATCGTTAGCTTGGTGAATTGGAAAAATAAGACATCTATTGCCGACACAAATTTGCAGAATATCCACTTCGTGGTCAAGCCCCCGCCACAACCCCTTAAGTAAACTGCGCCTCCATTCAACCCTAATACCAACAACTAAACCGTGACGTCTTACTTGTTTGTCAGCCGACCTCATCGACTTTAACACCCAATAGGTGACCGCAATTGGATTGTGAGTGACAGTGACAAAGATGGAGTCATTGTCGCAATCAACTCTGTACAACCTCAATGTCTCCTCTATTTGTAATTCTGTAATGGACATATTCATACCAAGGGTCATGGCGTTTGTACTATGTCTTCTATCGTGTAGATCTCATATATTTTATTTTAAAAGAGTTAAATAAACATATATAGATCTCAGATATTCATGGCAGTGTGGAGATAATCCTGTGTAGAAGAAATGTTCAAAGCAGATGCAGGGTCTTCAAAATTCCATTTGCAAGGTGCATAATAATTTTCTGTTATTTGAATTTTCAATTCTTATTTATGTTTATTTTCTTTTATTTTATTCAGAAAATAACAAGTTGCCTAAAAATGTGGATCATGGAGTGAGGCATTTCATTTTTGTATCTCGTTGCCTCCTTCCCATTTATTTTCTTTTATTTTTTATTATTATTATATTTTTTTTAATTCCTTTCATTTCCTTTTGCAAATTTTCCATTTATTTTTCATTTTATTTTTGTAAGTTTTAAACACCACAGTTGGTGTTATTTTATTTTATTGGTGTTTGTACTGTGTGTACTACGTGTAGATCGATTACTTAGATTTTTTATTTTATTTTTTTCTGTTGAAAAAATTGATTACCTTAATTGATTGATGCAATTTATATAATCATCCATAGATCTTAGATATTTTATATTAGAAGAATTAAATTTACATATAAAAGATTTATGATATTTTGAGAAGTTACAGTTAATTTATCAATAAAAATTAGATTATATACATATATTTTAATATGATATTTTAAAATATATTTTAATTTTTTTAAGCATCCGGTATCCAAACCCACACGGGCCGACTAATCCGGATTCGGCCTGGGGTATGCTCGCAGAGTCTAACTCTTACTCGAGGGTGAGGGCCTGACCCGGAGCTTTTTAACGTGATGCTAAACACCTCAGGGGATTCGAACCCTCGACCATCCGCCCCGAGGAGAAACTTTAGAAGTTCGCTTACCAACTCTCCCAAGCTGCTGAGTTAACTCTTAATATTTTCCTTTTAATATTATAATATTTATTTTATTAAATTTCAAGAATGGAGTATATATAACTAATATATGTTCCTCGTTTTGGATACTGTTAAGTAGTCGTTAAAGAAAATGAAGTGAAATCGAACCCTTCTTGATGAGAGGTTTTTGATTGGCATCTTAAAAGCGAATATTTAGATATGATATTTCTTTTATTATTGTTATTTTTATTATTAACTATCTTCAACTCACTTAAATTTACATGCAATCTTTATGGTAGCCATCAACTTATAAAAAATATGTTTATATTTTTTAAATCATATTTCATTTAAACTCAAATTTGATTTTTTTAAAAAATATATTCATATTTTTTCTCCAGAAAAAAAAAATGATGTTTGAAACATTTTATAGGACACGAATAGAAAAAATGACACATGTAAATTAATTAAATATCTGATTAAAATGAATGTGATTATCCTCCATTATTAATAATTATCATCACATTCATATAAAAAGTTAGATAAACACAAAAATATATGGTAGCAAATATGTAAAATTTAAATATTTAAGACCGTTAGGACAAAAAAAATATAACACTAAATAAAAGATATTTTTTATAATTTAATTTATCTATGTTCGGAAGTCATTGAGCCCTAACTAATCCCGACTCCTTTTTTTTTTTTTTTTTTTTTACATAGGGGAGGGGGACTTAGGTGTTGAATCCCCGAAGGGGCGGTTGGGGTGATCTTTTGCCACTAAGCCACACAACCTCCTACTAATCTTGACTCCTTAATCATAGTTCCAACTCAAGATTTTTTGTAGAGAGAAAATCAAACTCCCTTCCACTCAAGATTTTATAATATATATATATTATAAGGATGATGTTAAGGGGTGGGTTGGGTTGGGTTGAGATTAACGGGCTTTGGAGGGTTGTTGGGTTGGGCTTTGGGTATATCCTATGGGCTAGGCAATTTGGGAAAGTTGTCAAATTGGAGAACAATCTTCCATTATTAGAGAGATTCGTATGCTTAATAATATTTTCCCCTTTTTAACTTATTTCAAGTCAACCTCACAACTTACCAAAAAAAAAAAAAAAAAAAAAAAAAATCAACCTCACAAATTTAAAAGTTTCATCAATAAATTATCTAAATTTTTTTTAAATAACTTATTATTGTTTATATATATATATATATATATATATTTTTTTTTTCCGTTTTAAATTATTAATTTTGTATATGAGACTTCTAACAATAAAATTTTTTATCATTTGTAAAATAATAATTAAAAATATAAATGTTCATAAGATAATAATATATATATATATATATATATATTTGATGTTGGCTCTAATCTTTATATTTTCACCGATTCTTTTTGTCATGGGTTTGATCTCAATCCAATGATGTTTGATTTCTTTGAGGGCCGTGACTTTGATTTCGAAATAGATTTGAACTTCGAAGGCCTTTGAGCTAACTTCGCATTTCGGGAATCATCGGAGTTTCTTATTTTCTCTCGGATCCACTACTGATTCACCACCCTCTACTTCTCTTGGTCTTCTATTTATAGATGAAGGGATGACTGTCATCATTTGATTGATAGAGACACATGTCTTCATATTTTTCATTTATAATTAATTAAATTTATATTTAATTAATTTAAATAATATTGAAAATTGCAAAATTTCAGTGTACCGTACTAGTAACAATTGAAGTACACACATTTTTTTTTAAGTCAGTTGTTTGAAAGAAAAATTAGAGTGTATGTATTACAAAATATATATATATATATATATTATATATATATATATATATATATGTTACGTCTTAATTAATTAAAAGAAAAGAAAAGAAATTTATTTACATTTAAAAGAACTGGAGATGATTGAGACTTAAGACACAAGGTTCAGAGTCTTGTTGACTTCTACGATAGTTCCTTTTGTTTGAATTGTTTTGGTGAGCTGAGAATTTGCCTATCAAAATAACTACTTTTCTTCATGCTCAACAACTTTAAAAATTTCAACAAAATATGATATATATATATATATATATATATATATATATATATATATTTGTTGGATTTCAATCAGTAATATAATTTTTGATAATTATTAAAATTTAATATTATAAATATTAAAAGATTAGACATATAAAAAATCTCTAAAAAAATTCTCTCTCTAGTTTTTGTCATTTTCTTTTATTGATATGTCCAAAAAAAATCTAGATAAAATTTTCCTTTATATTCACATTTGAAAAATACTATTTAACCTACACCTACACAATCTATCTCGCGCTATTACAAAGTTATCATTTGAATAATAGAGATACATTCTCGATCTATTTAAAAAGATATGAAATCCTGTAACTTTAGTTCTATTACGAATAGAACTCTAAATATATCATATATAAAAAATTTATTAGAAATGCAAGATAAATTTCTTAACAATCTCCTTCTTGTCAACATTCTCTCTTCAAATTGACTTGCTGCATGATTTTTCCTCACATCTAGTAGATGATTATCTTCATACTTTTCACACTTCATTCGAATTTGTCAATTATATGTGATTTTCATAACTTCAACTCATGTATTAAGTTTAATCACTTTAGAATTAAACATTAAATTAGTTTCCTTTACTTCCAAAATAAAAGTAAAATATGAATCTAATAATTATAAATGTCATTATCCAAGCTCACAATGTGGAGACATCCAAGATGAATTATTTACAACCGTTCTTCTATACAACAAAATATATATATTATGTCTATACCTTTTATATTTCTATACATTTTATCTTCGTGTATAAGTCTAAGAGGCTATTATCATAGTCTTTTCACACGTCTAATCCTTTGATTTCTTATAAAGTTTGACCAAAAATCGTGGATCCCGTCATTCACTTTCTTATTATATTTAAATAAAAGGTCAGTGAACGAAATATACTTGGAATATTCCTTTTGGCTATGAGGTCAGGTTAGCTTCCTCAAATCTTCCCCGGAGCTTTATCTTTTAGCTTGGCTTTATTGCTTCGCTTTCTTGTCTTTCTCTCCGGAGCTTTCGAGAGTCGCTTAACTAAATGCTTCGTCCGGGTATTAATTCATTTGTTATTCTTCGCTTCGACACATTTTGCTCCGCTTTGACCATATAAAATCATATTGACTTTGACTTTATCCACGTGACATATTTTCCTTTCAGTGGCCCCTCGACGAAGTATGAACATGTTTATGCTTCGTCGCAGCTTCTCGAATGCTTAACACCTTCCTTAAATGATTTTTCAAATCTTGAGTTCTTTTCAAATTCCGTCGATTGGCGCTTTGAGTCTTCTCCAGCTGTCACACCCACGCGCGCACAACCGCCATCGGAAATAACTTCCGACGGTTGCCATCCTTCTCTCTCCTTATCGTGAACCGCAACGTAATGATGAAAGTTTATTATAATAATATTATTAAATAAAAATAATATCATTATATTAGATTTTTATTTTTTTTTCCTTTTAACTCTTCTTCTTTTCTTCTTTCCTTCTTCATTCTCTCATTTGGCTTTATCTTCAAAACTCTTTTAGCAAGAAAATCCTCTGAAAAAACTTCAAACTTTTCCTCGATCGTCTTCTCTGTTTCACCGATTTGCAGCAGCAATCTTCATATTTCTTTTAGGTACTATATTCTTTTAATAATATAGTGTTAAAAAGAGTGTGTTATTTATTTATTTTTTCAACAAAATATATTATTTGTGCAATTAAAAAATAATCGATATTGTTCTGTTTTTCTTTTTCATTGCTCACTCCTAAACAATAGTTGACGAATTAAGGGATTTTCAACGATTTTTTTTAAAAATAAAAATAAATAAAAAGTAACGTGAATTGTGAAGTTAAATAAACATAAAAATGAAGTTCCCTCTGTTGGATTTATTTAAATAAATCATGTGAGCTTATGTGTTAATTATGTATTTAAAACTATTATATTTTATTAAGCCTTATTAAAGTGATCTAATAAAGTTTATTGGATTAATATGCATCAAGAATAAGTATGAGTCCACATATGTAGAAACCTTTATTCCTAGACTGTGATGGGTTAGCTAGAAATAATATATATTATATGGTTATGGTCTCCGGGAGACTACCGAGAGTTGTCTATTCTATATCACGTCAGTAGAACAAGATCCCTAGACTCCGATAGAACTCTTGGAAGACATAGCCCTTGTTCTTCATACAGGATTCCAAGAATATCACGAACCTCAAGATTACTAAAGACCTAGATTTTGAAGATTAATTCAGGTACGCTTCCGCAAACTTATTGGTTGATTAATTCCTTGATAATCCGACATATTGAGTCTTGGATTTGTTTAAGGAATGGATTTGTAATCTATATATATTATTTCCAACACCCTCTCCTGACCTAATGGTCTAGGAATCTCTCCCTCAACCTTGCCATTGGCCGGCCTAGGAGTTTCTCCCTTATCTCCCGACTTGTTAAGAGAGTTTAAACTTCATCGGGAATTCCATAACTTCGGAAGTTATTGGGCATCGACTAATCCTAACTTTTTAGCCATATTTCGAATTCAAAATCTTGTGTAAGAGAATCAAATTCATTTTACTTAAACCATCGTTATTCTCTATATATATATATATATATATATATATATATATATATAATATAAGGATGATCTATAGGGGTTAACGGGTGGGTTGAGTTGAGATTTACATACGGGAAAGTGGGCTTTGGATTTTTGGAGGGTTGTTGGGTTGGGCTAGGCAATTTGGGAAAGTTTGGTCAAAAAGTCAAATTAGAGAGATTCATATATATATATATATATATATATATATATATATATATATATATATATATCCGTACGTTTTAACTCACTTAACCTTAAAATTTTAAAACGTGACATAATAAATTATCTTAAATTTTTTTAAAGAATTTGATTTTTTAAATATATGTATATATATATATATCTTTTCTAAATAAACTATTAATTTTGTATATGAGACTTGTACGAATAACAATTAGGGTACACACTTTTATTTTTTAAGTCTGTAGTTTCAAAGAACATTTACAGTGTATGTATTGTTAATTAATTAAAAGAAAATAAAATCAATTATTTTACATTCAAAAAAACTGGAGATGACTTGTTGACTTATAGTTGCTTTTGTTTGAATTGTTTTGGTGTGCTGAGAATTCGCCTATCAAAATAACTACTTTTCTTCATGCTCAACAACTTTAAAAATTTCAACAAAAAATATGACTTCAGCTCAATTATATTTGATTTTCATAACTTCTAATCGCTTTAGAATTAAACATTAAATTAATTTCCTTTACTTCCAAAATAAAAGTAAAATATGAATCTAATAATTATAAATGTCATTATCCAAGCTCACAATGTGGAGACATCCAAGATGAATTATTTACAACCGTTCTTCTATACAACAAAATATATATATTATGTCTATACCTTTTATATTTCATTAAATTTTTTGATAGATTTCACACGTGAGATCCTAGGATTATGGGACAATAAAATACTTTTAAAAAAAGGAAACATTTGATGTAATGGAAAGTGTATGTGGGCATTGGGGAATGAATTAGAAAATTCCGAGTTTTTTAACATTTTCATTTACTCAATTAATAATAATTAAAAAAACAAAATGAAACGTGCGCTTATAATAACACTATCGTATTCTTCATTCTACTATGTCCAGCCATGGCAATCGCTGCTTCCGTACTATAAAAACTTTCCCCCATTTCCATATTTTTCTTCCAGATCTTCTCCTCCTTCTTTCCTTCGTTCTCTGCAATCGTGTATACATATATATAAAATTAATCCCACGTGGAAAAATGTGTGTAATAATTGATCGACTCTCCACCTTGAAATTCATCACGGTAATTGTTTCCCAGTTGAAATGGGCTCGGGATTATCTTCTTGATGGATCTTTCTACTTCGACAAGATTCAGTCACCGGAAATCATTGTCAGGGAATCACTCGGCATGAAATACTATGAGAAGAATGCAACTGATGATGACGATGAAGAATGTTCGATTTGTTTATGTACGATCGAGGAAGGAGATGAAGTGACAGAGCTGAAATGCAATCATATTTTCCACAGAGTTTGTTTGGACAGATGGCTCGGTCATGGCAGGCTGACATGTCCACTTTGTCGCGGCCATTTACGGCTGCGATCGGTGCCGGCCGGTTCATCAACGTTGGAAATTAATAACAACCGATCGGAAACCCTATTTTTCGACTTTTGTGATGTTAGCTCACGCGGACGTGACAAGTGGTGGCTAAGATAATACTAAAGCGTGCATTATTGAAGATTCTTTCAATCTTTTAGCTGCTAATGAAAATAAATTCCCATATCATTAATATCTTGATTGAGCTTTTCAATTCTACACACTTAATCAAATTTTACATAGTCTCGGAAATTAAGCTTACTTTTTTTTTTTTTCCATACTTTTTAACAACTAATACTAAAACTACCAAAAGGTAGCTCATTCGGTAACTACTCCATTATCAATTATGAAGTTATGAATTCAAGATATATTTACGACAAAAATACCTTAAAATAAATAGTCATAGACAAAAAAACATAACAACCAAACTTATAATTCAATAGGCTATGAGTTTGAGTCATGTAATAGGGACAAAAACCTCAAATTAAAAAAAAAAAAAAAAAAAAAAAAGAAGAAGATAATAGTTGATGAGAAAACATTATTTTGGATGATAATTGCCACACCTATATAATTGTAAAAAATTATGTATTTGAATCGATTGTAAAAACCAAAAAATCTTAGAATTATATATATAACTCATATTTTATCATTAACTATCTTTATGCATATAGTTAATTATACATAGAATTTTCTAATGAATTTTAGTTAGTATTAGAAAAAGAAAGAAAGAAAGAAAAATATATAGTAATTTCTCTTTATAAAAAGACTACTTGAAAAGAATTATAAGCCAACAACAATAAGAAAAAAGAAAAGCCAAGAAAATATTCAAGTATGAAGAAGAACTGATATAATATTCAAGAATTCATCATTTGAGATCTGATATAATATTCAAGAATCGAAAACATTAATTGTCATTAAACATTTGCAAAATCTAGAGGAATCCCCCAGTCAGATAACAAACACAAAAAAAATTCAAGATTTGAAAGCATTAATTTCTTGGGACAATTTCAGAAGCCCAAGCCTCGAGGTCTGTGCCAATCAAAAAGCAAATGTAAGCATTCGCACATGCAAACAGAATTTGCTCTCGATACATTACCAAATCATCCCAGTTGCTCCTGTGGATCACCTTTGGTCTCACATAATCCTTTCGAAGCACTGAATTCATCAGCCCTCTTAACCCATACTTATTCTTTACCATCCGTTTTGTTGCAAACAGGTTATTTAAATCCACAATTCTTTCACCAAAACGAATCTCATAATCACTATTTAGAATCTCAACAATCTTATGTATTCCAACCCCGACAAAAGTAAACCTATTATCACCCACAAACTCAAGAAGTTCCCGCGGAATATCACCATTAGCATGGCGAATTTGATAAATAAGACAATGTTCGCCTACACAAAGTTGAAGAATATCTAGGTTTTTGGTACCAGTTTCTCTGCTCCGACCTTCTTTTGTTGCGCGTCCATTCAACCCAGACACCAACAACTAAATTCTCGGGTGTTACATGACGGATAGCAAATGCCAACATGGAGATCCATAAGCGGACTATATCTGGATTGTGAGTGACGGCGACGTGGATGGCCCGAAAGTCTAAGTCAACCTTGTACGAACTCAAGTTCAATTTTCTCACTAATTCTATAATGGACATATTCATGACATTGACATTAGCTTGTTCCATGGCGTTTGTATTTTGTGATCGACTACTTTGATCGAATGGTACAGTTTTTGGACATTATATAGTCAACAATAGCTCTCAGATATTTTATTTTAGAAACACTCATATTTTTTGTAAATATAAGATTTATGATATTTTGAGAATTTACAAACAATTTATGAATAAGGATTATATACAGATATTTTTATAGAAGAGTTAAATTTGTATGAATACGATTTATGATATTTTGAGAATTTACAAAAGATTTATAAATAAGGATTATAGACAGATATTTTTTGTATCAAAAATATCATTTATAAGAGATTTTTATCATTATTATTTTCTTTGTAATATAATATATCCTTTAAATCTCTAAAATGTGGAAAATGCCTATTGATAAAGAAGGTAGATTAGTTTGGCATACTTGAGAATAAAATATTAAACACTTTTTCTCTCTCTCTCAAATACTTGTATTTTTAGTAAAACAACCTCATATATAATTGAGTAGATTATGAATTTGAATCTTTAAATGAAAAATATTATCGTATAATGCTCGATTAACATATCAAAGCAGCTAGATAAGATTATTTAGCCAACTTCTCTCCGATCCTATGAACCATGATCTCAACTATTGCCCTATTTCAAAATACACATACACCTGTAGATATATAAATATTATTTATATATTTAAATATATAATTAAATATTATTTATATATTTTAAATATATATTTATATTTATATATTATATATTTTGATATTAAAAGATTCACCCCTTAGATGAGTGACACGTGGCAACATCATAGCCATTGGTTATCACTCACTCCATCTATAAATAGAGGGCAAACTCCCTCAAGAAATGTTACACACACACACACTCATTCTCCTCACACACTCCTGGGCGAGAAATTGAGAGATATTTGAAGGTTCCCGAACCTCTGTCGAAAGTCGGCCCTTCCTCTCTGAATCCATTCCGAGACAAAGTCCTAAAGCCCATCGGAAGAAGAAATCAAATTGTTCGATAGATCGAGATCAAGCCCAAAAGCCCTCGAGATCGAATCCATTCCGAGATCCAGCCCAAAACGCCTCTCGAAAAAAAACAAATTCATTGGATCGAGACAAGCCCAAAACGCCTCTCGATCCACGACGGATAGAATCAACTGGATCCATAGAGATTGGACCCAAAATCTCATTTATTGTATAAATCATTGTATTCAATTATTATTATTTCTTGTAATTCCGGATTTTACGGAAATAAAAAAGAAATTATTGTCTACAAATTTGGCACGCCCAGGTGGGACCATCTCTACCGTTCATCTCATTCCGTCGAATACCGTTGAAATGGAGTCCAAGGACGACAATGTCAACAAAGGTGATTCAAGCAACGCTGGGTGCAGAACAGCGTTGGTGGATCGACGCTCGAAACTTACGTTGGTCCTACCACACGCAGCGAAGGGGAAGAATGTTCGTTGATTTGCGGAAAAGATCGATTGGCGCACTACCCAAAAAATTACGGTAATCCTTGTTTTGATGCTTCAACGCAGGATCAACCTAAAGGCGCTGTAAGAGGAATGGTTCGAAAGACGCTTGCAATGCCGGAGAATAAGTCCGTTGCAAACAAGGAAGAATCAGAAGATGAAGAGTCATTTGCGGATTCCATAGATGCTGTCCAAGAAGATCAAATGAGCAGCGATGATGACCGCGAAGATACCTCCGCAAATACCTCTGTCATGCCCGTCATGATGGCAGACGCGTCAACCATAGAAGAACAATTGGCAAACCTAACAAAGTTGGTGGAAGGCCTTGCGATGCAGACAAGCAAAACAAGATCGCATCATCAACCAGTTACTAAGTAACAATGGTGAGTCCAACAAACTACGCAAAAGCGGGGCGAAGAAGCAAACAAAGGTGTTTCCTTCAAGCAAGGGAGAGGGATCAAGCAATCCCGAGACCATCAAAGTTGCTGAAAATCAATCAAAATACGTCTGGCGGATCGAAACCTGACAAACAACAAAGGACCGTTCATGTTTCGTCAGACGGACTCATTCCTATTGATGAACTCAAGAATTTCATCGAAGGGACGATAAAGGATAAGTATGAAGGAAGTTCAAAGTCTTCCTTCGCATATTCAAAGCCGTATTCAAGGAGGATTGACAATTTGAAAATGCCATGGGGCTATCAACCTCCAAAACTACAACAATCGACGGTAAAGGTAATCCTAAGCAACATGTTGCTCATTTTGTTGAAACATGCAAGGAATGCAGAACGTAAGGTGATCTCTTGGTCAAACAGCTTCATCGATCTCTCAAGGGAAACGCATTTGACCGGTATACCGACTTAGCTCCTGGATCGATCGACACCGGAATCAACTTGAAACAGAATTCCTAAACCGCTTCTATAGCACTCAGAAGAACCGTAAGTATGTTGGAGTTAAGTCACACCAAGCAGGGGGAAAGACGAGCCTGCCGTCGACTACATCAATCGATGGAGGAGTTTGAGCTTGGATTGCAGAGATCGACCGTGGGAAAAGTCTCGCTATTGAGATGTGCATTCAAGGGATGCAATGGAGTCTTCAATACATCTTGAAAGGTATTCAGCCAAATACGTTCAAGAATCGGCTACTCGCGGTCATGACATGGAGTTGAGCATCAAAACTCACGGAGATCAAGGGACCTTTGTCGCTGAACCACGTAAACGAGATAAACCAGATTTCAAGAAAACAAGTAAGTACCTACCTAAATCGGATGTAAAGGAGTCTCTCGCAAAGAATCGTTCTCCTATCAAAGTTGCAACAAAGGTAAATAGAAACGTTACAGAGAGAGGAGTGACGTTCACCAAGTTTACCCAAAAGAAGACCGACGTTAGAAGAAAGACAAGAGAAAAGTTATCCATTCCTTGATTCAGACATATCAGAAATGTTCGATGACTTGATGAATGCCTGGTTTGATTGAGCTACCCGAAATGAAACGACCTCGGCAAGCAAAAACAGGTACGAACGATCCAAACTACCGCAAATATCATCGTCTCATTAGTCATCCTATCGAGCAATGCTTTGTCTTCAAAAACAAAGTGATGGACTTGGCACGCAAAGGAGTAATAGTGCTGGAGGAAGAAAAGGTAACTGCTAATAAGATAAGTTCATGTTTTACCTGTTCACGCAGAAAAGGTCGACAACGTTACAAGAATGTTACCCGGTGAATGTTCCACAAAGGAAGATGAGTCTTCTCCAATGGTAGACAGCTTTTACGACTTCAATAAACTTCACCGATGATGATTTGTTGTTGGGATCAAAGCCACACAATAGACCTTTATTTGTATCTGGATACATATGTCAGAAGAGGATTAATCGAATATTGCTTGATGGTGGTTCATTGCCACACATTCTTCCCTTGCGAATGTTGAAGGAATTTGATATTACGGTTGAAGAACTCTCACAAAGTCGCCTCATGATTCAAGGCTTTAATCAAGGAGGACAAAGAGTCGTTGGTGCAATAAGACTTGAACTCTTGGTTGAAGAAATGATTTCAAGTGTACTCCTCCACGTAGTAGATTGCAAGACATCCTACAACATGTTGTTAGGAAGACCGTGGTTACATGACAATGGAGTAGTACCATCAACGTTACATCAATGCTTCAAATATGTAAGTAATGGGGCAAGAAAGAAAGTTGTTGCGGATGTACAAGCCTTTCACCAAGCCGAAGCATACATTGCGCGCAGCAAAATTCTATTCTCATGGCAAGATTGCAACGATGCATCATGAAGACAATCCGACTTTCATCGAAGAAGCTTTATTGACAAAGAAAGTACTTACCAAAGCAAGTCTGCAAAAACAAGGTAATGATGACGATAAAGCTTCCACTTCCAATGTCTTGCGTTACGTTCCTAAGTCGATGAGGAGGGAAGGAGAATCACCCTTCGTGAAAATCGAAGCATTAAGTGGCCTTACCATGCCATCGACGAAGATTGAAACAATCAAGCGCATAAATTCAATCCTCGAAGGTTTCATACGACCGTAGAAGGTAAGAAAATTGAGCACGGTCAATTACCCGACAAGAGAACTGAAGAAGGCTTTGATCCTAATGCCTACAGATTGTTAGCAAAAGCAGGATACAATCATGAATCGAAAGGTATGTTAGGAAAACTTCCAATGACAGCAGAAGATGCAAAAATCAAAGACGACAAAGCAAAGTGCAAAGCAAAGGTCACGACTTGGCCTTGGATATGTCCAACCTCCTCCTGGCCGGGATCACCATAAAACGTGCATCCAACTTTTTATGTGACTATGGAAGACGAAGAATCATGCATAGCAGGGGATTCGGCTTTGATCGTTTGGGAAAAGACAATTCACAAACACCCAAATTTAACGAAGAGTCTCAACAACAGCGGAAAGGAAACAAAGGTAAAAAAATATGGAGTGTCTAACACCTCAAAGAAAATTCAGAGTCCGAAAACTTTCCTTGTTGGGACAAAGTGCACAAGCAGGATTCCTTCACGAATGGTAAGACGTCGATCCTTGTCGTAGATTGTGGAGCAGTATTGAAAGCAAAAATTCACACAATAATCTCTACTAATCTAAGGGAGGAAGACGAAGAAAGTGTAGGGTCATCATATCATATTACCATTGTTGACGGAAATGACGTCGAAGAAGAAGATGCAAAGGACGCCCTCCGTAACTTGAGGAAGGTGTGAAGGCCATCGTTGATAAGTTGAAGGAAATCAACTTAGGGGATCGAGGAAGATCGCAAGCCAATCTACATAAGTGCTCTTTTGTCCGCAAGAAGAGAAAGAGTATGTTGAACTTCTACATGAATTCGTAGACGTCTTTGCCTCGGTCATACAAAGAGATGCCCGGTTTAGATCCAAAGGTTGCCGTTCATCATTTGGCCACCAAGCGAGGGGCAAGACCGGTGAAACAAGCTCAACGTCGTTTCGGACTGAATTAGTCCCATCAATAGAAAATGAAGTAAACAAACTTATCGAAGCAGGATTCATACGAGAAGTCAAGTATCCCACATGGATATCTAGCATCGTACCGCGAAAGAAAAAAAACCGGACAAATTCGAAGTTTGGGTTGACTTCGGAGATTTGAACAACGCTTGTCCGAAAGATGATTTTCCACTTCCTATTACGGAATTAATGGTCGATGCTACAACCGGACACGAAACATTGTCCTTCATGGACGGATCGTCTGGATATAATCAAATCCGCATGGCGATTGAGGATGAAGAAAAGATCGCATTTGGAACCCCCCAAAGGTATCTACTGCTACAAAGTAATGCCGTTTGGATTGAAAAATGCTGGGGCAACTTACCAAAGAGCAATGCAAAAGATCTTCGATGATATGTTACATAAACATGTTGAATGTTATGTGGATGACTTAGTTGTAAAATCAAAAAGACGACAAACCCATCTTGAAGATTTGAAGAGTGTTTTTGAACGACTTCGCCGTTACCGGGCTGAAGATGAATCCTTTGAAATGCGCACTTGGCGTCACTTCCGGAAAGTTCCTTGGCTTTATCGTACGTCAACGAGGAATTGAGATTGATCAAGCTAAAGTTGATGCAATTTTGAACATGCCCGAACCACGCAATTTGCATGAAGTGAGAAGTTTACAAGGAAGATTAGCGTACTTGCGTCGCTTCATTTCGAATTCGGGGGTAGATGTCAACCATTTAGTCGATTGATGCGAAAGAATGAACCTTTCAAATGGGACGAAGCATGTAGCAACGCTTTCAAAAGCATAAAGTCTTACCCGGTGAAATCTCCGAGACTCGGCGCACCAACTTCGGAAAACCGCTGTTGCTTTTACATTGCCGCCCAAGAACGCCTGGCCGGAGCTTTACTTGCCCAAGAAAATGATAAAGGTAAAGAAAATGCTTTGTACTATTTGAGTCGCATGATGACCCCCAACGAACTGAATTACTCTCCAATTGAAAAGCTTTGTTTGGCGCCGATTTTTGCAATTCGGAGTTGAAGCATTATTTTCAAGCTCATACAAGAAAGTTGATTTCCAAAGCGAATCCAATCAAGTATGTAATGACAAAGCCGGTATTGTCCGATCGCTTAGCAAGATGGTACTTGCAATTGCAGCAGTTTGATATAATTTACATACCTCAAAAGGCGGTGAAAGGACAAGTTTTGGCGGATTTCTTAGCCGATCATCCTATACCAAATTGAGCGGGAATCGATCGATGATTTACCGGACGAAGATGTTCTTCCGATTGAAGTTATGCCTCCGTGGAAAAATGTATTTTGATGGAGCGGCACATCGAAATGGTTGCGGCATTGGAGTAGTCTTTATTACACCCGATGGAGATGTTCTACCGTATTCCGTTACCCGACGCAACAATGCTCCAACAATACGGCGGAATACCAAGCTCTTATTCTTGGTTTGGAGACGGCCGTTGACATGAAGCAGCTACAACTTAACGTCTATGGAGACTCAAAGTTAGTCATCAACCAACTTCTTGGTGATTACGAAGTAAAGAAGATCGAACTAGTTCCTTACCATCAATACGCTAAAAGACTAATAGGATGGTTGGGCGATATATCTCTCGAACATGTTCCAAGGAAAGATAATCAGCAAGCGGATGCATTAGCCAAGTTAGCTTCAGTCCTCGCATCCTTAAAGTCAAGTATTCAAATACCTGTTTGTCAAGATCGGGTCGTTCCTCCACTATTCGACGACGATGATGACGATGACGTTGGTGACGACGATGATTTTCAACTCGTTGTCAATGCTATTTCCGTTGTTGAAGAGAAAGACTGGCGTCTACCAATTATTGATTTCTTGGCATATGGTATCCTGCCGCCGGATGCAAAGAAAAGAAGTGACATTCGACGACGTGCACCAAGATTTGTCTATTTCAATCAAGTACTCTACCGACGTTCATTTGAAGGAGTATTGCTACGATGTTTAGCAAACGATGAAGTGAAACAAACGTTAGAAGAGGTACATTCCGGAGTTTGCGGAGCTCATCAATCCGGACCAAAATTGCATTTTCGAATCAAGAGGATGGGGTACTATTGGCCTACCATGGTGAAGGATCGCCTGGATCATGCTCGAAGATGTCAAGCTTGTCAATTCCATGCAAACTACCTTCATCAACCGCCTGAACCATTACATCCGACAGTTGCATCATGGCCGTTTGACGCATGGGGACTTGACGTAGTTGGTCCATTACCTCCGTCGTCTGAAGGACATCTCTATATCCTTGCAGCCACCGATTATTTCTCAAAATGGGCGGAAGTTACCGCATTGAAGGAAGTAAAAAAGGAGAATGTCGTGAACTTCATTCGCGTAAACATCATATTCCGTTATGGAATTCCAAGATACATCATTACCGACAATGGTAAGCCTTTCCGCAAAAATCTCGTAAAAACGACTTTGCGACAAATTTGAGTTCAAACAATTCTTCTCATCAATGTATTATGCACCCGCAAATGGTTTAGTTGAAGCATTCAACAAAACACTTTGTAATTTGTTGAAGAAAGTAATTGTCAAGT
Organism: Cynanchum wilfordii; assembly: GCA_025388415.1. Lineage (NCBI taxonomy): Eukaryota > Viridiplantae > Streptophyta > Magnoliopsida > Gentianales > Apocynaceae > Cynanchum > Cynanchum wilfordii. The sequence continues at coordinate 69,004 of JAHSUH010000995.1, read as the reverse complement.
CAAAGAAAGATCGGCATGTGAGGATTGAAGAAGCTTTGTGGGCATATCGCACAACGCTTTCGCACTCCTACGCAAGCAACTCCTTATGCATCGGTTTATGGTGTGGAGGCCGTTTTACCACTAGAACGTCAAATACCTTCATTAAGAATAGCAATTCAAGAAGAACTTACCAACGAGGACAATGCTCACCTACGCTTGGAAGAGTTAGAAGCTTTGGATGAAAAGAGGTTGGAAGCACAAAGCAAAGATTAGAATGTTATCAAGCTCGTCTGTCCAAAGCCTTCAACAAAAAGGTAAACATCCGTTCCTTTCAAGTTGGTGACATGGTGCTTGCAGTGCGAAGGCCGATTATCTTTCCCCAAAAGATCAAGAAACTTGAAGCAAAGTGGGATGGTCCTTATGTTGTAGTCGAAGTCATACTCAGGTGGGTCGTATAAGCTCGCCGACAAAGATGGTGTTGAAGTTGGACCAATCAACGGGAAATACTTGAAACGCTACTATGCTTGAAAGTTAAAAAAGTCCTCCTTGACGTACGAGGTTAAACCGCAAGTTACTCCTTGATAAGAGTATAAATTGTCTACATGTTCGAACAAAGCTCCTTGATACGAGCGTAAACCTGTCTCCAAATTTGAAAAAGTCCTCCTTGACGTACGAGGTTAAACCGCAAGTTACTCCTTGACACGAGTGTAAACTGTCTCGCAAAGTTGAAGAAGACTCCTTGATACGAGTATAAACCGTCTGCGAATTTGAAGAATGTTGCTCCTTAACGCACGAGCTAAAACCGCATGTTACTCCTTTGATGTACGAGTTGAAACCTCGCAAATTTGAACTACGTTCGGCTTGATTCCTTTACGGGATACGTAGGCAGCTTTAGAAAAAGAAATATTCTAAGTTCAACAAAAAAAAAAAAAAAAAAAAAAAAAAAAAAAAAAAAAAAAAAAAAAAAAAAATTGAATTCTGCCGAAATAAACATTGGACAGCCCACACAAATTGGGGCGGCCCAAAAGGAAATTGCAGAAATAAAAATTGAGATCAAGGCCCCGAAAAAAAAAAAAAAAAAAAAATTGCAGAAATAAAACAATATTGGACAGCCCAAACGAATTGGGGCAGCCCACAAAAAAAAGGGGCCCAAAATAAAATAATGTTTTCGTGTGGGCTTTCAAAATAAAAAAAAAATATATATGAAATGAAGCCCAAATAAACAAAAAATGGGCTCTGAAAAAAAAAAAAAAAAAAAAAAAAAAAAAAAAAAAAAAAAAAAAAAAAAAGAAGGAGGGCGGCTTCCAATAAAAGGTTATAACGGGGAGCAATATTTTCCATTAAATATACATATACAAAAGCAACCTTTGACCAATGGATTATGTGAGCTTACAAGTGGATTGTTTGCATGTTCGAATTGAAGTATTCTTGCAAACACTTGTCATCACTTATATGGATTTCATGGAAATTTGATAGTGGGTAATGCTTTAGTCATTTCATGAAGTGGGTAAGCACTGGAATAAAGAATGACTCCCTTAATAATGGTCACTGGCAAATTTGATTGAAAGACTCCTGGAGACAATCATCATTTCCCTCTTTATCTTCTCTTCACATTTGCTCATTTCTTCACTGTTTCTCCAGTAAAATTAAATTTTGGCGCATCCAATTATAGTCTGCGTCTATCAAATCGATTCGAGACCTAGAATGAGTCGTGAGAGTGGAACCCAATTTTAAGGTGGTATGCGCCATCAACATGTTGAAGACTTGATTTGCAAATTAAAATTGAAAAATCTGTAAAACTTCCTGTTTCTTCTGTCAATAAAGATGACCTTGCAAACCCGTTGAAATATTGAACTGGAGCAGTCTTTTGATCAATAGCTTGATTCTTGCAGCTGATGTTGTTATTGCTCAGAGGTCAATTTCAAAGTGATCGAAGTAGCATTCACAGTATCAGAGAAGTTGAAGGTCCATATATTATGGATTCTGCCTCAATTAGATGAAAGAAAATGCAGCAACATTGTGACGCGGCAATGGGAAACAATATCTCGGTTGTCTGCTGGTTTGCTACCATAGCAGTAGTTGAGAGATCAATCAAGAATGAATGGTGACTGCTAGAGAATGATTCTTCGTCTGAAGCTAGGGCAAAGATGTTCACCACGAACACTGTATAAAAAAAATAATACTTGTCTGTTGTATGCTGGAAAAGTTGATTCTTCACCATATTCTTATTCCCTCATCAATTGTTCTTTGGTTGTGAACAAACTGCTACTTGAGGTTGAGCAAACTTGTCTAATGCTGCAAAGTGCAACTTGAACGTGAGTGATGTACATCAATTGAAAGCGTAGAGTCGCGTGAAGCACCGGGGAAAGATGGCGGTTGTGGCTATAGTTGCTCCAACACCACCAGGGGCAAACATAACTGGAATTTATTTCAGGACTCCTTACGGTTGAACACATATCAGCTGCAATCATTGACGAACAGTTTGAATAACCTGCAATTCGAACAAACATTACCTTGAAATACGCCACCAAGATTGCATTGGCCGTCAACGATGAACTGTTGCTCAAGCACCTTCACTACTGGTGAGTCGATCAGGTTGTTGGAGATAAAGTAAGGGAGCTCCTTAAATGGTAGATATTCATTTGCGATGAAACATTTGTAGAAGTACTCTATTGCCCGTGGTTCTGTGCTTATGTCAATGAGGCAACTGCAAGTCATTAAACATAAATCTTTTGTTGTTGTTGCTCTCTCTCTGAAAGGTTTAATGACGTTGATGCTGTTTCAGAATGCTCTACCGTCATTGGAACGTTTTCTGGTACTGAGCCATACTTATCCAAGAAGGATCTTAAAAAAAAACTCGCCAGGTACTTGTTGCTAGATGACATTGGAGACTTTGATGCATTTCAGATATATATATATATATATATATATATGCTATCTCATGACACCATTGAGAAATCCCGATCTGGTGAGAAGCTCCTCTGAATCTTCTCCGCAAATTCAGCTGCTCGAATTTTTGGAAATCCTCTCTTCGAGTGACTGATGAAGAAACTCCCGAAATAATTGTTGCAATACTTTCAGCAGCACCTGAAAAATATATATATATTTACCTTTCGGAAGCGTGTTCAAGCGAGGCACTTTTAGGGATGGTGGAGACTACACACTTCATGGAGATTCTAAATTTGAAGAATATAAAGATACTTTGTCCCGTAAACTTCCTAATCTTTTGTAGCAGCTCCCCGTGAGATAGTGTTGAAAATTTTGCTTCCATTACTGGCTTCTTCTTTAGAGAAGAGGGCAATTGAATATTTTCAGAAGCTCCTTCATGATTCTGAAATTTTGCTAGATCTTATCTCCGACATTTGCTGGTTCAAGATGGAAAATCTTTGAACAGGATCCAATATTTGTTGTGATATGTAGAGGTGCTTTATTACCTGATGTGGCCAAAAAAAAAAAAAAAAAAAAAAAATCTGCAGAAGAAAGAAGCTGTTATACAACTCGGGCATCTTCAATAAATTTCTTTGTACAAGTGCTGCATGGCAAAGGCGCAAGCTTGGCAAAATTTGATAAGGGTGGCCAATCATATGCTGCCCGAAACAAGCAAGACTTTTGTGATATCTCAAACACTTCAAATAGAGAGAACCTTAACTTGAAGATCTGCAAGCACATCCTCATTCAAATTGAAGGACAAACTGGTTGGATAGCTTCTGGTTGCCTCGCCTTTAGATTTGATTTGAACCTCTATTCCTCATCTGAACATTGCATGATGTCAAAAAAAAAAAAAAAAAAAAAAAAAAAAAAATCCCCAAAATCTCCCATGGCAAAAGACTACCAGATTGCACCACTTATCTTATTGCTTCAATGTCAAATGGTTTATTCAACAAGTGGCTGCTTCCAACCTAATACGTGGCTATTGCTCCAACAGCAATTGATAATGGGTGGGGAGAAATTGGAAACAAAATCGAAGAAGACTTGAAATTGACAAAAAAAAAAAAAAAAAAAAAAAAAAAAAAGAGAAACAAATAATAATAAAGACTCACCTTTGTTGATGATCGACAATATTGAAGAAGTCAAATTCTGGTTCTTCAAGAATCCCGAAGGTTTGAACAATGTTAAAAGGATGGAGGGTGCCTTTATATAGATATTTTTAAAGTCACAAAGAGTCCTACTAGGACTATATTCATTAAAATCATGTTATCTTTGAGTTAAATTCAAATCAACTCAAATATTTGACAAAATTCATAATTGGTATATATATCTATCCAAAATTGATATGATATATATATCTTAAAGATTTTTGGAACTTATTCCCGAAACAAATTCTTCAATCTCGGGAACAAGTCCAAAAAGGGGCAATTTGTAGATATATAAATATTATTTATATATTTAAATATATAATTAAATATTATTTATATATTTTAAATATATATTTATATTTATATATTATATATTTTGATATTAAAAGATTCACCCCTTAGATGAGTGACACGTGGCAACATCATAGCCATTGGTTATCACTCACTCCATCTATAAATAGAGGGCAAACTCCCTCAAGAAATGTTACACACACACACTCATTCTCCTCACACACTCCGGAAGCTGAGAAATTGAGAGATATTTGAAGGTTCCCGAACCTCTGTCGAAAGTCGGCCCTTCCTCTCTGAATCCATTCCGAGACAAAGTCCTAAAGCCCATCGGAAGAAGAAATCAAATTCATTGGATCGAGACAAGCCCAAAACGCCTCTCAGATCCACGACGGATAGAATCAACGGATCCATAGAGATTGGACCCAAAATCTCATTTATTGTATAAATCTGTTGTATTCAATTATTATTATTTCTTGTAATTCCGATTTTACAGGAAATAAAAAGAAATTATTGTCTACAACACCAAAATACAGTAGTAAAAAATAAATACAATAGTATTCCGATTTAAATATCTGGACGGAATTGGTTATTATTATTGTCAGATTCACAAGTATATATGTATATATAAAATTAGTGTTAAAAAGTTTAAAGAATGTAATTAACATGTTAGGATCTATTTTAATCATGAGATATTCTTTAAACCAAAATTAAAACTTAATAAATGTTCATTTATTTTTACAAAATATTTAGCACTTAATTAATTAATTTTTACAAACTTAATTAATTTTTTTATATATAAATAAATGTTCATTTATTTATTTTTTATAAATTGTTCATGTTAGGATTTGAGGCCGTTGCAAAAATTAGTGTCTTGTTATAAATGTTGATTTCGAAGTGTCTTGTTATTTGTACTAACGGCTCTCAATTACATTCCCACTATGCGGTGGGGCATGGCAATAAAATACATAAAAAAGGAAACATTTGATGTAATAGATAGTGTAAGTGATGGGAATGAATTAGAAAATACCGAGTATCAACACATATTTTTTCTCTGGTTTTGAACACTTGCATTTACTAATTAAACAAAAAACCTGACACGTGTGCTTATAATATCAAGATCGTGTTCTTCATTCTACCATGTCCAGCCATGGCAATCGCTGCTTCCTTACTATAAAAACCTTCCCCCATTTCCATCTTCTTCTTCCAGACCTCCTTCTCTTTATTTCCTTCGTTCTCTGCAATCATATATATATATATATAATTAATCCTACGTGGGAAAAATGTGTGTAATAATTGATCGACTCTATACCTTGAAATTCATCACGGTAATTGTTTCCTAGTTGATAGATCTTTCTACTCAATTCCCGTGTCATTAATATCTTGATTGAGACTTTTCAATTTTAAAGACTTCAGTCAAATTTTACATACTTTTTAACAACTAATAATAAAACTGTCAACAAAAAGTAGCTCCGATAATTATTTCATTATAAATTAAGAAGTTATAAATTCAAGATATATTTACGACAAAAATACCTTTAAAAAAGATAATCATAGACAAAAAAACATAATTCCACACATTATAATTCAGTAGGCATGAGTTTGGGTCATGTAATAGGGACAAAACCTCAAATTTAAAAAAAAGAAAGAAGAAGATAATAGCCGATGAGAAGGCATTATTTTGGATGATAATAGCCTCACCAACGATTGTAAAAATTATGTATTTGAATCGATTTTAGAAACCTTAAAATCTTAGGAATTATATATATGACTCATATTTTATCATTAACTATCTTTATGCATATAGTTAATTATAGATAGAATTTTCTAATGGATTTTAGTTAGCTACTAGAAAAAAAAAAAAAAAAAATCCACTGATTTGCTGATTAACTGCTGTACATTCTAATCGTAAGAAGTTATGAATTTAAGATATATTTACAATAAAAAATTTTTAATTTTTTTTTTTTTTAAAAAAATTAATAGTAGAAAAAAAAAAAGGTAATTCAATATGTAACTACTCCAACTTATAATTAAGATTATAGTTTTGAGTCATTCAAGATATAAAACCTCGAATAAAAAAAAAAAAACTAAGATAAATGTAGAAGATTATGTATTCAAAACTATTTTAGAAACCAAAAAATCTTAGAATTATATATAACTCATAAGTTGATCATGTAATTATTGTTTATACTAAAACAAATTAGTAAAAACAATTTTAAAAAAATAAATCAATTTTTGTCAGAAAAATGTTAATAAATAATAAGATCATCATTTTGTATGAAGTTCTGCAAACACATGTAGTATAATCTCTCTCTCTGTATATAATTTTTTGAATCGATATAGTTAGTTAATCATAGATAATTATTTAGTTAGTGTTAGAATAATAATAAAAAATCCACTGATTATGCATATAGTTAATTATACATAGAAATTTCTAATGAATTTTAGTTAGTATTAGAAAAGTTGGTCATTTGAAAAGAAAGAAAAATATATAGTAATTTCTCTTTATAAAAAGACTACTTGAAAAGAATTATAAGCCAACAACAATAAGAAAAAAGAAAAGCCAAGAAAATATTCAAGTATGAAGAAGAACTGATATAATATTCAAGAATTCATCATTTGAGATCTGATATAATATTCAAGAATCGAAAACATTAATTGTCATTAACATTTGCAAAATCTAGAGGAATCCCCCAGTCAGATAACAAACACAAAAAAATTCAAGATTTGAAAGCATTAATTTCTTGGGACAATTTCAGAAGCCCAAGCCTCGAGGTCTGTGCCAATCAAAAAGCAAATGTAAGCATTCGCACATGCAAACAGAATTTGCTCTCGATACATTACCAAATCATCCCAGTTGCTCCTGTGGATCACCTTTGGTCTCACATAATCCTTTCGAAGCACTGAATTCATCAGCCCTCTTAACCCATACTTATTCTTTACCATCCGTTTTGTTGCAAACAGGTTATTTAAATCCACAATTCTTTCACCAAAACGAATCTCATAATCACTATTTAGAATCTCAACAATCTTATGTATTCCAACCCCGACAAAAGTAAACCTATTATCACCCACAAACTCAAGAAGTTTCCCCGCGGAATATCACCATTAGCATGGCGAATTTGATAAATAAGACAATGTTCGCCTACACAAAGTTGAAGAATATCTAGTTTTTGGTACCGGTTCTCTGCTCCGACCTTCTTTTGTTGCGCGTCCATTCAACCCAGACACCAACAACTAAATTCTCGGGTGTTACATGACGGATAGCAAATGCCAACATGGAGATCCATAAGCGGACTATATCCGGATTGTGAGTGACGGCGACGTGGATGGCACCGAAAGTCTAAGTCAACCTTGTACGAACTCAAGTTCAATTTTCTCACTAATTCTATAATGGACATATTCATGACATTGACATTAGCTTGTTCCATGGCGTTTGTATTTTGTGATCGACTACTTTGATCGAATGGTACAGTTTTTGGACATTATATAGTCAACAATAGCTCTCAGATATTTTATTTTAGAAACACTCATATTTTTTGTAAATATAAGATTTATGATATTTTGAGAATTTACAAACAATTTATGAATAAGGATTATATACGAGATATTTTTATAGAAGAGTTAAATTTGTATGAATACGATTTATGATATTTTGAGAATTTACAAAAGATTTATAAATAAGGATTATAGACAGATATTTTTTGTATCAAAAATATCATTTATAAGAGATTTTTATCATTATTATTTTCTTTGTAATATAATATATCCTTTAAATCTCTAAAATGTGGAAAATGCCTATTGATAAAGAAGGTAGATTAGTTTGGCATACTTGAGAATAAAATATTAAACACTTTTTCTCTCTCTCTCAAATACTTGTATTTTTAGTAAAACAACCTCATATATAATTGAGTAGATTATGAATTTGAATCTTTAAATGAAAAATATTATCGTATAATGCTCGATTAACATATCAAAGCAGCTAGATAAGATTATTTAGCCAACTTCTCTCCGATCCTATGAACCATGATCTCAACTATTGCCCTATTTCAAAATACACATACACCAAAATACAGTAGTAAAAAATAAATACAATAGTATTCCGATTTAAATATCTGGACGGAATTGGTTATTATTATTGTCAGATTCACAAGTATATATGTATATATAAAATTAGTGTTAAAAAGTTTAAAGAATGTAATTAACATGTTAGGATCTATTTTAATCATGAGATATTCTTTAAACCAAAATTAAAACTTAATAAATGTTCATTTATTTTTACAAAATATTTAGCACTTAATTAATTAATTTTTACAAACTTAATTAATTTTTTTATATATAAATAAATGTTCATTTATTTATTTTTTATAAATTGTTCATGTTAGGATTTGAGGCCGTTGCAAAAATTAGTGTCTTGTTATAAATGTTGATTTCGAAGTGTCTTGTTATTTGTACTAACGGCTCTCAATTACATTCCCACTATGCGGTGGGGCATGGCAATAAAATACATAAAAAAGGAAACATTTGATGTAATAGATAGTGTAAGTAGGGAATGAATTAGAAAATACCGAGTATCAACACATATTTTTTCTCTGGTTTTTGAACACTTGCATTTACTAATTAAACAAAAAACCGACACGTGTGCTTATAATATCAAGATCGTGTTCTTCATTCTACCATGTCCAGCCATGGCAATCGCTGCTTCCTTACTATAAAAACCTTCCCCATTTCCATCTTCTTCTTCCAGACCTCCTTCTCTTTATTTCCTTCGTTCTCTGCAATCATATATATATATATATAATTAATCCTACGTGGGAAAATGTGTGTAATAATTGATCGACTCTATACCTTGAAATTCATCACGGTAATTGTTTCTTAGTTGATAGATCTTTCTACTCATGAAAATAAATTCCCGTGTCATTAATATCTTGATTGAGACTTTTCAATTTTAAAGACTTCATCAAATTTTACATACTTTTTAACAACTAATAATAAAACTGTCAACAAAAAGTAGCTCCGATAATTATTTCATTATAAATTAAGAAGTTATAAATTCAAGATATATTTACGACAAAAATACCTTTAAAAAAAATAATCATAGACAAAAAAACATAACCACACTTATAATTCAGTAGGCTATGAGTTTGAGTCATGTAATAGGGACAAAAACCTCAAATTTTAAAAAAAAGAAAGAAGAAGATAATAGTTGATGAGAAGACATTATTTTGGATGATAATAGCCTCACCTATAATTGTAAAAAATTATGTATTTGAATCGATTTTAGAAACCAAAAAATCTTAGAATTATATATATAACTCATATTTTATCATTAACTATCTTTATGCATATAGTTAATTATAGATAGAATTTTCTAATGGATTTTAGTTAGTACTAGAAAAAGAAAGAAAAAAAAAATCCACTGATTTGCTGATTAACTGCTGTACTCGTAATCGAAGAAGTTATGAATTTAAGATATATTTACAATAAAAATATTTTTAATTTTTTTTTTTAAAAAAAATTAATAGTAGAAAAAAAAAATTGTAATTCAATATGTAACCGTCCAACTTATAATTCAAAAGATTATGAGTTTGAGTCATGTGACAGACACAAAACCTCGAATAAAAAAAAAAAAAAGATAATTGTAGAAGATTATGTATTCAAATCTATTTTAGAAACCAAAAAATCTTAGAATTATATATAACTCATAATTGATCATTAATTATTGTTTATACTAAAACAAATTAGTAATAACTATTTTAAAATTATATATCAATTTTTGTCAGAAAATGTTAATAAATAATAAGATCATCATTTGTATGAAGTTCTGCAAACACATGTAGTATAATCTCTCTCTCTGTATATAATTTTTTATGCATATAGTTAGTTAATCATACATAGAATTTTAGTTAGTGTTAGAAAAAGAAAAAAAAAATCCACTGATTTGCTGATTCTTAGCTAATTAAATAAAATTTTGATATTATTATTATTATTATTATTATTGTTTGGTTTGCATTTTGATTTAAAGAAGAAAAATATATGGTAATTTCTCTTTACAGAAAGACTATTTGAAAAGAATTATAAGCCAACAACAATAAGAAAAAGAAAAGATAAGAAAACATTCAATTATGAAAAAGAAGTGATATACTATTCAAGAATTCATCATTTAAGAATTGATATAATATTCAAGAATCCATCATTCAAAACTGATATAATATTCAAAAAACCATTCAATTATGAAGAAGAACTAATATAATATTCAAAATTCGTCTCGAGATCTTTGCATCAACCGGAGGAAACTGCCAATCAGATAGCAAAGGTAAGCATCCACACATGCATACAGAATTTGTTCGCGACGCAAGAACAACAAATTCCAGCTGCTCATGGTGATCCTTAGTGGTCTCACATAATCCATTCCAGCCACTAAATTAGTCACCTCCCTTAACCCATAAGTTCTAAAACTAGACAACCTACAATTATTTCCCCGCATCCTCGCAACCATTTCACCTAAATCCATAATGTTTCTACTAAAATGAATTCCATAATCCCTATTTAGAATCTGAGCATCCCTACGTATTCCAACCCCAGCAAATGTAAACCTATCATTACCCAGAAAATTAACAAGTTGCGGCGAAATATTACCGCGGGTAGCATGGCCAATTTGAAAAATAAGACAATGTTGGTCTACACAAAGTTGGAGAATATCCACCCGGTGCGGCAGCTCCCGCCACAACCCTCTAAGTAAACTGCGCCTCCATTCAACTCGGAAACCAACAGCTAAATGTTCAAGGTTCGGAATGGAGGTGATCATAGAGATCCAATGGGAGACGAAATTTGGATCCTGAGTGACGGTGACCTGGACGACGTAATTGTTGAATTGAATTCTGTATTCTCTCCTAATCTCCCCTGGCAATGTTATTTCTGGAAAGGACATATCCAGTTCATCATAAGCCATGGCGTTTGTACTGTGTGTACTGCGTGTAGATTGATTACTTTGATTTTTATTTATTTTTTTGTAAAAAACTATTACTTTGATTGAATAATACAGTGTTTGGACATTATATAGTCAATAGTAGGTTTTAGATATTTTATTTTAGAAGAACTTATTAAATATATATATATATACAAGATTATGATATTTTGATAATTTATAAATAATTTATCGATAAGGATTATATATAGATATTTTAATACAACTTAGTATTTTTTTTCAATATTATAGTATTTATTTCATTAAATATCTAGAATAAAATATATCTTTCCCTTTTTAGGACTATCAAGTTAACGTTGAAGAAAAATAAAATGAAATCGAACCCTTGTTGTAGATGAAGTTTGTAATTTGTTAGTTGGTGTTTTGTTCTTTTATGTAAAAAATTTAATAATTCATTTATTTAATATTTTCTTTTAATAAAAATTTTACTTATAATATATATATATATATAAAAGTTATTTGTTTTTTTCTTATATGTATGAGGAGTTTTATCCTATTAACCATATACAATGAAGAGGGTACTGAAAACTCCTCTCTAACCCTTAATCAATAATAATAAATCAAGTTTATACACTTTTAAAGAACCCAAACCCTAAGAGTTGAAAATTCCAGCTCTTGCACCTTTCGGAATTCCGAAAAGTTGTTTTTGTCCCAAAAATTCAAGAAGCTGCAAACATGTAATTAGATTTTTATGGTAGCTGCCAACTTTCACGATCATTTGACGTAATTCTGCAAAAGTTAAACTACAATGTTTCTAAGATTATTTAGAAACATATCAAAGTAGCAGATAAGATTATTTAACCAACTTCTCTCCGATTCTATGAACCATGATCTCAACTATTGCCCTATTTCAAAGTACACATACACCAAAATACAGTAGTAATAAATAAAAATAATAGTATTCCGATTTCAATATCTAGCCGGAATTGGTCATTATTATGGTCAGATTCACAAGTATATATGTATATATAAAATTAGTGTTAAAAGGTTTAAAGAATGTAATTAACATGTTAGGATCTATTTTAATCATGAGATATTCTTTAAACCTAAATTAAAACTTAATAAATGTTCATTTATTTTTTTTTTTATAAATGTTCATGTTATGATTTGAGGCCGTCGCAAAAATTGGTCGTAAATCCCAGTTTTTCTTGTAGTGATTGAAGGGAATCGAAGTCCCGAAAAGTTCACGTAGGTTAGAGAATCCGAGGTGGACGCCATGAAGGATCGATTGGGTCTCGAATAGGCATCCCTTGGAGTTTGGCCTGCGACTACAAAGTATCACGAGAAGGGTATGATCTCCGACACATGAGATATCCTCACTACTCAACATTCAATGCCTCCGACTCAACATGCACTATTTGGAGCCACTATTTCAAACTGTCATGAAAGGTACTTAATCCAAGTGTCACTTTCCCGTTGGATCACTCTCTCCATATATACGATAACTCACACTTACACAAACACAAGTAAAAACTAGATACAACTAAATACTGGGGTATTACATGACGGATGGCAAATGTCACCATCGAGATTCAAAAGCGGACAATATCCGGATTGTGAGTGACGACGACGTGGATGGTCCGGAAGTCGAAGTGAACCCTGTAAGAACTCAAGTTCACTTGTCCCACTACTTAGATAATGGACATATTCATGGCATTGACATTGGCATGTTCCATGGCGTTTGTATTTTGTGATCGACTACTTTGATTGAATTGGTACAGTTTTTAGACATTATATAATTAACAATAGCTCTCAAATATTTTATTTTAAAAACACCGATATTTTGTATATATAAGATTTATGATATTTTGAGAATTTACAAATAGTTTATGAATAAGGATTATATATAGATATTTTCATATAAAAAAAAATGCAAACATTTTAATTCTATATATATAAATTTTACTATTTCAAAAAATTAAAACATCTTATTTTTTTTACAAATCTTATTATTTGATATTTTAATCACTAAAATTTTATTAATGTAAAATTTAATAAAAAAAAATAGTAATTTCTAAGGCATTATCAATTTTTATCACAATATGTTTAAACTTAGAATTTCTATAATTTCTAACTTAGATGTCGGTCAAGTCTAATTGAACCCTGTACGAACTCCAGTTTTCTCGTGTCAGTAATTCTATAATGATGGACATATTCTTGACATTGGCATTGGCATTGGCATGTTCCATGGCCTTTGTAATTCTATAATGTAGCTTTTGGACATTATATATGTCAACAATAGCTCTCAAATATTTTATTTTAGAAACACCGATATTTTGTATCTATATGAGATTTATAATATTTTGAGAATTTACAATCGATTTATGAATAAGGATTATATACATTATATAAAAAAATCAAAACATTTTAACCATTTTTTATATTATAATACAAATTGTACTATTTTAAAAAATTAAAATATCTTACAATTTTTTTTTTATAAATCATATTATTTGAGATTTTTTTCACTTCAATTTTTATTAATATAAATTTAATAAAGAAAATAGCAACCAATTATTTACCATAACATTATTATTTTTTTCTTATGTATACATTTAGAAAAAATTTAATGTAGTAACTTTTATAGTAAAAAATGGTAACTTTTAGAAAATTACAATTCTTTAATGTATTACAATTTGAGATTTTTGTAACTTTATTATATGTTTGAGTAAAATGTAAAAAAATATAGTAAATTTCGATATAAAAATAGTTATATTTAATTTTGTAAATATATATATTTATTTTTTAGTTATACTTAAATATGTTTAAAATGAATATATACTTAATAAATATATTTTAATCATATATAAATTAATTTATAATATTTTATTAATTTGATACATTATTATATTAAATATTTTTGTAATTGAAGAAAAATGTAGTTGAATTTTATTGTAAGTAATAAGAAAATTATAAGAGAATATTTATACAAATTATACGTGGATTATGCTAATCTAATAATTTTTTTAATGAATACGAGTTCAAATTCGAGATATATTATATGTAGATAATTTTTTTTAGAAGAAAATAAATCTTAGTTTTACATTTTTATAGAAAATTAAATATATATATGAAGTAAAATTTGAATATTAAAATTTTTAATTTCTAATTAAAGAAATTTTTAGTTTTGTATCATTTGTGGAGCTATTGTCCCCTAATGCTTATAATAAAAATTAAATAAAATAATAAAAATACGAGAATATATAATACATAAAGTTTAATATTACACATATAAATATATATATACACAATATCATTTTAATCAAATTATTTTGGAAATATTTATCATATCAACAATGTCTTAACTATAATAAAATAAATAAAAATAAGTACTTATTTTTAAAATAAAATAAATTATCATATAAAATAAACCAACAAACTTATATTACTAATGTACATAACAATACATCAAGTTTGTAATTTTTAAGGAAATAAAAATTATTATAATTACTTAAACCTAAATAATAAAAATATTATAGTGACTATATATGTTTTTTAATTTTATAGTTCCATTTTATACTAACTAAATTATATAATGTTTAAAACTTAAAATAATATTATAAAATTTAAAACTTATCTCTTATTAAGTTTTGAATTAAAAATAAATATTTAAATTAAATACTAGTACTATATTTTGAGCTGAATTTAATTATTAAATTCTAGGCGCTTTTCTGTTTTTTTTTACCAGTCCAATATAATAATTTGAGAATTTTTCAATCATTTGGAACTTTTTTTTAAAAATTCTTTTAATTCAAAGAATCACTATTAATGCTGTTTTAAATAATAATCAAACTTAATTCTTTATATATATATATATATATATATATATATATTTTATAATTTTAAATCCAAGTATTTAATACTTATATTTTTACTTCAATTAAAATATTAAGTACTAAAAATAAAGTTTGTATTGTCTGAATTAATAGAAAATATATTTTTAAAAATACTAATTTAAACTTTTTGAGATATTATTTTTATTAATAATAGTTTAAAACTACAAAATTTTAAATACTTGAATGAAAAAAATAAATTTTAACTATTAAATTCAAAATCTTAATCTATAAAATAAAGGACACAATACTATCATATATTCACGAATATATGATCCAAAATTTTTAATTTTTGTGCTGTGTTGTTTTAGAATAAAAATAAAAGTTTAAAATTTTAGTTCAAAAATGAATGTTTAGGGCAAAATTAAATTTTTTTTTAAATGATTAACTTTTTTAATTAAATAATTACTTTAGACTTTAATTAATTCAAAATTGTGTAAGATTGAATTCTGAAAAGCTCCCTAAAGCATATTTCTCAAATAATATGGGTAAAAGAATTCTATCTGCACTGTTTTTATTGATTGGCGGTAAAAGAATATATATATATATATATATATATATTATATTTTATATATTTGCATGCATGCAAGTAATTAGATGTTTTGTGAGAATTGAAGAGGAAGTTGACAGAACAAAAGAATAACTAGAGTTTCATTATAATCGAATGAATAATTACAATAGAGAAATAAGAGTATATATATATATGAAGAATGTAAAATACAAAAAGATAATACTACCCTTATAAAAAATAAAAAATAACAAAACTAATATATATTCTCACATCCCCCTCAAACTCATGATGCGGCTGCAAGGAGCATCAAGAGTTTGTCAACAAAGAAGCGAAAACGCGAAACAGATGAGACTTTGTAAAAAAGTCAACTAATTGCATGATGGAAGAAACAAAAGGCAGTGAAATCGTCCCACGTTGTAGCATCTATCGAGTAATATGATAATCAATTTCAATGTGCTTAATACGCTCATGAAAGACTGAATTACGAGCAATGTGAATGACACTCTAGTTGTCACAATAAAGGGGAGTAGGGGTAGTAATGTGGACTCCTATATCAGCCGAAAGTCAACGCAACTAAACAATCTCATTCGTGGTAGTAGCCATGGCACGGTACTCAGCCTCTGTGGAGGATTGAGAAACAACTTGTTGTTTCATACTTCTCCTAAGAATATGCAAAAGCCAGTTGTGGACTTACAATCATTCAAATCACCAGCCCCATCAACATGAGAATATGCACAAAGATTCAAAGACGAATTAGACGGAAACACAAGACCATGAGAACTAGTACCACGAAGATAACGTAAAATATGAAGAACAACAACCCAACGAACTGTAGTTGGGGATGCAACAAACCGATTGACAATATGGACAACATAAGCAATATCTGGTTGGGTTATAGTGAAGTAGATTAGGCTACCAACCAAAGTGTGGACAAAGTAGGATCAAATAAGAGAGAACTATTTGTAGGACTATATTGAGCATTAAGTTCCAAAGGTGTTTCAACAGTCCGAGTATCTGTCAACCGAGCGCGATGAAGAATATCATCAATGTCAAAATGATTAGCCAACTCACTCTTCAATGTTGCAATATCAATAACATCATCACCAATAATAATCATGTCATCAACATAAAGTGAAAGAAGAATACGACTAGCAGATGTAAACTTAACAAATAAAGCGGAATCATGAGCACTACAGGAGAATCCAAGAGAACAAACCACATCGGAAAATATTTCAAACCAAGCACGAGGAGCTTGTTTGAGACCATATAATGCCTTGTTAGAGTATATATTAGTTATCATTATTCCGAAGTGACACAGGCTCTGTGAGTGCTAACCGATCCCAAAGGTCAAACATCTTGGAATAAAATTCTTGAATATTCATATCCTTTTGTTGAACTACTGTTTTGCAAAGTTTGACTGAGTATACAATCGTGCCAAATGATCCCAAACTTGTTTTATAGTCTCATACTTAGCCAATTGCATTCCAATAGAATGCTCAACAGAATTATTAATCCAAGTCAAAAATTTTGAATTATTTGCTTCCCAAGCATCTAACAATGCAACATAATTGTCATCTTTATTATTGACAGGTTTGCTCAATGCACCAACAACATAATTCCACATACGTTTGCCTTTCAAAATATTTTTCATCACATAACTCCAATAGGGATAATTAGTTCGATTTAATCTAACACTAATAGATTGCAATGAATCATCCCTTTCAACAGCCATTATCAACTAACAAAAAAACCTCCAAATAGTGAAAGATAATGCAAATCGAACAAAGTAAACAAAAAATTGCAAGTAAACCAACATCTATCAAAACGCGAATTGGAATAACGAAAACCCTAATTCCGCCTCTCAAAATCACGGCACAAGAATAATCCAATTACTACAAACGAAAACTCAAGATGTATTGTACGAATACTCCAATTACTAAAAACGAAAACGCCAAGAAGGTGATTGGATTATAAAATTCTCCTATTAAATTTCAATCAAACATCCCATAACATTGCTCCGATACCATGTGAGAATTGAAGAGGAAGTTGAGAGAACAAAAAAATAACTAGAGTTCCATTATAATCAAATGAATAATTACAATAGAGAAATAAGAGTATATAAGAATAATGTAAAAGACAAAAAGACAATACTACCCTTATAAAAAATAATAAATAACAAAACTAATATATACTCTAACAAGTTTCCCAGTTGCTATACAAGTGTATAGTCCAGGTGGAAAAACAACAAGAAGAAGAAAACAAATTAATACCATTATCAAGCTAATGAACATACAAATTGCTAAGAAAATTTTGTAGAAAAAAAAAAAAATCAATTATGAAGAAAAACAGTATAATATTCAAGATTGGAAAACATTAATTTTCTTGAGACATTTCGAAAATCCAGTATATATCCAGTATCAATTTTCTGCAGAAGGTATATGCCAATCAAATAGCAAACGTAAGCATCGACAGATGCAAACAGAATTTGATAGTGATGCAATATCAACGCATCCCACCTGCTCATGCTGATCATTATCTTAAATTTCTTTTCATATATAAAACATTAGCCTATTTAAAAGAAACTAAAATACTTACAGATTATTTATTTATTTATTTATTTTTACTTAAGTTTTTTTTAATATAAATATGCATATATTTTAATATTACACATACAAATATATATATATATATATACTATTATTTTAATCAAAGGAAGACTTATCATATTAATAATAATGACTATTAAGTAAAAAAAATGGCTTTTCTTTTAAGACCGACAATTAAAATTTGGAATAAATTAAATAAATTATTATATAAAATAAACCAACAAACTTATATTACTAATGTACATAAAAGTACATCAAGTTTGTAAATTTTACAGAGATAATAATAATTATTAATTACTTAAATCTAAATTTTAATCTTTAAAAAAAATCTAAAATTTAAAAGTATTATAATTACTATGTTTTTTAATTTATAGTTCCATTTATACTAACTAAATTATGTAATAAGATATTAAAGTAACACAATAATGTTTAAACTATAAAATATTTTAAATTAATTTAAAACATATTTTAAAATTTAAAACTTATTTCTCATTAATTTTAGAGTTAAACCTAACTATTAAAAATTAAATACTAGTCTATATTTAAAGCCGAATTTAATTATTAAATTATAGTATTTTTTTTTTCCTTTTTAGGAGCCCAATATAATAATTTGAACTTTTTTAAATAAAAAAAAATAATAATCAAAATTAACCTTAAATTATTTTAATAATTAATTATTTTTAAAAAATCAGGAATATTCTCAAGTATTAAGCCAAAGTATTTAATACTTACATTTTTACTTAATATTAAAATCTTATGTTTACAAAATAAAGGATACAATTATACTATCATATAAAAAATATAAAGGTTAAAACTTTAGACGAATATAAATTAGAAATGAATCTCTCCTAACTTATAAATTATAAGATTGAACATAATATATATATATATATATATACATGCGATAAAAAATACAGTGTTTAATAGAGAGAAAAACAAGCAGAAGAAAAAAAAAATCAATTATCACGAAAAACATATTCAAGATTTCATTGAATTTTCCCAAAATCCAGTATTAAGGGAAATCCCAAGCGCGGAGGAATTTTCCAATCAAATAACAAGCGTAAGCATCAACAGATGCATACATAATTTGATCGTGATTCAATGACAACGCATTCCACCTGCTCATGGTGATCATTAATGGTCTCTTATAATCCTTCTCAAGCACTAAATTAGTCAGCCGTCGTAACCCATAGTTGTTCCAAAACGACAGGCGACCATTATTTTCCCGCCGCCTCACATATAGCTCTCTTAAATCCACAACAGTTCCACCAAAATAAATTTTATAATCCCTACCTAGAATCTCAATATCCCTACGTATTCCAACCCCCACAAATGTAAAATTATCATTACCCAAAAAACGACGAAGTTTCCGTGAAATATTACCGTTACTTTGGGGAATCGGAAAAATAAGACAACAATTGCCGACACAAATTTGGAGAATATGCACATCGTGGTCCCTTCCCCGCCACAACCCGGTAAGTAAACTGCGCCTCCATTCAACCCGGACACCAACAACTAAAAGGTGAGGTCTTAGATAATGGTTAGCTAAAATCGTCGACCTTAAAACCCAACTGGAGATCCTATCTGGATTGTGAGTGACAGTGATAAGGATGGAGTCATTGTCGCAATCAACTATGTACAACTCCCGTGTCCGTAATTTTGTAATGGACATATTCATGGCAACGGTCATGGCGTTTGTATTGTATGTATTGGTTTAAATTTTTTTTTTTTTTTTTTTTTAAAATTTTTTTGGTAAAAATTGATTACTTTGATTGAATGATGCAGTTTTTGAACATTATATAGGTATGGATAGATCTCAGATATTCATGGCTGTGCGTAGATAATCCTGTGTAGAAGAAATGTTCAGAGCAGATGCAGGGTCTTCAGAATTCCATTTGCATGGTGCAGATTAATTTTCTGTTATTTGAATTTTCAATTCTTTTATTTATTTTTATTTTCTTTTATTCAGAAAATAACAAGTTTCACTTCCTAAAAATGTGGATACTCCTTTCCATTCTTCTTTCTTTTCTTTTGCAAATTTCTATGTTTCCACAGTTCATTTATTTTTCATTTTCCTAAGAGTTGAAATTCCCAGCACTTTGACCTTTCCAAATTCCGAAAGGTAGTTTTCTTGTCCCAAAAAACTCAAGATGCTGCTGCATACATGCATTAATGTAGGCAACAACTTTTACAATCATTTGACCTAATTCTACAAAAGTTGAACAACAACGTTTCATGGTGGGCAACCCTAATTGTGTCTTTAAATAAGGCAGCTTATGGGCAGTATAGGCAGAGCCAGGTGGTTAGAGAGAGGAAACATATATCCCATTAGCTAGGATGAACCAGTTATTGTTATGACAAAATCAGTTAATCATACTATTAAAAATTCCAATTCTATCAGCACTGTTATATATATATATATATATACACACTGTTTTATAAATATACATAAAGTTTAATATTACACATATAAATATATATATATATATATACACACTATTATTTTAATCAAATTATTTTGGAAGACTTATCATATAATGACTATTAAGTAAAATAACTGGCTTTGCTTTTAAGACCAACAATTAAAATTTTGAATAAAATAAAATAAATTATTATATAAAATAAACCAACTATACTTATATTACTAAATGTCGTTTAAACTTTTTAATTCTTTTTGGATTCAGACTTATCAAATATAAATAAATAAATATATATAAATATATATATATATATAAAAAAAAAAATATATATATATATATATATATAGTTGGAAGTTGTCATGCTAGTGTATAGTCGAGGTGGCAATACATGTGATAAAAATACGTGTTTAATAGAAAGAAAAATAAGAAGAAGAAAACAAAAAGTTCAATATCCTTATCAAGCTAATGAACAAACAAATTGTTAAAAAACTTGTGTAGAAAGCAAAAAAAAGGAAAAAAAATTAATTATCTTGAAAAACATAATCAGATTCCATCATCATTCAAGAACTTATATAATATTCAACATTTTGAAAGCATTAGTTTCTTGAAAAAAGATATCAACCTCCCTTAAATTAATTCCAAAATTCCTCCTTAAAATATCAACCTCTCTTCTAATTCCAACCCCCACAAATGTGTAACTGCTATCGCTTAAAAAACTGAGCATTGACTGAAATCCATATTCTCAAATAAATACTCCTAAAATAATTTCAACTGTCAATGAATTTACTCCAACTACGAATAACGAGTTTAGGGACGCAACCCCAATTACTAGTAAAACAAAACTAAATCCAATAAAGTTTTCAACTCCAACTAAACAAAAGAACATGTAAATAAAAGTTCATTTATCATAACTCAAGTCCTCTCATAGCTTCTTATTCTTCCTCACTAGTATCCGCAAAAAGGGATATAAGAGGGAGGGGTATGAGATAAAAGCCCAGTGAATAAACGGAACATAATTTAAAACGAACAAAACTTTTAAATTGTGAAGGCAATCAAATCTCAAAACAATCTCAAAAATATCAAGAGAATGATCAAAAATCCAGATTCAAATATAACTCCCAATAGGAGAATCAAAACACTTATTACACATAACTTTACTCAACGGAACAAAACAGAACAAAAAGGAATCCAATTCAATTCCACTTTCTTTTTATGAGGCTCAAGCAAGCATAGTCATTCGTTGGTTTTAATCGATATCGATCCTAACTGTTATCCCGCTAGGTAGACCGGAACTTATAACGGTGGAGCTTTTTCACCATGCTCAATGGGTTCGGAACTTATAAATTTGGAACATGTTCCCCCAACTCATTTCTAACTAACTTGAGCCAAAACTTTTCTTTTCTTTAGAGCATACTGAAATAATAAATAAACAACATAATAAAATCAAAGTCAGAATTTGGACACTAATTGAATAAAATAAGCGTAATATACACACACATATATATATATATATAATAATTAATCTTTTGTAATCAAATAAATTCTTAAAAATAAAACAATACATATATATACACACACTGAGAAGGAAAAGTATGTAATACATATATATACAAAACATCAGAAAACGATTTCCAAATGATTGAAATAAATTAAATATTCAATTAATTAATTTATTCTTTTTTAAATCTTGTGAAATCAATTCTCAACTTCCGAAATCGTCCAAAATCAAAACTTTTATTTCTATATCAAAATAATTAAATAAAATAGTTAAATAAATAAATGCTAATAAACTGAAAATAAAATTCCAGAAATCAGATTTTTGTATTATCCCAAACTTATAAAATCCAGGAATTAAATAAAAATAAATTTTATAAACGCTTAAAACAAAAAAACCCCGGAAATCGGGTTTCAAAAAGAAAAAGAAATTTCTCTGTATTTTTAAATCTAATTAGTATAAACAGTAACTAAGCAAATCCTTATAATTCAAAGATATTAAAAATCATAATATAAAATAATAATCTCAGTATCTACATAAAAACGTAAAATTATTAATTTGAGAAAAGTATCCATATACTCACCTCTAAATTGCACCAGAAAGAAATCGAAATCACCAACAACCTTTGAATCCAACCTAAATTAATCAAATAAACTCTTAAATCTAAGATAATCCATAACCTAATTTAATTCGGTAAAACAAAACCTAACTTACCCGTTTATTCCCGATGATCAAACCCACGGATTGCTCTCTCTCGATTCACGTTTCCTTCGCCACTGCCACCTACACGCGCCAAGCGTGAGACCGAAAAGAATTATAGGGTTTCCGGAAGTTTCCCTTTTTCCCCCTTTTATAAATAAAACTCACTTATTTAATAATAATAATTATAATATCTCATAAATTCCCTTTTTACCCTTATTTTAGGGCTGGGTATCACAGTTTTTGCTTTTGTAGATTGAGTATTTGATTCTTGTTTTTTAGTTTTTTCTTTGTTTATGGTAAAAATTGATTTCTTTGACCCAATGATGCAGTTTTGGGACATTATATAGTCAACAATAGCTCTTAGATATTTTATTTTAGTAATAGTGATATTTTGTATATGATATTTTGAGAATTTACAAATAATTTATGAATAAGGATTATATACAGATATTTTTATAGAAGAGTTAAATTTGTATGAATAAGATTTATGATATTTTGAGAATTTACAAAATATTTATGAATAAGGATTATATATAGATATTTTTATATAAATTAGTAATTTTTTTTTAATTAAATTTCTAAGAATGAAGTATATATAACTAACTTAAAATATCTCTTTTTACACACTTGTCATTAAAGAAGCCTAAAAACGAACTCTTCTTTCATATTAGATTAAAGGATTCTTGTTTTATATAATCAACAATAGCTCTTAGATATTATATTTTAGAAGAGCTAAATTTGTATGAATAAGATTTATGATATTTTGAGAATTTACAAATAATTTATGAATAAGAATTATATAAAGATATTTTTGTATCAAAAATATTATTTATAAGAGATTTTTATTATTTAGTGGTGCAAATCCAGAAAAATGGTGGAGTTAGTGATGGCGAAAATAACTAGCAAAAGTACGTCGATCGGAAACAAACATCATTATAATTATACTTTCCATTTTCGAACTATATATGGCCCCCTCAAAATGCCCTAGAATGGAAATAAAAGATTATCAACATACCATTTGGTATTATTTGTCTATATAATTGTCTCAGTGCGGCTCAAGAACAGTAATATATATATATATATATATGATTGGAAATGATTTTTTATATTTGACACCTAAGACAAGAGTTTGATTTCAATTGAGTATGTAGAAAGATGTCAAAGAGATAGAGTTGGTATAACTTCTTCTTCTTGATTCCATATGAAATACACGTGTCAAAAAGAAAAATAAAACAAAATGCTAGAGGTGGTGGGTGTGTGCAATATTTTCTCTCAATCACTAATCAGATCAATAATAGAATTTATGGATATTGGAAAGAGGAAAAACCCTAAAATTTTCCTCTCCATTCTCTTAAGCTCTAGTGCGGTATAGTACAGACCCAAGTTTCACCCGCCAAGCTCTCCCTTGGCCGGAGATCGATCTTCTTCTTGAGTTTTTACTGTTTTCTTTTCTCATTTTTTCTCTTTTTTTTTTGGGTTTTTTTTTCTTTTTCTTTTTCTTTGTTTTTCATACTCTACTTCTTTACTTTTCTTATAACCTTTCACATCTCTAATGCTTAGTTCTCTATTAATATTTTTCTTTTTTAATGAAATTCCACTTACAAAAAAAAAAAAAAGAAAAAAAAAAGAACTTATAAACTTGATAACATTTACGTGACTTCATCGATCCTTAGTCGCACCTTATTAGACCAAAGTAGGTCAGATCTATCCAATGTTCTATGGTCCACTTCGTCTGACTCTTCTACCTGATTAGTAAGTAGTAAAATATTTAATTTAGTTAAATAAGATTTTAAAATTTATGTTTTAGTTAAAAAATAATTAATTACCTTGATTTCCGGAGATTTATTACTTAAAAAACTGTGTGACTAAGTTGATCAATCTGGACTATATATGCATGTACTCTTCTCTCGCATGGCAACTGCGAAATTTCTTGGAAGTAATTCCAACTACTTGCATGCATGTATATATATATATATATGTATATCGAATTATTACCGCCAATCAAGAAAAACAGCGCAGGTAATAACTTGACGGCTATGCATATATATATATATATATATATATAGTAGAATGGAACGAAAAGTAGGACTACGACCTCCACCACCAAAAGCTAACATGAGAAGAATACCATATGCAAATATATATTCCAATATGTATATATATATATATATATATTTAGTTTTAGCAGCAGCCTTTTGCAACTGAGCAAACTCATTGGAATATTTGGAAGTCACAAAAAGTTCTCTCATTCAATTAAATTGTAAGACTTTCCACAAAAAATCAAAATTAAAACTTAATAATTGTTTATTTATTTCTACTAAATATTTACCCATTATTATTATTTTTTTTAAAAAAATATAATAATATTGTTAGGATTTGAACGACCAGATCTAAACTCAAAAACGAGTTTGACAATTTGAAAATGATTTGAAATCAAGAAATAACAACACAACAGATTTAATTTTTATCGTGGTTCCCAGATTTCAACAAATACAGTGAAATCGTGGTACATCAACGTTGAATTGGATTAAAATGTATTTACAATAGGGAAGATCCCGTAATAAAAAAAAACCCTACCGTCTAACACCAAAATTTCAGCAAGAAATTCTAATAAAATACAAAACAGGGATATGGAATCTGTCCAAACTAAAACCAGTGTTACAAACAGAAAATCTAGGAAAACAACAATCCCAGATCTACACAACAAGAATGAGTATGAACCCTATCTGGACAGAAAATACACAAAAGAGTGTATATGTATCTTAAGGTTATCTAAGGGGTTTCAAGGAGGACCAATGGTTCTAATTTAACTTTAGTGTAAGTAAAACGATGCAGTTTTGCCTTGGACAACATGGTTGCACTTCTATGTCATCCTATGTCATTTCGAAACTTTTTTAATGTCGTTTTGGATTCACACATAACAAATATAAATATAAATGTATATATGCAAGTAGTTGAGAGTTACCATGCAAGTGTATAGTTGAGGTGGGAATACATGTGATAAAAATACATGCTTAATAGAGAGAAAAACAATAATGAGAAGAAAAATAGAAATCAACATCTTTGTCAAGCAAATTGCTAAGAAAATTTTGCAGAAAGAAAAAAATAAATTCAATTATCAAGAAAAATATATTTAGGGTTCCATCATTTAGTTCTTGGACCACCATATCATATAATATTCAAGATTCGAAATCATTAATTTTCTCGAGACATTTCCAAAATCCAGATGTATTTAGAAAGCCCAAGCCTGGAGTAACATGCCAATCCTATAGCCAAAGTAAGCATCGACATATGCATACAAAATTAAAAGTCACTCAAAAACAACGCATCCCACCTGCTCAAGTGGATCGCCTTTGGTCTCACATAATCCGTTCCAAGCACTGAATTCATCAGCCCTCTAAACCCATTGTTATTCACTACCCTCCAAGTTCTTTCAAACAGTCTTTTTAAATCCACAATTTTTTGACCAAAACGAATCTCATATTCACTATTTAGAATCTCAACAACCCTTTGTATATCAAACCCAACAAAAGTAAACCTATTATCACCCAAAAAATCAAGAAGGTCTTGTAGAATATTACCATTAGCATGACCAGTCTGATAAATAAGACAGTGTTCACCTATAAAAAGTTGAAGAATATCCGGTTTTTGGTACGTGTTTCTCTGCTCTGGCCTTCTTTCGCTGCGCCTCCATTCAACCCAGACACCAACAACTAAATACTGGGATATTTCATGACGGATAGCAAATTTCACTATCGAGATCCAAAAGTGGACGATATCTGGATTGTCATTGACGACGATGTGGATGGCCCGAAAGTTTAAGTCAACCCTATACGAACTCAAGTTCACTTGTCTCACTAATTCTATAATGGACATATTCATGGCATTGACATTGGCATGTTCCATGACATTTGTATTTTGTGATCGACTACTTTGATTGAATGATGCAGTTTTTGGACATTATATAGTTAACAATAACTCTCAAATATTTTATTTTTAGAAACACCGATATTTTGTATATATAAGATTTATGATATTTTGAGAATTTACAAATAATTAATGAATAAGGATTATATATAGATATTTTCATATATAAGAAAATGCAAACATTTTATTTCTATATATATAAATTTATTATTTCAAAAAATTAAAACATCTTTTTTTTTTTGACAAATCTTTTTTTTTTTTTTTTTTTTTTTACAAATCTTACTATTTCATATTTTAATCACTAAATTTTTATTAATCTAAAATTTAATAAAATAAAGTAGTAATTTCTAAGGCATTATCAATTTTTTATCATAATATGCTTAAACTTTACAATTTATACATTTAGAAAAAAATTTAATGAAAAAAATTAGAAAAATTTGATGTTTGAAACATTTTATAGGACACAAATAAAATACATGACAGATATAAATTAATTAAATATCTGATTAAAATGAATGTGATTATCCTCCATTGTTAAGAATTATCTTGGAAAGCCAACTTCTCTCTTGTCTTGTCTTGAAAGCTAATGCACGACCTTTCTCTATAATTTTAAAATCTCAGCTATTACCATATTTATCAAGATATATATATTAAAGAAAAAAAGAATTCAAGAATGTGAATATATATATCTATATATATCTATATATATATGATATTACAACAACCAATATTGACCACCACGTAAGGTAACACAACACAAGTCATTGTTTCTATAAATAAAGCAGCTTGTGGGTAGCATAGTTAGAGCGAGAGCGGCAAAGAGAAGAAGCGCTCGTGAGGTTGATAGAATAACTGCGTATATTGTATTTTATTGTTGGCCATGTGTTCTTAGCCGAGTAGTCTTTGTTCATAGATGCTCAAGATTATGCAATCCTTATTTATGCAATCCCTACTTGCTTGTGTTGATTCCTTACTTTTGTTATATTGCTTTAATTTTACACAAGTGTTTTCGATATGATGTGCTGGTATAAGAGGCACATTGCGACAACTACCATAGTAAAAGTTTGAAACCTTTTATTGTTTGGAGTAGTCAAAGAATATAATCTTTACATATAGTCAAAGAAAAATTTACATGTAGTAGTGAGCTGAATAAAACCTAACTTCATTTGTCAAAACTAATTAACATGTTAGGATCTAAAGAATCTAATTAACATGTTAGGATCTACTTAAATTTACGACAAAAAAACCTTAATTTTTTTTATAAAAAAGTTAATAATAGACAAAAAAACATAACAACCCCACTTATGATTCAATGAGTTATGAGTTTGAGTCATGTAATAGGCACAAAAATCTCAAATAAATAAAAAAGAAAAAAAAAGAAAAAAAGAAGAAGAAGAAAATAGCTTCACCTATAATCGTAGAAAATTATGTATTTGAATGGATTTTAAAAACCAATAAAAGGAGTCATTCCATTTTCATTAGTCACGATGAGGAGAAATTAAAGTATATTCATAATTGATCATTAACTATTACTGAAACAAATTAGTAAAAATTATTTTAAAATTATATATCATTTTTTTTTGTCAGAAAATATTAATAAATAATAAGATCATCATTTGTATGAAGTTCTGAGAACATATGTATTATAATCTCTCTCTCTATATATAATTCTTTATGCATATACTTAATTATACATATAATTTTCTAATTAATTTTAGTAAGTATTAGAAAAAGAAAGAAAGAAAGACAAAACCCACTGATTTACTGATTCTTAGCTAATTAATAAAAATTTTATATTATTATTATTATTGTTGTTGGTTTGCATTTTGATTTAAATTAGAAACATATATAGTAATTTCTCTTTATAGATAGACTATTTAAAAAGAATTATAATCTAACAACAACAAGAAAAAGAAAAAGACAAGAAAACATTCAATTATGAAGAAGAACTGATATAATATTCAAGAATCGAAAGCATTAATTGTTTTTGAAACATTTTCAAAATTCGGAGAATCCACTAATCAGACAGCAAAGGTAAGCATAGGCAAGACAAAAAAAGATTCAAGATTTGAAAGCATTAATTTCTTGGGGCATTTCCAAATTTCCAAGCCTGGAGGAATGTGCCAATCCTAAAGCAAAGGTAAGCATTGGCACATGCAAACAGAATTTGATCTTGATTCAATACCAAATCATCCCACCTGCTCATTTTGATCGCCTTTGGTCTCACATAATGCTTTTTAAGCACTGAATTCATCAGCCCTCTTAACCCATACTTATTCCTTACCCTCTGAACTGTTGCAAACAGTTTATTTAAATCCACAATTCTTTGACTAAACCAAATCTTGTAATCACTATTTAGAATCTCAACAATCCTATGTATTCCAACCCCGACAAAAGTAAACCTATTATCACCCAAAAAATCAAGAAGTTCTTGCGGAATATTACCATTAGCATGGCGAATTTGATAAATAAGACAATGTTCGCCTACACAAAGTTGAAGAATATCCGGTTTTTGGTACGTTTGTTGTCTTTGCCGCGACCTTCTTTTTCTACGCCTCCATTCAATCCAGACACCAACAACTAAATTGTCGGATCTTACATTATGGATAGCAAATGTTACTAATGAGATCCAACTGCAGACAATATCTGGATCGTGAGTGACGGTGACATAGATGCCGGTCAAGTCTAATTGAACCCTATACGAACTCCAATTCTCTCGTGTCAGTAATTCTATAATAGACATATTCTTAGCATTGGCATGTTCCATGGCATTGGTAATTCTATAATGCAGCTTTTGTACATTATATAGTTAACAATAGCTCTCAGATATTTTATTTTAGAAACAATGATATTTTGTATATATAAGGTTTATAATATTTTGAGAATTTACAAACAATTTATGAATAAGGATTATATAAATTATTGTAAAAAAAAAATATCAAAACATTTTAACCATTTTTTTATATTTTAATATAAATTTTACTTTAAAAAAATTAAAATATCTTACAATTTTTTTTTTTTTTATAAATCTTAATATTTAAGATTTTAATCACTTCAATTTTTATTAATATAAACTTAATAAAGAAAATAGTAACTTCTAAGGCAAAATTAAAATTCTTTAATGTATTACAATTTGAGATTTTTGTAACTTTATTATATGTTTGAGTACAAAGTACAAATAATATAGTAAATTTTAATATAAAAATAGTTATATTTAAATTTGTAAATATATTTACTTATTTCTTTAGTTATACTTAAATATGTTTAAAATTAATATATACTTAATAAATATATTTTAAACATATATAAATTAAGTTATAATATTTTATTAATTTGAAACATTATTATATTAAATATTTTTGTAATTGAAGAAAGAAATGTAGTTAAATTATATTGTAAAAAAAGAAAATTATAAGAAAATTTTTAAACAAATTATAAGTGGATTATGCTAATATAAATAAATTTTTTAATGAATACTAAGTCAAATTCGGGATATATTATATTTTTAGTAATGTCATCAGAAAATACTAATTTAATAGTATTACCATATTTAGATATTCTATTTTGGGTTAAACCCAAATTTGACCCATTGTATTTGTGAAATTACACACATGACCAAGATGCTAGAAATGTGTCTTTAGTTTGAAGTCGCATTCTAGAAATGCAACTTACTAAAATAGAAGTTGCATCTCTAGGATGCTACTTTACCTTTCCATTAATGGAAAGTTGCATTCCGAAAATGCAACTTCTCTATAAATTCACAATAAGTGAAAGTAAAGACGCAGTTGCTGGCTGCGATGAAGTCATTTTGTGCAATGATTTTGAAGTATTGGCTAGATGTGTAAGTTCACAAATAAAATGGGCAAAACTTGGGTTTAACCCTTCTTTTTTAGAAGAAAAAAACTCTTAGTTTTCAATTTTGAGAGAAAATTAAATATATATATATATATATTATTATATATGAAGTAAAATTTGAATATTTAAAATTTTAATTTCAAATTAAAGAAATTTTTAGTTTAGTATCACTTGTGGGGCTATTGTCCCCTAATGTTTATTATAAAAATTAAATGAAATAACATAAAAATAAAAACACGAGAATAATTTATTACATATATATATATATATATAATATAATACATAAAGTTTAATATTACACATATAAATATATATATACACACTATCATTTTAATCAAATTATTTTGGAAATAGTTATCATATCAACAATGTCTTAACTATAAAAACCTTATGCTTAGTCTTAAAATAAAATAAATTATCATATAAAATAAACGAACAAACTTATCTTACTAATGTACATAACAATACATCAAGTTTGTAATTTTTAAGGAAATAAAAATTTTTATAATTACTTAAACCTAAATTTTAAAAATATTATAATTACTATATATTTTTTTTAATTTATAGTTCCATTTTATACTAACTAAATTATATAATATGATATTAAAGTAACACAATAATGTTTAATCTATAAAATATTATTATAAAATTCAAAACTTATCTCTCATTAATTTTTGTCCAATACCCCTAATTTATTTTAAGGGGTTGTGTGATATTTATAGAGTTTGAGGACTATGTATTAATTATTTCATAGTTAGAAAAAAAAAAAAAAAAGAGGCGGCTATTAAATATTTGTCTGTCAAGTTAACCTAGGGTTCATTTCAAAACTAGTGAGTCCGCCAGAGAGGAGGGGAATTAGGGTATTCCGGATATTCAAAATTTGGTGGAAAAGGTAAGAGATTTTATACCGTATGTTATTATTATGATGATAGGATAGAGTTATAGTTACTAATTTAGTGATATGGATTGTTGGTAGAGTTTGAAGAGATAGAAAATTTAGAAGCAGAGTATTTTTAGCTGAGATTTTTGGTTTATGCAATCAAGTTTGGTGTAACTATCCTTTTCTTTTAATTATTGTAAATAAAATTTTCAAGCATGATTGAAATGATTTACAATATTGAAACAGTAAATATGTGAATGATTGTTATGTGATTGATTTAAATGTTTTAAATGGTATTTATCGTTGATTGAAATTTTTTGTAAATATGATATATATATATATATATATATATATTTTAATCTATTTATTAGAAATTTGTATGACTGTTAATTTTTTATTATTATAAATTTTAGGGTTTTGAAACGATTTATTAGGTTTTGTGAATAATCGATTTATTACAAATCTTTACCAGAATTAAGAACGGATCAAAATTTTTATGGGGACCATATATATATAATGTATATGTATTTATATATATCTTTAAAGAAAAGATAAGATTTAATGTTTTGATATATTTTTAAATGTAGCAGATTAACTCTGTTTTTTTTTTAAAAGAAAAAAAAGAGAATGAAACGTTGTATAAATATGTGTAGATATATAATTTTATTTATATATTTAAATATATAATTAAATATTATTTATATATTTTAAATATATATTTATATTTTATTTATATATATTTGGATATTAAATGATTTGCCTCCTTAGATGAGTGACACGTGGCAACATCATAGCCACTGGTTCTCACTCACTCCATCTATAAATAGAGGGCAAATTCCCTCAAGAAATGGTCACAGATACAGAGTTACCACACTCACTCACTCAAGAAGCTGTGAAGTTGAGAGATATTCGAAGGATACCGAACCTCTGTCGAAATCGGCCCTTCCTCTCAAAGTCCAAATCCATTCCGAGACAAAGTCCTAAAGCCCTCGGAAGAAGAAATCAAATTGTTCGATAGATCGAGATCAAGCCCAAAAGTCCTCGACATCGAATCCATTCCGAGATCCAGCCCAAAACGCCACTCGGAAGAAATCAAAACAATTGGATCGAGACAAGCCCAAAACGCCCCTCGAATCCATGACGGATTGAATCAACGGATCCATAGAGATTGGACCCTGTAAATTTAATTTTATATAATTGTTGTATTCAATTGTCACATTTCTTGTAATTTCGAATTTTACAGGAAATAAAGAAAATTTTAATTGTCTACAAATTTGGCACGCCCAGTGGGACCATCTCTACCGTTCATCTCATTCCGTCAGAATACCGTTGAAATGGAGTCCAAGGACGACAATGTCAACAAAGGTGATTCAAGCAACGTCGTTGCAGGCACAAGCGTTGGTGGATCGACGTTCGAAACTTACGTTGGTCCTACCACACGAAGCAAAGGAAGAATGTTCGTTGATTTGCAGAAAAGATCGATTGGCGACACTTCCAAAAATTACGGTAATCCTTGTTTTGATGCTTCAACGCAGGATCAACCTAAAGGCGCTGTAAGAGGAATGGTTCGAAAGACGCTTGCAATGCTGGAGAATAAGTCCGTTGCAAACAAGGAAGAATCAGAAGATGAAGAGTCATTTGCGGATTCCATAGATGCTGTCCAAGAAGATCAAATGAGCAGCGATGATGACCGCGAAGATACCTCCGCAAATACCTCTGTCATGCCCGTCATGATGGCAGACGCGTCAACCATAGAAGAACAATTGGCAAACCTAACAAAGTTGGTGGAAGGCCTTGCGATGCAGACAGCAAAGCAAGATCGCATCATCAACCAGTTACTAAGTAACAATGGTGAGTCCAATCAAACTACGCAAAAGCGTGTCGAAGAAGCAAACAAAGGTGTTTCCTTCAAGCAAGGGGAGGGATCAAGCAATCCCGAGACCATCAAAGTTGCTGAAAATCAATCAAAATACGTTGGCGGATCAGAAACTGTCAAACAACAAAGGACCGTTCATGTTTCGTCAGACGGACTCATTCCTATTGATGAACTCAAGAATTTCATCGAAGGGACGATAAAGGATAAGTATGAAGGAAGTTCAAAGTCTTCCTTCGCATATTCAAAGCCGTATTCAAGGAGGATTGACAATTTGAAAATGCCTGTGGGCTATCAACCTCCAAAACTACAACAGTTCGACGGTAAAGGTAATCCTAAGCAACATGTTGCTCATTTTGTTGAAACATGCAGCAATGCAGGAACAGAAGGTGATCTCTTGGTCAAACAGTTCATCAGATCTCTCAAGGGAAACGCATTTGACTGGTATACCGACTTAGCTCCTGGATCGATTGACAGCTGGAATCAACTTGAAACAGAATTCCTAAACCGCTTCTATAGCACTCGAAGAACCGTAAGTATGTTGGAGTTAAGTCACACCAAGCAGTGGAAAGACGAGCCTGTCGTCGACTACATCAATCGATGGAGGAGTTTGAGCTTGGATTGCAGAGATCGACTGTGTGAAAAGTCTGCTATTGAGATGTGCATTCAAGGGATGCAATGGAGTCTTCAATACATCTTGAAAGGTATTCAGCCAAATACGTTCGAAGAATTGGCTACTCGCGGTCATGACATGGAGTTGAGCATCAAAACTCACGGAGATCAAGGGACCTTTGTCGCTGAACCACGTAAACGAGATAAACCAGATTTCAAGAAAACAAGTAAGTACCTACCTAAATCGGATGTAAAGGAGTCTCTCGCAGCAACTGTTGCTCCTATCAAAGTTGCAACAAAGGTAAATAGAAACGTTACAGAGAGGAGTGACGTTCAGTCAAGTTTACCGAAAAGAAGACCGACGTTAGAAGAAAGACAAGAGAAAAGTTATCCATTCCTTGATTCAGACATATCAGAAATGTTCGATGACTTGATGAATGCTGGTTTGATTGAGCTACCCGAAATGAAACGACCTCAGCAAGCAAAACAGACGAACGATCCAAACTACTGCAAATATCATCGTCTCATTAGTCATCCTATCGAGCAATGCTTTGTCTTCAAAAACAAAGTGATGGACTTGGCACGCAAAGGAGTAATAGTGCTGGAGGAAGAAAAGGTAACTGCTAATAAGATAAGTTCATGTTTTACTGTTCACGCAGAAAAGGTCGACAACGTTACAAGAATGTTACCCGGTGAATGTTCCACAAAGGAAGATGAGTCTTCTCCAATGGTAGACAGTTTTACGACTTCAATAAACTTCACCGATGATGATTTGTTGTTGGGATCAAAGCCACACAATAGACCTTTATTTGTATCTGGATACATATGTCAGAAGAGGATTAATCGAATATTGCTTGATGGTGGTTCTCTGTGCCAACATTCTTCCCTTGCGAATGTTGAAGGAATTTGATATTACGGTTGAAGAACTCTCACAAAGTCGCCTCATGATTCAAGGCTTTAATCAAGGAGGACAAAGAGCTGTTGGTGCAATAAGACTTGAACTCTTGGTTGAAGAAATGATTTCAAGTGTACTCCTCCACGTAGTAGATTGCAAGACATCCTACAACATGTTGTTAGGAAGACCGTGGTTACATGACAATGGAGTAGTACCATCAACGTTACATCAATGCTTCAAATATGTAAGTAATGGGGGAAGTAAAGAAAGTTGTTGCAGATGACAAGCCTTTCACCTGGGCAGAAGCATACATTGCAGACGCAAAATTCTATTCTCATGGCAAGATTGCAACGATGCATCATGAAGACAATCCGACTTTCATCGAAGAAGCTTTATTGACAAAGAAAGTACTTACCAAAGCAAGTCTCGCAAAAACAAGGTAATGATGACGATAAAGCTTCCACTTCCAATGTCTTGCGTTACGTTCCTAAGTCGATGAGGAGGGAAGGAGAATCACCCTTCGTGAAAATCAAAGCATTAAGTGGCCTTACCATGCCATTGACGAAGATTGAAACAATCAAGCAGACAAATTCAATCCTCGAAGGTTTCATACGACCTGTAGAAGGTAAGAAAATTGAGCACGGTCAATTACCCGACAAGAGAACTGAAGAAGGCTTTGATCCTAATGCCTACAGATTGTTAGCAAAAGCAGGATACAATCATGAATCGAAAGGTATGTTAGGAAAACTTCCAATGACAGCAGAAGATGCAAAAATCAAAGACGGCAAAGAGCGGGCAAGAAAGGTCACGACTTGGCCTTGGATATGTCCAACCTCCTCCTGTCCGGATCACCATAAAACGTGCATCCAACTTTTATGTGACTATGGAAGACGAAGAATCATGCATAGCAGGAGATTCAGTCTTTGATCGTTTGGGAAAAGACAATTCACAAACACCCAAATTTAACAGAAGAGTCTCAACAACAGCGGAAAGAAACAAAGGTAAAAAATATGGAGTGTCTAACACCTCAAAGAAAATTCAGAAGTCTGAAAACTTTCCTTGTTGGGACAAAGTGCACAGCAGGATTCCTTCACGAATGGTAAGACGTCGGATCCTTGTCGTAGATTGTGGAGCAGTATTGAAAGCAAAAATGCACACAATAATCTCTACTAATCTAAGGGAGGAAGACGAAGAAAGTGTAGGGTCATCATATCATATTACCATTGTTGACGGAAATGACGTCGAAGAAGAAGATGCAAAGGACGCTCCTCCGGAACTTGAGGAAGGTGTGAAGGCCACTGTTGATAAGTTGAAGGAAATCAACTTAGGGACCGAGGAAGATCGCAAGCCAATCTACATAAGTGCTCTTTTGTCCGCAGAAGAAGAGAAAGAGTATGTTGAACTTCTACATGAATTCAGAGACGTCTTTGCCTGGTCATACAAAGAGATGCCTGGTTTAGATCCAAAGGTTGCTGTTCATCATTTGGCCACCAAGCGAGGGGCAAGACCGGTGAAACAAGCTCAACGTCGTTTTCGACCTGAATTAGTCCCATCAATAGAAAATGAAGTAAACAAACTTATCGAAGCAGGATTCATACGAGAAGTCAAGTATCCCACATGGATATCTAGCATTGTACCTGTCAGAAAGAAAAACGGACAAATTCGAGTTTGTGTTGACTTCAGAGATTTGAACAACGCTTGTCCGAAAGATGATTTTCCACTTCCTATTACAGAATTAATGGTCGATGCTACAACTGGACACGAAACATTGTCCTTCATGGATGGATCGTCTGGATATAATCAAATCCGCATGGCAGTTGAGGATGAAGAAAAGACTGCATTCAGAACCCCCAAAGGTATCTACTGCTACAAAGTAATGCCGTTTGGATTGAAAAATGCTGGGGCAACTTACCAAAGAGCAATGCAAAAGATCTTCGATGATATGTTACATAAACATGTTGAATGTTATGTGGATGACTTAGTTGTAAAATCAAAAAGACGACAAACCCATCTTGAAGATTTGAAGAGTGTTTTTGAACGACTTCGTCGTTACCAGTTGAAGATGAATCCTTTGAAATGCGCACTTGGCGTCACTTCGGAAAGTTCCTTGGCTTTATCGTACGTCAACGAGGAATTGAGATTGATCAAGCTAAAGTTGATGCAATTTTGAACATGCCCGAACCACGCAATTTGCATGAAGTGAGAAGTTTACAAGGAAGATTAGCGTACTTGCGTCGCTTCATTTCGAATTTGGCTGGTAGATGTCAACCATTTAGTCGATTGATGCGAAAGAATGAACCTTTCAAATGGGACGAAGCATGTAGCAACGCTTTCAAAAGCATAAAGTCTTACCTGGTGAAATCTCCAGTACTCGCTGCACCAACTTCGGGAAAACCGTTGTTGCTTTACATTGCTGCTCAAGAACGTTCTGTCGGAGCTTTACTTGCCCAAGAAAATGATAAAGGTAAAGAAAATGCTTTGTACTATTTGAGTCGCATGATGACCCCCAACGAACTGAATTACTCTCCAATTGAAAAGCTTTGTTTGGCGCTGATTTTTGCAATTCAGAAGTTGAAGCATTATTTTCAAGCTCATACAGTAAAGTTGATTTCCAAAGCGAATCCAATCAAGTATGTAATGACAAAGCCGGTATTGTCCGATCGCTTAGCAAGATGGTACTTGCAATTGCAGCAGTTTGATATAATTTACATACCTCAAAAGGCGGTGAAAGGACAAGTTTTGGCGGATTTCTTAGCCGATCATCTTATACCAGCTGAGTGGGAATTGGCTGATGATTTACCAGGCGAAGATGTTCTTCTATTGAAGTTATGCCTCCGTGGAAAATGTATTTTGATGGAGCGGCACATCGAAATGGTTGCGGCATTGGAGTAGTCTTTATTACACCCGATGGAGATGTTCTACCGTATTCTGTTACTCCGACGCAACAATGCTCCAACAATATGGCGGATACCAAGCTCTTTTTTTTTGGTTTGGGGTGGGGGTTTTGGGGGGGGGGGACTTGGCGTAGTTGGTCCATTACCTCCGTCGTCTCAAGGACATCTCTACATCCTTGCGGCCACCGATTATTTCTCAAAATGGGCGAGCTCGCATTGAAGGAAGTAAAAAAGGAGAATGTCGTGAACTTCATTCGAGTAAACATCATATTCCGTTATGGAATTCCAAGATATATCATTACTGATAATGGTAAGCCTTTCCGCAACAATCTCGTAAAACAACTTTGCAACAAATTTGAGTTCAAACAATTCTTCTCATCAATGTATTATGCACCCGCGAATGGTTTAGTGAAGCATTCAACAAAACACTTTGTAATTTGTTGAAGAAAGTAATTGTCAAGTCAAAGAAAGATTGGCATGTGAGGATTGAAGAAGCTTTGTGGGCATATCGCACAACGTTTCGCACTCCTACGCAAGCAACTCCTTATGCATTGGTTTATGGTGTGGAGGCTGTTTTACCGCTAGAACGTCAAATACCTTCATTAAGAATAGCAATTCAAGAAGAACTTACCAGCGAGGACAATGCTCACCTGCGCTTGGAAGAGTTAGAAGCGTTGGATGAAAAGAGGTTAGAAGCACAACAAAGATTGGAATGTTATCAAGCTCGTCTGTCCAAAGCCTTCAACAAAAAGGTAAACATCCGTTCCTTTCAAGTTGGTGACATGGTGCTTGCGGTGCGAAGGCCGATTATCTTTCCCCAAAAGATCAAGA
This sequence comes from Cynanchum wilfordii, assembly GCA_025388415.1. Taxonomy (NCBI): domain Eukaryota; kingdom Viridiplantae; phylum Streptophyta; class Magnoliopsida; order Gentianales; family Apocynaceae; genus Cynanchum; species Cynanchum wilfordii. The sequence goes on along the minus strand of JAHSUH010000995.1, from coordinate 30,339 downwards.
AACTTGAAGCAAAGTGGGATGGTCCTTATGTTGTAGTCGAAGTATACTCAAGTGGGTCGTATAAGCTCGCTGACAAAGATGGTGTTGAAGTTGGACCAATTAACGGGAAATACTTGAAACGCTACTATGCTTGAAAGTGAAAAATCCTCCTTGACGTACGAGGTTAAACCGCAAGTTACTCATTGATAAGAGTATAAACTATCTACATGATGATGATGAAAGTCCTCCTTGACGTACGAGGTTAAACCGCAAAGTTGAAGAAGACTCCTTGATACGAGTATAAACTGTCTGCAAAGTTAAAGAAAACTCCTTGATACGAGTGTAAAACTGTCGCAAATTCAAAGAAGGTTCCTTGATACGAGTGTAAACTGCCCCGCAAAGGAAAAAAAAACTCTTTGACTGTCTACAAAGTTGAAGAAGACTCCTTTGATACGAGGATAAACCGTCCGCAAAGTTGAACAAGGCTCCTTGACACGAGTGTAAACCGGCTCGCAGTTAAAGAAGTCTCCTTGACACGAGTGTAACCGGGCAGCAGACGGTCACTTGAAGAAGACTCCTTGATACGAGTGTAAACTATCTACAAAGTTGAAAACTCCTCCTTGACGTACGAGGTTAAACCGCAAGTTATTCCTTGATAAGAGTGTAAACCTGCTAGAAGTTTGAAAAAGACTCCTTGATACGAGGATAAACGTCCGCAAAGTTAAAGAAGACTCCTTGACATGAGTGTAAACTGTCTACAAAGTGGAAGAAGACTCCTTGATATGAGTGTAAACTGTCTACAAAGTTGAAGAAGACTCCTTGATACGAGTGTAAAACTGTCTACAAGTTCATATGTTGATGCAAAAATGCTCCTTGACGCACGAGTTAAAACCGCATGTTACTCCTTGATGCATGAGTTTAAACGCAACTATGAACTACGTTCGACTTGATTCTTTTGCGGGATACGTAGGCAACTTAGATAAATTCTAAGTTCAGCATTAGCAAAAAAAAAAAAATTGCAATGAAATAAAAAAAAAAGGCAGTGGAGTAGGGAAAAGAGAAATACTAAAATAAAAAAAAAAAAAAAAAAAAAAAAAAAAGCAGCAAAGTACTGCTTAAAAAAAAAAAAAGAGAGAAAAAAATAATTAAATATTGAAAAGAAAGAACAAAAAAAAACATAGCAAAAAGTTGAAAAAAAAAAAAGCGAAGTAAAAAAAAACTTGCAAGACAAAGTTGTGAAAAAGAGAAATTTTATTGATTTCAATTCTTTTAAACAATATATGTTTACAAGATTAATAAACAATAAGGGGCATTGAAATTAATCTATCTACAAAGTCGTCCAATCGCCGAAAAGTCTATGATTTGATTAAAGTTGATGAAGATTAACGTTGAAGTAGACGATTATAATTTATTCAAAGCGACGAAGGTGCAAGATTTCTTAAATCAATGTTGACAAAGTTGATGATGAATCCTTCAAATAGACATTTGGAAAGTTGAAAATCATTCTCCAAGTTGATATCTGCAACGTTGATGATGAAGCCGCAAGGTCGTGGAGGATGATGGTAAATTGCAACGTTGGTAAACCGCAAAGTTGTGGACGACGTTAGTAAACGCTGCAAAGGGTTGTGGAGCGACGTGGTAAGCCGAAGTTGTGGACGACGCTGGTAAATTACAAAGCGCTGCTGAACGATGGTAAGGTCGCAAAGTGTTGTCGACGACAATTGTAAGCAAAGTCGCGAAGTTGTTGACGACAATGGTAAGATGCAAAATTGTTGACGACGATGGTAAGCGGCAAAGTTGTTGACAACGATGGTAAGCGGCAAAGTTGTTGACAACGATGGTAAGCGGCAAAGTTGTTGACAACGATGGTAAGTTGCAAAGTTGTTGACGACGATGGTAAACCACAATGTTGAGGCAATAGACAACAATGTTGATGGCGACGATGAGCGGCAAACGCTGATGGCGGCGATGAACAACAACGTTGATGGCGGCGATGAACAGGAATGTTGATAACAATGAACTTACCGTCGAAGATGATGAAGGATAAATGTTGCAACCCATGTAACTTGCAACTTTGAAAACATCCCGACGAATGTAACCCGCATTCTTACCCGGAAAAAGGAACTTACATATCCAACATGAAAGGAATGCCGCCAATTCCGTCTCGCATGTATGACTCTCCGAAATATTTGAGTCGCCAAATTCTATTACGAGAAAGGAGGAATTTGCGGCAAAGGTTGAAGGAGTCGGATTGCAAGTCATTTTAGGCAATTGATGCTTCCGCGTTATCAAAGATCCGGCAAGAGGGGGTATACCTGTTTAATCCTTTGAACCAAAATCGGACCCATTGCTCAAGCATTATCCCGGTGGGATCTCCATCCGCAAGTTTCCCTAATGCAAAAAAAGATACTTACAGCTTTGAGGAGTTCGTTTGTCAAACAGCTTCTCTCGCAGATGGAACAACTCGTCGTAAAGGGGGGCCGCAAGTAGGTAAACCAGAAGTGTGAATAAGTCCCAAATTGAAATCGACGCTCGCTAATAGATGTATGCAAAGTGTTGGTCGAAGGACACCACTTGGTTGCAAAAGGCACGCATCACATTCTCACAACGATCATAGGTGAACAACAACGCGTACACAGCATCATAGACCTCTGCATTCTTCAAGGCTCGTTCATGATTTACAAGAATGTACTCGATCCACTCCCAATAATTTTTTTTTTTGTAACTTACCTCACCAAAGTTGGATGAATGAACAGCCATGAGGGCTTCTCCGTATTTGTAGTAGCAAAGGGAAGGGAAAACTCTCGCGATCGTGAATCTGCTTCATGAGTAGTAGATGACAACAAACTTACCATTTGAGGAGGGGATGAAGGATGAACATTACGAGTCGCGGTAGAAGACCAATTGGTGATACGGTGGTAGCTCGTGACTCCTTGGGACGTAGGTGCGAATGGACCAAATCCAGCTTCATGTACTTCTAAGTTTAAAGATTTGACACGAGACTCATTGCGACGATCAAGAATGACGATATGTTTGTAAGATTCACAAGATCCTTAATATCCATAATCAAAAAAAAAAAAAAAAAAAAAAAAAAGTCAGTCTTTTTATTAAAAAAAAAAAGAGAGAAAAAAAAAAATATTATAGTTTAAAAAAAAAAAAAAAAAAAGAGTGTCCGAGGCTGCCGACTGAAGAAAGAAAAAAAAAAAAAAAAAAAAAAAAAAAAAAAAAAATTGATTCCGAGGCAGAGAGGAAAAAATAATTAAAAAAAAAAAATTCTCTTTTGAAAAAAAAAAAAAAAATAATAAAATAATAAGGTTTTTGTTGAAAAAAAAAAAAAAAAAGGAGAATTTTCTTAGAATTCTCGCATAAAGGAATCTATCAATGTGAACTTACTGTTTGACAAGTTCCGAATAAAAAAATTTTTGATGGAGGCATCCTTTTATAGACTTAAAAAAGTCTAGGAAGTATCCTACTAAAACTCAAATTTGAACCTAAAAATATTTTATATATGTATATATATATACATATATATTATCTTCATATAAATATGAATTCGAATCATATTTATTTTGAGTTAAATTCAAATAAACTCAAATAATTGATTCAAATTTTATATCTATCTCCAAAATTGATATGATATATATATCTCCAAGATTTTTGGAACTTATTCCCGATACAAATTCTTCAATCTCCGGAACAAGTCCCAAAAAGGGGCAATTTGTAGATATATAATTTTATTTATATATTTAAATATATAATTAAATATTATTTAAATATTTTAAATATATATTTATATTTTATTTATATTTTTTTGTATATAAATTTTTTTTCTCCCTGGGGGGTGGTATGACTGACCCGCGGCAACATCGTGGCCCCCGTTTCTCCCCCCCATCTATAAATAGATGGCAAATTCCCTCAAGAAATGCGTGATACGGAGTTTCACCCCCCTCACTCACCAAGAACGGGTTTGTGGTTGAGATATTCGAAGGATACCGACCTCTGTCGAACATTTATTATTAATAAAAGAAAAAGTTTTATAAGAGAATATTTTTAAACAAATATGTATGGTAAAGAAATTGACGTTTTTTTACTGTGTAGAAAATCTAAAAATATAAGAAATTTTATCTTTTTATTCAAATTTGAATAGTTTGATGATTTTAAATGTTATGTAAATAATTTATATATTATTTTTAAAGTACAACATACTCCTTTCCAAAGAATATTTAATTATTGTTATATTTTTATTTATTGACGTTATTTTGAAAATTTGTATTTTAAATTATTTTAAGTACGCTATTTTTTAAGTAGCGTGTATTACTTTTCAGAATATTTAATTATTGTTATATTTTTATTTATTGACCTTATTTTGGAAATTTGTATTTTAAATTTAAGTCTAGTATTTTAAAAGATATTATGTTTTTGAATTATTTTCATAATCTTAAGATACTGGTATTAAATCTTGTTATTATTACAAAGTCTTGAAAATATTTTATTTTGAATTATGATTTAATCATTAAATTAAATAGTAAAGCTTTATTTGTTTATTATCTAGTAAATATTGATTCTTATTGGAGATAACTTGATGAATTAGCAATGGGAGGAACATGTTTCACCATAAATGAAATGTTTCCATTGGCATGGACGAAAAGCCACACAAATGAAAAAGTAATGGCCCTCTCCTAACGAGGTATAAAGTTAGGAACTTAATTCAATTAAAGACCCATTAGCGAAACATCTAAACTATCCCCCAATAGTCAAAGAAAAGTGAAGAAGAAATTGAATGATTTATTGTATTTCATTATCTTTGGATAATGCCAATTTGAATGATTTATCATGAAAGATTTATTCTCTTTTACTTTATTGGTTTATTTAAGACTGTTTTGGAAAATTATTATTATTATTTTTATCACTATTATTATTTTTTACAAAGATAGTTTTTAAGGAAGGGAATGTTTTACCTACTAAGTAGTTGTACTCGCACCCTATGTCTCTCACCCTTACAGGAGATAGTGAAGACTAGAAATTTGAGGATGATGATCGTTGGGATGATGATTATTGAATAAGAGAGTTGAAGTTATTTCTTTTAATTTGGAATAAATTCCTATTGTATACTATACTTACAATTAGTGATTTGAGTATTTGTTAATTAAAAGTTTGAATTTTTTTAGACATAATTTTATGAGATTTGCTACAGTTTAATGATTTTATTGGAAGTTTTATGTCATTGATATAAGAGGCTTGACATTCTTTGAGGAAATCTAGGGAATATTACTGTGTTACCTCCTTGAAAAAAGGGCATGTTAAAAATAACTATTTAAATTAAATACTTTTTTTTTATATAGGATATTTAAATTAAATACTAGTACTATATTTTGAACTGAATTCAATTATTAAATTATAAACTTTTTTTTTTTACCAGCCCAATATAATAATTTGAGAATTTTAAAATCATTTGGAACTTTTTTAAAAAATTCTTTTAATTCAAAGATTCGCTATTAATGCTGTTTTAAATAATAATCAAACTTAATTGTTTTAATATATATATATATATATATATAATATTTTAAAATCCAAGTATTTAATACTTATATATAAAAAAAATACTTAAATAAAAAATAAATTTTAACTATTAAATTCAAAATCTTAGTTTAGAAAATAAAGCAGACAATTATACTATCATATATTCACGAAATATATGATCCAAAATTTTTTATTTTGGTGCTATGATCCATAAATTGAGGGCAAAATTATTATTATTATTAGTTTTTAATTAATTCAAAATTGAGTGATACTGAATTCTGAAAAGCTCTCCTAAACCAGATATTATCATATAAATGATTTTATCTGCACTGCTTTTCCTGATTGAATTCTGTACATATATATATATATATATATATATGCATGTATGGAAGTAATTGGAAGTTTCGCAGGTGAACAAACAAATTGCTAAGAAAATTTTGCAGAAAGAAAATTTTTTTAAAAAAAAAAAATCAATTATCAAGAAAATTATGTTCAAGATTCCATCATCCATCATTCAAGAACTGATATAATATTCAAGATTCAAAAGCATTAATTTTGTTGAGACATTTGCAAAATCCAGTATGAAGACAATTCCCAAGCCTGGTGGATTACACCAATTTTACAGCAAATGAAAGCATCGACAGATGCAAACAGAATTTGATAGTGATGCAATATCAACGAATCCCACCTGCTCATGGTGATCATTGTAGGTCTCTCATAATCCTTTCCAAGCACTATATTAGTCAGCTGTCGTAACCCAAAGAACCCATTATTCCGTCGTCTAACCTGAATTGCAGGCAGGTCATTTAAATCCACAATTCTTTCACCAAAACGAATTCCATAATTCATATACAGATTCAAAGCAAACCTACGTATTTGAACCCCCACAAAAGTAAACCTATTATCACCCAAAAAAGCAGCAAGTTCTGGCGGAATAATACCATTAGCTTGAAAAATCTGAAAAATAAGACAATGTCCGCCTACACAAATTTGAAGAATATCCGGTGCGCGGTACGATCTTTGCCGCATCCTCCATCTTGAAGGGTACAACCATTCAACCCGGACACCAACAACTAAATGTTCGGGTCTTAGTCGATAATAGTTAAGCCACTTCACCATGAGGATCCATGACCTGACCACATATGGATTGTTAGTGACGTCGACGTAGATGACGTCATCATAGTCCAATTGAACCCTGAACAACCTCCTGTTTTCTTCTATCGCTGCTAATTCTATAATGGACATATCCATGACACGTGCCATGGCGTTTGTACTGCGTGATTGATAATTGCTTGTAGTTTTTGGACATTATATAGTCAACAATAGCTCTAAGATATTTTGTTTTAGAAGAGTTAAATTTGTATTTATAAGATTTATGATATTTTAAGAATTTACAAATAAATGTAGATATTTTGATATGACTTAGTATTTTTGTTACATTTCAGTATTGTAAGTAGATATTTTGATATAACTAAATATATTTCTATTTTTAGGCGCTATCATTGAAATAAGAAGGCTAAAACGAAACGAACCCTTCTTTCATATCGGGTTTGTGACTGACTGTTCGAAGGAGAAAGATTTAGAAAGGATGTTTGTTTTATTATTTTCTCTATTGTTGTTTTTATTATTTACTGTATTGTTGAAAATAATACAAAAACATAAAAAAAAACACATAAAATTTTTAGATTGAGTATTTGTTTCCACTTATTTTAAAGTTAGTTTGTTGTGAAATTCTTTTAACCAATTTTTTTTTTTAAAAAAAACTAATATATATATAAATGAAAGTTATTTCTTTATTTCTTATAAATAGAGTCTTAACCTATTAATTATATATTAAACAGGGTATCCAAAATTCGTGTGACCTTACTTTAATCAATCAATAATAAAAAATTCAACTTTATGACACTTTTAAGAACCCTAACCCTAAGAGTTGAAAATTTCAGCACTTTCATCTTTCTAAATTCCGAAATGTTGTTTTTATGTCAGAAAAAAACTCAAGAAGTTGCTGCATACACGCAAGACTTATGTAGGCACCAACTTTTACAATCATTTGACCTAATTCTACAAAATTTGAACAACAACGTTTCATGGTTAAGCTAGGGGACATGCTAACCGGCTTTGACCAAGCCATCTTTCTAAACAAACTCTATGAAAAATATGATTGTATGTAAGCTCTCTAACTTCTTCTCATTCCTCTATCTTACATATAAACAAATCGAACATTCTATTTCATCATCATCTAAAAGATGTTATTTTAATGTTTCACGTTAGCAAGATCACCATAATTAATAAAGATTCTGGGAAAGTGATTAATGTTGGAGAAGAAATATCGATCAAGAAATGTATAATCCCATTTCAAGAAAATCCTAAATGTTTTGGGGGAGTTTTTGAATCATTAATGAAAACATTTTTCTGGACATGAAGAAATAAATTCCTAAATGAAATTAATGTGAGAGAAGAGAAGAGGGGGTGAAAGAAGGATTTTAAAGCAATAGTGAAGAAGAAGAAAAAAAAAAAAAAAAAAAATAGTGTGGATATATATAATATATTTGCTTATTGTTATGACTTAATTCTGACTTAATTGTTATGGCATTTATTCTATACCACTGTGTTGTGCAAAATAACTTGACGGCTATGCATATATATATATATATATATATATATAGTAGAATGGAACGAAAAGTAGGACTACGACCTCCACCACCAAAAGCTAACATGAGATGAATACCATATGCAAATATATATTCGAATATGTATATATATATATATATATATATATATAATTAGTTTTAGCAGCAGTCTTTTGCAACTGAGCAAACTCATTGGAATATTTGGAAGTCACAAAAACTTCTCTCATTCAATTAAATTGTAAGACTTTCCACAAAAAATCAAAATTAAAACTGAATAATTGTTTATTTATTTCTACTAAATATTTTCACATTATTATATTTACACATTATTAATTGTTCTCTTCTTAGCACTCATGTCCACCAAAGAACAAGACGCATCTTCATGGATTGTAACATGTCGAGTTACATATATTTTATTTGTAGTAGGATTATAGCACATGTATCCTTTTTTAAAATCTGCATATCTAACAAATATGCAACAGACAGTTCGTGGGTCTAGTTTTCTTACTACCTTGTGGACGTAGGCAGTGTAGCCAAATACACGAGGTTCAAGGTTTGACCCAATTGGTTCTAAAATAAGTTCATGAATTCTTTTATATGGAGTTTTGAATTCAATGACTCTAGATGGAGTTTGATTGATAAGATATGCAGCTATGCGAATAGCTTCGCCCCAATATTCTCTCGAGGCACTTTCATTCTAAACAAGGCAGCTCGGACTACCTCAAGTATTTGACAATTTTTTGGTTCCGCCAAGCCATTTTGTTGTGATGTTCCTGTACATGAGGTTTGATATGTAATAACAATGCATCCCACCTACTCATGGTGATCATTATTGGTTTCTCTTAATGCCTTCTAAGCACTAAATTATTCAGCTCTCGTAACCATTATGTATAGATGCACAAGCACGTCATATAAATCCATAGTTTTTTCACAAAAACAAATTCCAAAATCCCTATTTAGATTCTCAACAAGCCTAAGCATTCCAACCACAGCAAAAGTAAACTTATTATCACCCAAAATATCAAGAAGTTGCCGCGGAATATTACCGGTAGCTTGGAGAATCTGAAAAATAAAATAATGTCAGCTTACACAAAGTTAAAGAATATCCGGTCAGCGGTACTGTGGCTTCCTTTCACTGCGCCTAAATTTAACCCAGACACCAACAACTAAACGGTCGGAAAAGTTGTTTTTGTCCCAAAAACTCAAGAAGCTGCTACATTCATGCAAGATTTATCGTAGCCACCAACTTTCACGATCATTGACCTAATTCTGACTATATATGATAGCCGGTGTAAATGGCCATGACAAAAGAGACATGATAACCGGCCATGACCAAGCCATCCGTCTAAACAAACTCTGAAAAAATATGATTGTATTTAAGCTCTATGACTTCTTCTTCCTCGATCTTACATAAACAAATCGAAAAATTCTATTTTATTATGACCTAAAAAATATATTTTTTTTTGTCATAATATTTCATGTTAACAAGATCATCTTAATTGATAAAGATTTCAGAAAAGTGATAAATCTTGTTGGAGAAGAAATATCGATGAAGGAAAACATTCTTCTGGACAAGAAATAAATTCCTAAATGAAATGTGAGAGAAGAGAAGAAGATAACCCAAACAATCCCATTTCAATAGAGAAGCAATCAGATAAATGTTTATATTTAAAGATGGAGAGTTTTTGAATCATTAATGAAAACATTTTTCTGGACATGAAGAAATAAATTCCTAAATGAAATTAATGTGAGAGAAGAGAAGAAGGGGTGAAAGAAGGATTTTAAAGCAATAGTGAAGAAGAAGAAAAAAAAAAAAATAAAAAAATAGTGTGGATATATATAATATATTTGCTTATTTTTATGACTTAATTCTGACTTAATTGTTATGGCATTTATTCTTTACCACTGCTATTTTAAGAGAGAGGAAACATATTTCCCATTAGGACGAACCGGTTATTGTTAGGGCAAAATCAGTTAATTATACTATTAAAAGTTCCAATTCTGTCTGCACTGTTTTTATTGATTGGCGGTATAAGAATTCTGTACATATATGTATATATATATATATATATGCATGAAAGTAGTTGGAAGTTTCCCAGTGGCCATGCAAGTAGAAAAACAACAACAAGAAGAAAACGAATCAATATCATTATCAAGCTAATGAACTTACAAATTGCTAAGAACATTTTGCAGAAAAAAAAATTTCAATTATGAAGAAAAACAATATAATATTCAAGATTCGAATGCATTAATTTTCTTGAGACATTTCGAAATCCAGTATATAGGATTTTTTTTTTTTTTTTTGAGTCCAATATAATAATTTGAATTTTTTAAAAAAGAATAATAATCAAACTTAACCTTAAATTCTTTTAATAATTATTTATTTTAAAGAAATCAAGAATATTCTCAAATATTAAGCCAAAGTATTTAATACATACATTTTTACTTCATATTAAAATCTTATGTTTACAAAATAAAGGATACAATTATACTATCAAATATAAAAATATAAAGGTTACAATTTTAGACCAATGTAAATTAGAAATGAACCTCTTCTAACTTAAAATAAATTATAAGATTAAACATAGTATATATATATATATATATATATATATATATATATATATATATATATTATATATATTATTATTATTTTGGTTTGCATTTTGATTTAAAGAAGAAACATATATGGTAATTTCTCTTTATAGACAGACTATTTGAAAAGAAATATAAGCCAACAACAAAAAGAAAAGGCAAGGAAACATTCAATTATGAAGAAGAACTAATATAATATTCAAGAATGCATCATTCAAGAACTAATATAGTATTCAAGAATCGAAAGCATTAATTGTCATGAAACATTGCAAAATCCGGGAGAATACACCAATCAGATAGCAAAGGTAAGCATACGCAAGACAAAAAAAAAAGATTTAAGATTTGAAAGCATTAATTTCTTGGGACATTTCGAAAATTCCAAGCCTGGAGGTATATGCCAATCCAAAAGCAAATGTTAGCATTGGCACATGCAAACAGAATTTGATCTTGATTCAATACCAAATCATCCCAGCTGCTCTTGTGGACCTCCATTGGTCTCTTATAATCCGTTCCAAGCACTGAATTCATCAGCTCTCTTAACCGATACTTCTTCTCTACCATCTGAATTGTTGCGAACAGATCATTTAAATCCACAATGTTTTGACCAAAACGAAGCTCATATTCACTATTTAGACTCTGAATAACGCTTTGTATTCCAAGCCCGACAAAAGTAAACCTATTATCACCCAAAAAATCAAGAAGTTCATGCGGAATATTACCATTAGCATGGCCAATCTGATAAATAAGACAAAGTTCGCCTACACAAAGTTGAAGAATATCCGGTTTTTGGTACGTATGTTGTCCTCGATGCAACTTAATTTTGTTGCGCCTCCATTCAACCCAGACACCAACAACTAAATACTCGGGTCGTACATGACGGATAGCAAATCTCACCATCGAGATCCAAAAGCGAACGATATCTGAATTGTGAGTGACGACGACGTGGATGGCCTGAAAGTCTAAATGAACCATGTACGAACTCAAGTTCTCTTGTGCAACTAATTCAATAATGGACATATTCATGGTATTGACATTGGGATGTTCCATGGCGTTTGTATTTTGTGATCAACTACTTTGATCGAATGGTACAGTTTTTGGACATTATATAGTCAACAATAGCTCTCAGATATTTTATTTTAGTAATCTTCATATTTTTTGTATATATAAGATTTATGATATTTTGAGAATTTACAAATAATTTATGAATAAGGATTATATATAGATATTTTTATAGAAGAGTTAAATTTGTATGAATAAGATTTATGATATTTTGAGAATTTACAAATGATTTATGAATAAGGATTATATAGAGATATTTTTGTATAAAAATATTTTTCTTTCTTTTTTACACGTATAAATTTATCATTTATTAGAGATTTTTATTATTTAGTGCTGCAAATCCATAAATGGAGGAGTTAGTGATGGTGACAATAAGTAGGAAAAGTACGTAGGAAACAAACACCATTATAATTATACTTTCCATTTTGGAACTATGGCCCCCTCAAAATGCCCTAGAATGGTAATAAAAGATTTTCAACATTCCATTTGGTATTATTTGTCTCAATAATTGTCTTATTGTAGCTCAAAAACAGTAATATACATATATGATTAGAAATGATTTTTTATATTTGACACGTAATTAGTACGAGAGTTAGATTTCAATTGTGTATTTAGAAAGATGTCAAGGAGTTAGAGGTGGTATAGCTTCTTCTTCCTAATAGTACAATATTTTTTCTAGAGCTAGAGCTGTAAAAAAAAAAAAAAAAAAAAAAGAGCTAGAGTTGGTGGGTGTGTGCAATATTTTTTCTCAATCACTCATCAGATCAATACGCTCTAATAATAGACCCAATATTTTCCTCTCCATTATCTTAAGCAGTGGTGCCGCACACTAGAGACCCAAGTTTCTCAACGGCCAAGCTCTCCCTTAGCCGAAGATAGATCTTTCTCCTTCAGTTTTAAACTGTTTTCTTATCTTTTCTCATTTTTTTCTCTATTTTTTTGGGGTTTTTTTCTTTTTATTTATTTTTTCTACTCTACTTCTTTACTTTTCTTACTACCTTTCACATCTCTAATGCTAATTGTTTGCTTATTGTTATAATTTAATATTGTCTTATTTGTTTATTATTGTGTAATTCTTATCTATTCGTTAATAAAGAGAATGATTGGACAACTTTGTATATACTTAGTTGTGTTGATTCCTTCTTTTATTATATTGCTTTAATTTTGCATAAGTTGTGTGTCTGGCTCTCTGCTTGACACTTGCAAAAAAATTTGAATGTTAATTTCATGTACTACCATGAGACACCTTCTGACAACTATCCTAATAAAATTTTGAGACCTTTTAGTTTCAAAATAGTAAATTTTTTGTAAAAAACAGTAAGATATTTTAGTTTCATAGTAAACTTTTACTGGACTTTTAAATTTTAATATTGTAAATATTTAGTAGAAATATATTATTAATAGTACATATATATATAACCTATTTACAAGAATTAAGTACATATTTATTGCTAGCAATTGGGATGTAAATAACTATCTCTATCCTCTTGCATTTGTAATTGAAGAAGAGTCATCTATAAGTTGGATTTGATTTCTTCATTTGTTAAGACACTATTTGGTGCTTGATATTGTTTAATATCTAATAGATACAAAGACATTCTCAATGCTATAAATTATATAATAGAATGACAACCACCCCATGCAAATGAGTTATTATGAAAGGTATCGTTGCCTAGTGAATGCTAGAGATCCCGGTTCAGATTCACATCCAATATGTGAAAATTGTCATATGACTGGATACAACAAAACTACTTGTTTAAATTATAACCCATTAAGAAGCAATAACTAAATGATAGTTTTTTTTTTCCAAGTGTTTAATCTTATTTGGAACTTGAAATTTATTGATTGTATTAAACATTTTATATTTTGCCTTTTTTTGTTATATTTAAAAATTGATTTCTTTGACTGAATGATGCAGTTTTTTGACATTATATAGTCAACTATAGATATCAGATATTTTAATTTTTCAGAAGAAGTTAAATAGATAAATGATTTATGATATTTTGAAAATTTACAAATAAACTATCGATAAGGATTATATGCAGATATTTAAAGATAATTTAGTATTTTGTTTCAGTATTATCATATTTATTTGATTAAATATCTTGGAAAATTAAATTTATGTTCCACTTTTTTGGCACTACTAAGTTGTCATTGAAGAAATAAGGCGAAATGGAACCCTTCTTGTAGATGAGGGTTGTGACCCAATTGGTTCTAAAATAAGTTCATGAATTCTTTTATATGGAGTTTTGAATTCAATGACTCGGGATGGAGTTTGATTGATAAGATATGCAGCTATGCGAATAGCTTCGCCCCAATATTCTCTCGAGGCACTTTCATTATGAACAAGGAAGCTCGGACTACCTCAAGTATTTGGCAATTTTTTCGTTCTGCCAAACAATTTTGTTGTGGTGTTCCTGTACATGAGGTTTGATGTAATAACAGCGCATCCCACCTACTCATGGTGATCATTATTGGTTTCTCATAATGCCTTCTAAGGACTAAATTATTCAGCTCTCGTAACCATTATGTATAGATGCACAAACACGTCATAAAAATCCATAGTTCTTTCACAAAAACAAATTTCAAAATCCCTATTTAGATTCTCAACAAGCCTAAGCATTCCAACCCCAGCTTGGAGAATCTGAAAAATAAGATAATATCTGCCTACACAGAGGTGAAAAATATCCGGTCAGCGGTACTGTGGCTTCCTTTCACTGCGCCTAAATTTAACCCGGACACCAACAACTAAACAGTCGGAAAAGTTCTTTTTGTCCCAACTCAAGAAGCTGCTACATTCATGCAAGATTTATCGTAGCCACCAACTTTCACGATCATTGACCTAATTCTGACTATATATGATAGCCGGTGTAAATGGCCATGACAAAGGAGACATGATAACCGGCCATGACCAAGCCATCCGTCTAAACAAACTCTAAAAAAATATGATTGTATTTAAGCTCTCTGACTTCTTCTTCTTCCTCGATCTTACATAAACAAATCGAAAAATTCTATTTTATTATCACCTAAAAAAGATTTTTTTTTGTCATAATTATTCATGTTAACAAGATCATCTTAATTGATAAAGATTTCAGAAATGTAATAAATCTTGTTGGAGAAGAAATATCGATGAAGGAAAACATTCTTCTGAAATGAAATGTGAGAGAAGAGAAGAAGATAATCCAAACAATCACATAAATGTATTTAAAGATGGGGGGTATTTGAATCATTAATAAAAACATTTTTCTGGACATGAAGAAATAAATTCCAAAATGAAATGTGGGAGAACCACTACGGGAGAACATTGGAAGTTTCGCAGTTGCCATGCAAGTCTATGATCCAGGTGGCAATTAGTGCGATAAAAAAACAGTGTTTAATCGAGAGAAAAACAAGCAGAAGCAGAAACAAACAAAAAAAATAAAAATAAATAAATAATTCAATTATCACGAAAAACATATTCAAGATTCCATCATCATTCAACATTTAAAATCTTGAATTTTCCGAAAATCCAGTATTAAGGAAAATCCCAAGCGCGGAGGAATTTTCCAATCAAATAACAAGCGTAAGCATCAACAGATGCATACAGAATTTGATCGTGATTTAATGACAACGCATTCCACCTGCTCATGGTGATCATTAATGGTCTCACATAATCCTTCTCAAGCACTAAATTAGTCAGCTGTCGTAACCCATAGTTGTTCCAAAACGACAGGCGGCCATTATTTTCCCGCCGCCTCACATATAGCTCTCTTAAATCCACAACAGTTCCACCAAAATAAATTTTATAATCCCTACCTAGAATCTCAATATCCCTACGTATTCCAACCCCCACAAATATAAAATTATCATTACCCAAAAAACGACGAAGTTCCCGTGAAATATTACCGTTACTTTGGGGAATCGGAAAAATAAGACAACAATTGCCGACACAAATTTGGAGAATATGCACATCGTGGTCCCTTCCCCGCCACAACCCGGTAAGTAAACTGCGCCTCCATTCAACCCGGACACCAACAACTAAAAGGTGAGGTCTTAGATAATGGTTAGCTAAGATCGTCGACCTTAAAACCCAACTGGAGATCCTATCTGGATTGTGAGTGACAGTGATAAGGATGGAGTCATTGTCGCAATCAACTCTGTACAACTCCCGTGTCCGTAATTTTGTAATGGACATATTCATGGCAACGGTCATGGCGTTTGTAATGTATGTATTACGTGTAGATTGATATTATTTCATTTTTTTTTTAATATTTTTGGTAAAAATTGATTACTTTGATTGAATGATGCAGTTTTTGAACATTATATAGGTATCGATAGATCTCAGATATTCATGGCTGTGCGTAGATAATCCTGTGTAGAAGAAATGTTCAGAGCAGATGCAGGGTCTTCAGAATTCCATTTGCATGGTGCAGATTAATTTTCTATTATTTGAATTTTCAATTCTTATTTATTTTTATTTTCTTTTATTCAGAAAATAACAAGTTTCACTTCCTAAAAATGTGGATACTCCTTTCCATTCTTCTTTCTTTTCTTTTGCAAATTTCTATGTTTCCACAGTTCATTTATTTTTCATTTTCCTAAGAGTTGAAAATCCCAGCACTTTGACCTTTCCAAATTCCGAAAGGTAGTTTTCTTGTCCCAAAAAACTCAAGAAGCTGCTGCATACATGCATTAATGTAGGCACCAACTTTTACAATCATTTGACCTAATTCTACAAAAGTTGAACAACAACGTTTCATGGTGGGCAACCCTAATTGTGTCTATAAATAAGGCAGCTTATGGCAGTATAGGCAGAGCCAGGTGGTTAGAGAGAGGAAACATATTTCCCATTAGGACGAACCAGTTATTGTTATGACAAAATCAGTTATTAAAAATTCCAATTCTATCAGCACTGTTATATATATATATACACTGTTTTATAAATATACATAAAGTTTAATATTACACATATAAATATATATATATATACACACTATTATTTTAATCAAATTATTTTGGAACACTTATCATATTAATAATAATGACTATTAAGTAAAATAAATGGCTTTGCTTTTAAGACCAACAATTAAAATTTTGAATAAAATAAATTAAATTATTATATAAAATAAACCAACTATACTTATATTATTAAATGTCGTTTCAAAGCTTTTTTAATGTCGTTTTGGATTCAGACTTAACAAATATAAATAAATATATATATATAAATATATATGTATATATTCTAGCAGTTGGAAGTTGCCATGCAAGTGTATAGTCGAGGTGGCAATACATGTGATAAAAATACGTGTTTAATAGAAAGAAAAATAAGAAGAAGAAAACAAAAAGTTCAATATCGTTATCAAGCTAATGAACAAACAAATGGTTAAAAAACTTGTGTAGAAAGCAAAGAAAAGAAAAAAAATTAATTATCTTGAAAAACATATTCAGGATTCCATCATCATTCAAGAACTTATATAATATTCAAGATTTGAAAGCATTAGTTTCTTAAAAAAAGATTTTCCTAGAAATGGGACAAAAATATAATTTAATAGAAAGAAAAACAAGAAAAAAATGAAGAACACTTGATTATTATTAAACGAAAGAATTGAAGTTTCATCAACATCATTATCAAGCTAATGAACAAAAAAGAAAAAGAAAAAGAAAAATTATTCAATTATGAAGAAAAACATATTCAAGATTCCATCTTCGATCATTCAAGAAGTATTATAATTTTGAAAATTTGAATGCATGAGTTTCTTGAAAGTTATCATATAACTCTAGCTTAGAGTAATAATATTGCAATCCTATAGCACACATAGGCATCCACTGTTGCATATAAAACTTGATCCTCATTTAAAGTCGACGCGTCCCATGAGCTCAATGTCATCATTAGTGGCCTTATAAAATCTCTTTGCAGAACCAAATTTGAGAGTTGACGTAAACCGTAATTGCTCCAGAACCACCAATGGTTATTTTCCCTCTTTACATAATCATCCCTCAAGTC
The DNA here is from genome assembly GCA_025388415.1 of Cynanchum wilfordii. Taxonomy (NCBI): domain Eukaryota; kingdom Viridiplantae; phylum Streptophyta; class Magnoliopsida; order Gentianales; family Apocynaceae; genus Cynanchum; species Cynanchum wilfordii. The sequence continues at coordinate 12,573 of JAHSUH010000995.1, read as the reverse complement.
TATGACATTTTGACCAAACCTAATTCCAAAATTCCTCCTTAAAGTATCAACCTCCCTTCTAATTCCAACCCCCACAAATGTGTTACTGCTATCGCTTAAAAAACTGAGCAGTTCAGTTGATATATTACCTTTAGCACGCTCGATCTGAAAAATTAAACAGCCTTTTCCAACGCTAATCGTTAGTATGTCTATCTCATGGTTGAGACCACGCCATAACCCTCTAAGTAAACTGCGCCTCCATTCAACTCGAATCCCGACAACTAGGCTTTCGGGTCTTAAATCTTGTTGCCCCGCTAATCTTGTCCAGTATGAAATCTAGTTGCTGACCTCCGTTGGATTTGCAGTGACGGTGACTATGATCTCGTTATTTTCACAGTTAAATCGGTATTCCCTATACATTTCATTTATCACTTCTGCCGTAATAGACAAATTCAAGGACATGGTTTTTGCTTTTGTAGATTGAGTATTTGATTCTTCAATTGAGCCAATGATGCAGTTTTGGGACATTATATAGTCAACAATAACTCTTAGATATTTTATTTTAGTAATGGTGATATTTTGTATATGATATTTTGAGAATTTACAAATAATTTATGAATAAGAATTATATATAGATATTTTTATAGAAGAGTTAAATTTGTATGAATAAGATTTATGATATTTTGAGAATTTACAAAAGATTTATGAATAAGGATTATATACAGATATTTTTTGTATCAAAAATATCATTTATAAGAGATTTTTATCATTATTATTTTCTTTGTAATATAATATGTCCTTTAAATCTCTAAAATGTCGAAAATGCCTATTGATAAAGAAGGTAGATTAGTTTGGCATACTTGAGAATAAAATATTAAACACTTTTTTGCTCTCTCTCAAATACTTTGTATTTTAATCATCAATTTCACGCTAATCTAACAAACACATATAACTAAATTAGTAAAACAACCTCATATATAATTGAGTAGATTATGAATTTGAATCTTTAAATGAAAATATTATCGTATAATGCTCGATTAACATATCAAAGCAGCTAGATAAGATTATTTAGCCAACTTCTCTCCGATCCTATGAACCATGATCTCAACTATTGCCCTATTTCAAAATACACATACACCAAAATACAGTAGTAATAAATAAAAACCATAGTATTCCGATTTCAATATCTGACCGGAATTGGTCATTATTATGGTCAGATTCACAAGTATATATGTATATATAAAATTAGTGTAAAAAGGTTTAAAGAATGTAATTAACATGTTAGGATCTGTTTTAATCATGAGATATTCTTTAAACCTAAAACAATGTTCATTTATTTTTACAAAATATTTAGCACATTAATTTTTTTTTTTATATAATAAATAAATGTTCATTTATTTTTTATTTTATAAATGTTCATGTTAGGATTTGATGCCATCGCAAAAATTGGTCGTAAATCCCAGTTTTTCTTGTAGTGATTCAACGGAATCAAAGCCCCGAAAAGTTCACGTAGGTTAGAGAATCTGAGGTAGACGCCATGAAGGATCGATTGGGTCTCGAATAGGCATCCCTTGGAGTTTGGCCTGCGACTACAAAGTATCACGAGAAGGGTATGATCTCCGACACATGAGATATCCTCGGTACTCAACATTCAATGCCTCCGACTCAACATGCACTATTTGAAGCCACTATTTCAAACTATCGGGAAAGGTACTCAATCCAAGTGTCACTTCCCTGTTGGATCACTCTCTCCATATATACGATAACTCACTTACACAAACACAAGTAAAAACTGGATACTTTCTTATATTTCAAGTGTCTTGTTATTTTTAATAAGGGCTCTCAATTACATTTCCACTATGTGGTGGGGCGTGACAATAAATTTTTTATTTATTTTTTTTTTTTTACATGGGGGAGGGGAACTTGGGTGCCGAACCCCCAAAGGGGCAGTTGGAGAGGTGGCCTCTTGCCACTCCGCCACACAACCTGCGACAATAAAATACTTAAAAAAGGAAAATTTTGATGTAATAGATAGTGTAAGTAGGGAATGAATTAGAAAATTCCGAGTATCAACACATATTTTTTCTCTGGTTTTTGAACACTTGCATTTACTAATTAAAAAAAACCGACACGTGTGCTTATAATAATAACAAGATCGTGTTCTTCATTCTACCATGTCCAGCCATGGCAATCGCTGCTTCCGTACTATAAAAACCTTCCCCATTTCCATCTTCTTCTTCCAGACCTCCTTCTCTTTATTTCCTTCGTTCTCTGCAATCATATATATATATATATATATATATATATATATATAATTAATCCTACGTGGGAAAATGTGTGTAATAATTGATCGACTCTATACCTTGAAATTCATCACGGGAATTGTTTCCTAGTTGATAGATCTTTCTACTCATGAAAATAAATTCCGGTATCATTAATATCTTGGTTGAGCTTTTTCAATTTTAAAGACTTCATCAAATTTTACATACTTTTTAACAACTAATAATAAAACTGTCAACAAAAAGTAGCTCCGATAACTATTTCATTATAAATTAAGAAGTTATGAATTCAAGATATATATATTTACGACAAAAATATCTTAAATGTTTTTTTTAAAAAAATAATAGACAAAAAAACATAACAACCCCACTTATGATTCAATAGGTTACGAGTTTGAGTCATGTAATAGACACAAAAATCTCAAATAAAAATAAAAATAAAAAAGAATAGAAAAAAAAAAGAAGATAATAGTTGATAAGACATTATTTGGATGGTAATAGCCTCACCTATAATTGTAGAAAATTATGTTTTGAATCGATTTTAGAAACAAAAAAATCTTAGAATATATATATATATCATAATTGCTCATAATTATATATCATTTTTTTTTTGCCAGAAAATATTAATAAATAAAAAGATCATCATTTGTATGAAGTTCTGCGAATATATGTATTATACTCTCTCTATATATAATTCTTTATGCATATAGTTAATTATACATGGAATTTTCTAATTTTGATATATTATTGTTTGGTTTGCATTTTTATTTAAAGAAGAAAAATATATGGTAATTTCTCTTTATAGAAAGACAATTTGAAAAGAATTATAAGCCAACAATAACAACAAGAAAAAGAAAAGGTAAGAAAACATTTAATTATGAAGAACTGATATATTATTCAAGAATACATCCTTTAAGAACTGATATAATATTCAAGAATCCATCATTAAAGAACTGATATAATATTCAAGAATTGAAAGCATTAATTGTCTTGAAATATTTGCAAATTTGGAAGAATCCGCCAATCAGATAGCAAAGACAAAAAGAGATTCAAGATTTGAAAGCATTAATTTCTTGGGACATTTCGAAAATCCCAAGCCCGGAGGTATATGCCAACCCAAAAGCAAATGTAAGCATTGGCACCTGCAAACAAAATTTGATGTTGATTCAATACCAAATCATCCCACCTGCTCAGGTGGATCGCCTTTGGTCTCACATAATCCGTTCCAAGCACTAAATTCATCAGCCCTTTAAACCCATTGTTATTCTATACACTCCAAATTCTTTCAAACAGACTATTTAAATCCACAATTTGTTTACCAAAACGAATCTCATATTCACTATTTTGAATCTCAACAACCCTTTGTATATCACCGACAAAAGTAAACCTATTATCACCTAAAAAATCAAGAAGTTCTTGCGGAATATTACAATTAGCATGACCAATCTAAAAAATAAGACATTGTTCACCTACAAAAAGTTGAAGAATATCCAGTTTTTGGTACGTGTTTCTCTCTGCTACGGCCTTCTTTCGCTGTGCCTCCATTCAACCCAAACACCAACAACTAAATACTGGGGTATTTCATGACGGATAACAAATGTCACCATCGAGATCCAAAAGTGGACGATATCTGGATTGTGAGTGATGACAACGTGGATGGCCTGAAAGTTTAAGTCCACCCTGTTGAGATTTAAACTCAAACTTTTCAGATTCAGGTATATTGTTTCACAAAAAATTTGGAAGGTCAATGGTGACCATATTAAACGTTTGACCTATGAATTTGAAGCTATGGATGTCTAGTTTCTAATGGTTCAAAGTTCAGATGCATTGGAATCTTCTAGAAAAGGTTATAGCAGTTTTAGTGACAAATGTTCAGTAAACTTCTGCACTGTTCATCGAATTCTTAGTTTTTAAATTTATTATTAGTTTAATTGCTGTAATTTGAGGAGTCTAATTTGTGCCTATAAATAGTGGCATTGTATTTCATTGTGAAGACAAGTTTAAAAGGAAATACATCAAAGAATATTCAGTTTGTGTCCATTCTTCTAGTCCTTTTCTCTTCTCTAAATATTTTTGAATACTCTTGTTTGTCATCAAATTGGTATCAGAGCCATGTCGAACCATGTGAGTACATCGTTGGGGCATATGCCGCTACCACGACTCACTAAGACAAACTACGATAATTGGAGTATTCAAATGCGTGCGTTGCTTGGTGCACAACACACATGGAAAGTAGTTGAAACCCGGTACAATGAGACCGAAATCATTGGTACCTGAACAACAAACAAAGTAAGAGCATTGAAAGAAATGCGAATGAAGGACAAAACCGCTCTCTATCTCTTATTTCAAGCAGTAGATGAATCGGGTTTTGAGAAGATTGCTTGTGCAACAACTTCGAAGGAAGCGTGGGATATTTTACAAAAAGTGTTCAAAGGTGCCGCCCGATTTAAACAAGTGCGACTTCAAACTCTACAAGGTGAGTTGGAGGCCATGAAGATGAAGGATACATAAGATGTATATATCTAGCTATGTAACTCGTGTGCAAACGGTTGTGAATCAACTCAAACGTAATGGAGAAACTCTCACGGATGCAAGAGTTGTGGAGAAAATTCTTCGATCATTGACCGATGACTTTGAGAATGTTGTTTGTGCAATTGAGGAGTCAAAGATCTTGGAAGAAATGAACGTTGATGATCTTGCAAGTTCTCTTGAAGCACATGAACAATGTAAGAAGAAAAAGAAACAAGATGTCTTGGAGCAGGCCTTACAAACAAATATGACCATCAAGGAGGATAAGGCGATATATGCTCAACACAACCGAGGTAGAGGACGTGGTCGTGGAAGCCGTGGTTCTAACCGAGGTGGAGGTGGAGGTCGTAGAAATTACACCGAAGATAAAGAACAAACAAGCCAACAAAATTGGCGTGGACAAGGACGAGGTCGCGGTCGTGGAAGAGGTGGCCAATCAAATCGTTCAAATGTAGAGTGTTACAAATGTAGCAAATATGGACACTATGCAAAGGAGTGCTACTCCGAGAAAAAGGTGGAAGAAAACGCAAACCTAGTCACGGAAGATGAGAATATATATGATGGTATTCTCAAGATGGCCCACGAAGACACCACTCCGGACGACGACATGGTGTGGTATCTTGACACCGGTGCTAGCAATCATATGTGTGGACACAAAAATCTCTTTTTTGATATGCAAGAGATAGAAGATGGACATGTGACTTTCGTAGATGCATCAAAAGTTCAATTCAAAGGTAGAGGAAAAATTTGTTTTTCCCAAAAGGATGGAAAAGCAGGTATGTTGGAGGATGTCTATTATGTACTTGACCTGAAGAGTAACATTCCACTACTAGAAATTTCAAGATTTGCGACGGCCAAATCCGTCGCAAAAAACCCCGTCGCTGATTGCGACCGATTAGAAATCCGTCGCAAATTGCGACGGATTTGCGACGACAAAAGGCCGTCGCAATTTGCGACCAATTTGCGAATGATTTGGCCGTCGCAAATGGCGATGGATTTGTTACTATTTAGGCGGTCGCTATTATTTATTAAAAAATTATTATTATTATTATTTTTTGAGGAATATTATTATTATTTAGTTTATAATTTTATAAAAGTATTTATTAAATATCTAAAAATTTATATAAATATATCCAGAAAAATTATTTAAATATAATTAAATCATATAACAATAAAAATCTTAAATAATAATATTCAAAAGAAAATATATATAAAATCCAAATAATAAAACATTCTAAATTTCATTATAATAATAATATATAAAATTCAATAAACTAAACATTCTAAATACATTTTAAATTTCATTCTAATAATAAAATATTTATAAAATCCCAATACATTATTAAAATCTCAATTCTAATAATGTCATTCATTGCATGTTTTTTCACTAATTTCTTGTTTTGTGTTGAGCTTCTTCAAACCTTCAACATGCATGTACTCGAGACCAATTTTTTCAAGCTGCAATAAATTTGAATATGCAAATTAAAATGTTAGTAAGATTTCTGTCAACAAAAAAAATGTCAGAAGGCCTTAACTAAACATTTTACATGAGTAACAAATAAAGAAAACAAATTATACAGAAATCAAAGAATTGATAGTTGAGACAATTGAAGAAAGGATGCCGATATCCAAGCAAATTTTATTTGAGAAACTAAAATATCATAATCATTGATCATAAAATTATTTTGTTCAAAGTCCAACAAATTAGAACCAAATTTAGGAAGTATATGAGTTGCATACACAGTAGGGTTGTCCAATAACTATCTGGATTGTAGCTTCATCCCACTTTTCCTTATTCTCTTGATTTTCAAGTACATGAATATGAGGAATGTTCCTATTCATCAAAAAAGAAAGAATATGAGGAATGTTCCTTAAAAAATCACAATTCACATGCTATTAGATCCAAGTGATTGCGGTGTGTGTATGTCATATGGCAAATGCAAAAGCTATTTGTACCTAGTATAGTAGCAGAGGCAGCTACAGCAGTAGCAGTGCAGCAGCGAAGAATACTGATTCAGGATAAATTCTGACCACCCTTAACAATGTCGCAAACACTCCTGCCAAAGAAGATCAATTGCCATATGAGTTCTTGAGTGAAACACATATCACCTCAGTAAAAATAAATCTCTCCTTTCTATCCATTTACATACATTAATTTCTAAACTGAAAACTAGAGGTTAAAATTAAAGCAGCATTTTGGGCTCGGGGATCAGCCATGGATGCTTCAAAATCAACATAGAACATCAGAAGTTGTAATTAACAAAAACCTAACTAATTATCGCATTAAAAAGAAAAAAAAAAAAAAAAAGCTAATTTCACTTCTTCGTTTTTTCCAGAGATTTCACATGACAATATATATAAAATAGCTAAAAGCTGACGGGAGTGAAGATTTTAAATTAAGAAAAATAAGATGTAGATCTAGCAGAGAGATAAAGGGGGAAAAACAGAGAGACCTTGAAGAGATGAGCATCGGAGACGACATCGGGATTCCTCTGTAGTACCACAGTTGCCCATCCTGACGGAGTGAGATTGCTGCTAGTGGTGATGATGGTGGTGGTTGTGGTAGATAACGTCTCATTCTTCGGCTACTAGGTTTCACATCCGATGTATATTATTATTAATAGAGAAGAAAAGAAAAGGAACGAAAAGCAGGGAACGGCTGGTTGTGAAGGTGGGAGAGACGAGAAGTGAAGAAAGAGGGGGTTTGGGAGCTAGGGTTTTAAAAACGTGCTCACATTATTCTTTTTTTATTTTTTTATTAAAATTTCAAAAATTACCTTTTTTTTTTCTTCTAATTACTAATTTAATTGTCAAAAATAACCTTGGCAACCAGCCAATAGAATGATATCCCTCCAAAATCTTAAATTACTCTAAAATTTTACCCTACAGATAGAATTATTATAAGACTCCATCCATTTCATTTATTCTTTTATATATATATATATATATATATATATATTAAGTTAATATTAAACTAATATTATATATTAAATTTTTACATTAGTCATTATCCCTACAAAGTCCAAACAAATCCAAAATTTCCCAAAAATATTTAGTCTTTATTTGTAAAATTATTTATTAAAATAAATAAGATATAGAATAAAATTTAGTTTTAGAACAAAACATCAAACCAACTTCATTCCGAATTTGGAATGAAACAGACAATCTCACATTTGTTAGTGTTTATGTCTATCAAACTAAAGTTTTATATATAGACAAACAAAATTAATGTATATGCTTCCTATTCTACCAAACTATGTCTACCAAAGTAATATATATATATATATATATATATATATATATATATGCTTCCTAATTCTTTTAAATTAATATATATAAATACTCAAAAGTTAATAACTAATTGAACATGTATGTCAGTTGGCCTATAACAATTGGTATGATATATCATATGTATAAGAGATATATTTAGAGTCTCGAACATATGCTAGTTAATGTTGGGCTCGGACAAATTATGTTTAGTTGAATGTGATATGATATACTCAAAGTCAATTCGATATATATTTTTGCATATAATAATGACAATACTAAATAATTAATTATATGCTAAGTGGATATGGTTGTTTTTAAGATAATGTGTTAATACTCATGAAGATTATTCCTCTAGATTGTTGTAAGTGAGATGTCTGCTAAGTAAGATTCTGTTCATTTCATTTATTCGTATATATATTAAGTTAATATTACAATAATGCTACATATTAAAATTTTATCTTGGTCATTATCCCTCAAAATTTCAAACAAATACAAAATGTTGAAAATTTTCCAAAATTTTCCCATCAAAACCGAAATTAAAGTTTTCCCTCCAACAATTTTTTAAATAAACTAAAACCTCATTTCAAAATTATATTATCTTTACTATATTATTATAATAATTCAATATAAATTATATTATTTTTCTAATAAAATATATCAAATATTTACATCCTATCTTTCCCGATGGTCATCGCAAAATCGGTCGTAAAATAACAACGGTTAACATCCAATCGCAAAAGTCGGTCGCAAATTGTGACAACTTAGGTGGTCGTCACAAAATCGATCGCAAATTTGCAACGGCTAAAAATCGGTCGCAAAAACAATTCAAAATTCAAAATTCAAAATTTTCTAAAATTCTCCCTCCAAAACCTAGAAAATAAAGTTTTCCCTCCTATAAATTTTCAAATAAACTAAAATCTCATTTTAATATCTCACCAAACTTTGATGCCAATTCAAATTAAGGAAAGAAAAAGATGATAATTAAAAATTTTAAAAATAATAATTAAGAAAAAGATCAAACCAAATATTGAATTTTATATATCCATCGCAAAAATCTATCACAAAAATCGGACGGCTTAGATGGCCATCACAAATTTGGTAGCAAATTTGCGCCGGATTTGTGGTCATCGCAAAAATTGGTCGCAATTTGCGCCGGATTTGTGGTCATCGCAAAAATTGGTCTCAATTTGTGACGGATTTGTGGTCGCCGCAAAAATTGGTCGCAATTTGCGACGGATTTGTGGCCGTCGCAAAAATTGGTCGCAATTTGCGATGGATTTGTGGCCGTCGCAATAATTGGTCGCCATTTGCGACGGATTTGTGGCCGTCGCAATAATTGGTCGCAATTTGCGACGGATTTGTGGCCGTCGCAAAAATTGGTCGCAAATTCCAGTTTTTCTTGTAGTGTTCTTAGTATGGGTAAATTGTTGGAGAAGGGATATTCGGTTTACATGAAAAATCGAATGTTATACTTGAAGGATAAAAATGATCGATTGCTTGCACATGTGGAGATGGCAAAGAATCGAATGTTCAAACTCAACTTAAAGAACATGCAAGAGAGGTGTTTGCAAGTTGACATGAAGGACAAAGCATGGCTATGGCATTTACGATTCAGACACTTATATTATGGTGGATTAAGAGAATTAGCAAACCAGGAAATGGTCCATGGACTACCAAACATAGACTACACCAAGAAGTTTTGTGAAGGATGTGTACTTGGCAAACAAGCAAGGACAACAATATTTCAAAAGAAGGAAGAATATCGTGCAAAGAGATCTCTCGAGTTGATACATACCGATATCTGTGGCCCAATCACACCAAAGTCTTTTAGTGAGAAAAGGTATTTTATTACTTTCATTGATGACTACACAAGGAAGACTTGGGTTTATTTCTTGAAGGAAAAATCAGAAGCATTCAAGAAATTTAAGGCGTTAGTGGAAAAGACAACTAATCTTAGCATCAAGGCCTTACGGTCCGATAGAGGAGGAGAATATATGTCAACTGCTTTCACAAGCTATTTTGAAGAACAAGGAATAAAACGATTCTTGACAAGTATCATATTCACCTCAACAAAACGGTGTTGTTGAAAGGAAAAATCGAACAATTCTTAATATGGTTCGTCCGATGTTAAAGAACAAAGACATGCCAAAGGATTTTTTGGCGGAAGCGGTACAATGTGCCGTATATGCGCAAAATCGATGTCCTCAAACAAAGTTGGCAAATCAAACACCACGAAGCTTGGAGTGGTCACAAACCAATTGTATCTCATTTCAAGGTTTTTGGTAGTGTGGCTTATGCGCATACACCGGACCAAAGAAGAACTAAACTCGATGATAAGAGTAAGAAATATGTCTTCATTGGATATGATGAAAAGACAAAGGCTTTCGGGTTATTTGATCTAATTGACAAAAAGGTAATTGTAAGCCGAGATGTACAAGTGGATGAAGAAAGTACATGGGATTGGATGAACCAAAAGGATGTGACACAAGGAGAATCATTGAGTGTTGCACCTATAATCACTCCAACGACTCCACAAGTATATGATGAAGAAGAAGAGCTGAGACAACCTAGGATGCGCAGTCTACAAGATCTTTATGATTCAACAAGCGAAGTGCATTTAGTTTACTTGTTAGCAAACTCGAAAGACATTTATTTTGATGAGGCGGTGAGAGATAAGAAGTGGCAAGACGCAATGGATGAAGAAATGAAGGCCATTGAAAGAAATGGAACTTGGGACTTGGTAGATTTACCAAAAGGACATAGGCCCATAGGTGTAAAATGGGTTTACAAGAAGAAGATGAATGTCCAAGGAGAAATTGAAAGGTACAAAGCTCGCCTAGTTGCAAAAGGTTACAAACAAAAGGCCGGAATAGACTATGATGAAGTTTTTACTCCGGTTGCAAGAATGGAGACAATTCGACTTCTTTCGTCTCAAGCTGCACAATTTGACTGGCCTATCTTTCAAATGGATGTGAAATCTACATTTTTAAATGGAGTACTTGAAGAGGAAGTCTATATAGAGCAACCACCTGGATACATGAAAGTTGGAAAGGAGAACAAAGTGTTGAAGCTTAAGAAGGCACTTTATGGGCTAAAACAAGCACCACAAGCATGGAATACCCGAATTGACACTTATTTCAAAAAGAACAAATTCATACAATGTCCTTATGAACATGCATTATATGTAAAGAAGGAAGAAGGTAATTTGCTTCTTGTTGCTCTTTATGTTGATGATCTAATTTTCATGGGAAACAACGAGAAGATGATAGAAGATTTTAAAGTTGCTATGACACAAGAATTTGAAATGACGGATTTAGGATTGATGAAGTACTTTCTTGGTCTTGAGATTAGACAAGGAAAGATTGGAATCTTTGTGTCACAAGAAGCATATGCAAAGGACATTTTGAACAAGACCAAGATGGAAGATTGCAAGCCCGTAGCAACTCCAATGGAGCTTGGTATGAAACTCTCTAGATTTGAGGGAGGAAATCAAGTGAATGCAAGTAACTATCGTAGCTTGGTAGAAAGTCTATGATATCTCACATGTACAAGACCAGACATTGCATGTAGTGTTGGTATTGTAAGTCGATACATGGAAGATCCATGACACTCACATCTCAAAACTATCAAGAGAATTCTTCGATACATTTGAGGAACAGAGTCACTTGGGTTACTTTACTCAAAGACAAACGAATTCAAGCTAGTGAGATATTCTGATAGTGATTGGTGTGGAGATGTAGATGACAGAAAAGGTACAGCAGGATATGTATTCTACATGGGGAATACGACATTCACTTGGCTCTCAAAAAAGCAACCAATAGTAACATTGTCAACATGTGAGGCGGAATATGTTGCAGCATCTTGGTGTGTATGTCACAGAATTTGGCTAAGAAACTTACTCCGTGAGTTAAATCTACAACAACATGAGGCAACTGAAATTCTAATTGACAACAAATCAGCTATTGAGTTGGCAAAGAACCCCGTTCATCATGAGAGGAGTAAGCATACAGATGTTCGTTTTCATTTTATTAGGGAACGTGTGAATAATGGAGAATTGAAGATGAGCCATGATCAAGTGGCAGATATTTTTACGTAGTCTCTGCCAACAGTTCTGTTAGAAAATTTCAAGAAGACGATCGGGATGAGAGACCAAAGAAGTTTGAGCTTAAGGGAGGAATTTGTTGAGAATTAAACTCAAACTTTTCAGATTCTGGTACATTGTTTCACAAAGAATTTGGAAGGTCAAATGGTGACCAAATTAAACGTATGACCTATGAATTTGAAGCTATGGATTTCTAGTTTCTAATAGTTCAAAGTTCAGATATATTGGAATCTTCTAGGAAACGTTATAGCAGTTTTAGTGACGAATGTTCAGTGAACTTCTGCACTGTTCATCGAATTGTTAGTTTTTAAATTTATTATTAGTTTAATTGCTGTAATTTGAGGAGTAATTTGTGCCTATAAATACTGGCATTGTATTTCATTGTGAAGACAAGTTAAAAAGGAAATACATCAA
>JAHSUH010000993.1:0-13360 GCA_025388415.1 Cynanchum wilfordii | reverse complement strand
AAGTATTATCTATTTTCCCCTTGGTTAGTGATAGTAGGCGCAATCCAAATAATTTATGCAGCTTCAACATCTCTTGGGCAACGGAATTTAAAAAAAAGAATAGCCTATTCTTCTGTATCTCATATGGGTTTCCTAATTATCGGAATTGGTTCTATAACTGATACAGGACTCAACGGAGCTCTTTTACAAATAATCTCTCATGGATTTATTGGTGCTGCACTTTTTTCTTGGCAGGGACAACTTATGATAGAACACGCCTTCTTTATCTTGACGAAATGGGCGGAATAGCTATCACAATGCCAAAAATATTCACCATGTTTAGTAGCTTTGCAATGGCTTCTCTTGCATTACCGGGTATGAGTGGCTTTGTTGCTGAATTGATAGTATTTTTTGGAATAATTACTAGTCACAAATATTTTTTAATGCCAAAAATACTAATTATTTTTGTAATGGCAATTGGAATCATATTAACTCCTATTTATTCATTATCTATGTCACGTCAGATGTTTTATGGATATAAGCTTTTTAACGTTCCAAACTCTTATTTTTTTGATTCTGGACCGCGAGAGTTATTTCTTTCGATTTCCCTCTTTTTACCTGTACTGGGTATTGGTATGTACCCGGATTTCGTTCTTTCACTATCGGTTGACAAGGTTGAAGTTATACTATCTAATTCTTTTTCTAAATAGTTTTTTTCTATTCATGATTTTTAATTTACAATGAAAAAGTTGTAGAATGAAAAAAGAGAACTTTTCCTTCTCGCAAATTACTAAAATTTATAGCTAAAAAAAAAAAATTTGAACCCCATATGGGCACGAACCGTGCGAATCAAGAAAATATTTGATTCGCATGGTTCGTGCCCCATCCACGTAAAATTTTATATTTTTATATGTACTGTAATGTGAATGTGTTGTGTTCTTAAGATACTTTCGTGAATTCAATTAGATGTTAATGTAAACGAACCATAACTATGTAGTCCTAGTCCTAATAGATTAACCCCAAAATAGCATATCCAAATTATAAGAAAGCCTATAGACGCTACAATTGCCGAATTTTCACCTTGCGGGTTTATATTTGTTCGAGTATGTAAATAAATCACGAATACGATCCAAGTAATAAATGCCCAAGTTTCTTTTGGATCCCAATTCCAATAGGATCCCCAAGCTTCGTTAGCCCACACTGCTCCTGACAAAATACCTATGGTTAAAAATAAAAATCCTAGACTAATAATCCGATAACTCCAATAATCCAATTGTTGGATTAATTGAGATCTGTAATAATTCTTACCCGAAAAAAAAGAAGTAGTTTGTAAAAGATTGCTTCTTTTATTCATGTATTCAATTTCACCAACGAAAAACGGCTCTTTTGTTAAAAGAGTACTTTTACCAAGAATCTTTCTGTTTTTTCGAAATGTAATGACTACAAGTGCTACTGATAATAATGATCCACATAAAAGGGATGCATAGCCCAATATCATCATAGTTACGTGCATTAATAACCACTCGGATTGAAGAGCGGGTACTAATATTGAAGATTGGTGTATTTGAGTTAAAAGTCCGGAAGTAGCGAAGCCCTGGGTAAAAATAGCACTTGAACCGGTTATTGTGCTTAATAAATTTTTATTTTTTTTGAAATATGGAACTATATGAATAAGGGAGAAACACCACGAAAGGAATATTAATGATTCATATAAACCACTTAGTGGAAAATGACCCGAATAAATCCAACGTGTAACTAATAATCCTGTTATACAGGAAAAACAAACTATCAGACCCTTTTCAGATGAATCATACAGTTGTACGATTTCATCTACGCAAAAAAGGGGTATATTAAACGAATTGTAATTACGATTGAAACAATAGAAAGGGAAATATGAGTTAATATATGTTCTAAGGTTGAAAATATCATAAAAAAAAAAAAAAAGAAAAGTATCTTAAATGGAAATTGGGAGTTGAATTCATTATAGGATCTATTTCTCTTTTTTAGAAGATGACATGCCGCTACTCGGACTCGAACCGAGATGCTCTAGCACTGCTTCCTAAGAGCAGCGTGTCTACCAATTTCACCATAGCGGCTTGTCTTGAACTTATAATAGCTTATAAATAAACAATCGTCGAGATTGAAGAAGACAATTCAGTGCAATATTTTTTTTTTTTTTTTTTTCTGAAAAAAAATCAAATTAAAATAATAATACAAAAAAATAGGGGTTAGAAAGTTCGTTATTTTAGTTTAGGGTCTTAGCCTCTTGGGGTTTTTCGTGTATTTTATGTTCTCTTAGAATTGAACCCTTGTAACTTCTACCTCAAAAAATATTTTTGGTTTCCTTTTTTAATGAACTTTTTCTCATTTATTTTCTCATTTTTTGAATTTCAGAAATTTACCTTCTATATTTTTATTCTATACTATTTTCTATATAATTCTATATTTTATCTATATTCTATTTCTATATAGTAATTCATAGAAATATATAAAAAAGGTTAACTAAAGTTAAATTCAATCTATTACTTTCACTAAAAATGAAATTCAAATTAAAAAATTATCTCCTTTTTTATAGATAGAGAAAAGGGATAAAAATACAATTTTTTATTGTAACTCTAACAAATAAAGAGTTCGATGGGGAAAAAGTCCTCCCCATCTTGTAAATGATAAAATATACTAACAAAAAAAAAAAAGAAGGATAACCCCTTTTATCTTGTATTTATGTGTTTGTCAAACAAAACAGGGAAACTTTTATATTTTTAGAATTCAGTAAAAAGCTAAATATTTGTTAAATATAAAAGAGGGAACTTATTGCTATTTCATATTGATTAGTTTAACTCAATAGGAAATTTAAATTTTTGTAGCAAATAGGAAATGGTCAATTTTTTTTTCGATTTGATTCGGATTATTGAAATTTTTGATTACTATTACTTAATATACTTAATACTTAAATTACTTAATACTTAAATTACTTAATACTTAAATACTTAATTTGTTAATTTTTTGTTGCACAAAAAAACTTTTTAAATTCCCTGTAGAAAGAGATTTCCCTAACGAAAAAGCTTTTAATGCTGTCCAATATCCCTTCTTTTTCCAAATATTTTTCCGAATACGCTTTTTTGATGCAGAAATACGTTTTTTTGAACTGCCATTTAAGATAAAAAGGATTACTTATTGTTTTAGTTGGATGTGAAAGACATCTATTGTTGAAACCAAATCCTTCTTTTGTTTTTTTTTTTTCTATTTATTCTTATTAATACCCCTTTCGGAAAAAAAAAGCTAAGGAGGGGGAGATATATGAAAATCGCATTTAGAAAAAAATAGATTTCGTGTACTCTAAATACTAGAAATAGCGAAATGGAGACATACGAAGATATGTTATTTTTTTTTTTCCATAGAATCGCTGTAAATTTTTTTTATTCATTCGATTGATTACGATCTTTATTTTATATTCTTTCTCATTGAAGTTGATATCTGTAGAATCTGTTGCACCATAGGAATGATATTCTTTCTCATTAAAGCCTATATCTATAGAATCCGTTGTACCATAGGAATCAAATTAAATCTTAATAATAAATCTTAATAATAATAAAAAAAAAAAAAAAATTCAACTTTCCGTTTTCATTTTCTTTTTTATTAACCGGCCAAACGGGGGTAGCTTTAATTTGCAAATTGCAAAAAAAAATAATGAATTGCTCTGTTTTCGTTTTATATCATTTATACTATTTGACCAAATCTAACTTCTTGATTTGAATTGAATATTTGAAGTATTTATAATAAAAAAAAAAATAAAGATAAAGAAAGTTAAGAATAAGTAAATAAGTATAAGTAAAGTATAAGTAAAGTAAGTATAAGTAAAGTATAAGTAAAGTAAGTATAAGTAAAGTATAAGTAAAGTAAGTATAAGTAAAGTATAAGTAAAGTAAGAGGAAAGACTTCTAAATTTCTATTTAAATTAGTTTAACTTAGTTCATATCTTGACTTTTTTGACTCCTTTCAAACAGGTAAGACCCCGTTAATCAGAAACAATAAATTAGGAAATTCATAATTCAAAAAGCTTTTTATGCAACAGACATATCAATACGGGTGGCTCATACCCTTCATCCCACTTCCCGTTCCTATATTACTAGGGGTGGGACTTCTTATTTTTCCGACGGCAACGAAAAATTTTCGTCGCATGTGGGCTTTTCATAGTGTTTTATTGTTAAGTATAGTCATTATTTTTTCAATGAATCTGTCTATTCAGCAAATAAATAGCAATTCTAGCTATCAATATGTCTGGTCTTGGATCATTACTAATGATTTTTCTTTAGAATTCGGCTATTTGATAGATCCACTTACTTCTATTATGTCAATGTTAATAACTACCGTTGGAATTTTGGTTCTTATTTATAGTGATAATTATATGGCTCATGATCAAGGATATTTGAGATTTTTTGCTTATATGAGTTTTTTCTGTGGTTCCATGCTAGGATTAGTTACTAGTTCTAATTTGGTACAAATTTATATTTTTTGGGAATTGGTTGGAATGTGTTCCTATTTATTAATAGGATTTTGGTTCACACGACCACAAGCAGCAAATGCTTGCCAAAAAGCTTTTGTAACAAATCGTGTAGGGGATTTTGGTTTATTATTAGGAATTTTAGGTTTTTATTGGATAACGGGTAGTTTCGAATTTGAGGATTTATTCGAAATATTTAATGACTTAATTTCTAAAAACCAGGTCAATTTTTTATTTGTTACTTTGTGTGCTGTTCTGTTATTTGCTGGTGCCGTTGCTAAATCTGCACAATTTCCCCTTCATGTATGGCTGCCCGATGCTATGGAAGGGCCTACTCCGATTTCCGCTCTTATACACGCTGCTACTATGGTAGCGGCAGGAATTTTTCTTGTAGCTCGGCTTCTTCCTCTTTTCATAGTTATACCTTCCATAATGAATTTAATCTCGTTGATAGCAATAATAACTGTTTTATTAGGAGCTACGTTAGCTCTTGCTCAAAAAGATATTAAGAGAGGTTTAGCCTATTCTACAATGTCGCAATTGGGTTATATGATGTTAGCTCTTGGTATGGGGTCTTATCAAAGTGCTTTATTTCATTTGATTACTCATGCCTATTCCAAAGCATTGTTATTCTTAGGATCCGGATCCGTTATTCATTCAATGGAAGGGATTGTTGGCTATTCTCCCTATAAAAGTCAGAATATGATTCTTATGGGGGTTTAGAAAATTGTACCAATTACAAAATGCTTTTTTTCATATTTTTAAACCTTTCATCATTTTGAAAATCCCAACTTCCTTCCATTGAATGAATAACGGATCCGGATCCTAAGAATAACAATGCTTTGGAATAGGCATGAGTAATCAAATGAAATAAAGCACTTTGATAAGACCCCATACCAAGAGCTAACATCATATAACCCAATTGCGACATTGTAGAATAGGCTAAACCTCTCTTAATATCTTTTTGAGCAAGAGCTAACGTAGCTCCTAATAAAACAGTTATTATTGCTATCAACGAGATTAAATTCATTATGGAAGGTATAACTATGAAAAGAGGAAGAAGCCGAGCTACAAGAAAAATTCCTGCCGCTACCATAGTAGCAGCGTGTATAAGAGCGGAAATCGGAGTAGGCCCTTCCATAGCATCGGGCAGCCATACATGAAGGGGAAATTGTGCAGATTTAGCAACGGCACCAGCAAATAACAGAACAGCACACAAAGTAACAAATAAAAAATTGACCTGGTTTTTAGAAATTAAGTCATTAAATATTTCGAATAAATCCTCAAATTCGAAACTACCCGTTATCCAATAAAAACCTAAAATTCCTAATAATAAACCAAAATCCCCTACACGATTTGTTACAAAAGCTTTTTGGCAAGCATTTGCTGCTTGTGGTCGTGTGAACCAAAATCCTATTAATAAATAGGAACACATTCCAACCAATTCCCAAAAAATATAAATTTGTACCAAATTAGAACTAGTAACTAATCCTAGCATGGAACCACAGAAAAAACTCATATAAGCAAAAAACTCCAAATATCCTTGATCATGAGCCATATAATTATCACTATAAATAAGAACCAAAATTCCAACGGTAGTTATTAACATTGACATAATAGAAGTAAGTGGATCTATCAAATAGCCGAATTCTAAAGAAAAATCATTAGTAATGATCCAAGACCAGACATATTGATAGCTAGAATTGCTATTTATTTGCTGAATAGACAGATTCATTGAAAAAATAATGACTATACTTAACAATAAAACACTATGAAAAGCCCACATGCGACGAAAATTTTTCGTTGCCGTCGGAAAAATAAGAAGTCCCACCCCTAGTAATATAGGAACGGGAAGTGGGATGAAGGGTATGAGCCACCCGTATTGATATGTCTGTTGCATAAAAAGCTTTTTGAATTATGAATTTCCTAATTTATTGTTTCTGATTAACGGGGTCTTACCTGTTTGAAAGGAGTCAAAAAAAGTCAAGATATGAACTAAGTTAAACTAATTTAAATAGAAATTTAGAAGTCTTTCCTCTTACTTTACTTATACTTTACTTATACTTACTTTACTTATACTTTACTTATACTTACTTTACTTATACTTTACTTATACTTACTTTACTTATACTTTACTTATACTTATTTACTTATTCTTAACTTTCTTTATCTTTATTTTTTTTTTTATTATAAATACTTCAAATATTCAATTCAAATCAAGAAGTTAGATTTGGTCAAATAGTATAAATGATATAAAACGAAAACAGAGCAATTCATTATTTTTTTTTGCAATTTGCAAATTAAAGCTACCCCCTGTTTGGCCGGTTAATAAAAAAGAAAATGAAAACGGAAAGTTGAATTCTTTTTTTTTTTTTTATTATTAAGATTTATTATTAAGATTTAATTTGATTCCTATGGTACAACGGATTCTATAGATATAGGCTTTAATGAGAAAGAATATCATTCCTATGGTGCAACAGATTCTACAGATATCAACTTCAATGAGAAAGAATATAAAATAAAGATCGTAATCAATCGAATGAATAAAAAAAATTTACAGCGATTCTATGGAATAAAAAAAAAATAACATATCTTCGTATGTCTCCATTTCGCTATTTCTAGTATTTAGAGTACACGAAATCTATTTTTTTCTAAATGCGATTTTCATATATCTCCCCCCTCTAGCTTTCTTTTTCCGAAAGGGGTATTAATAAGAATAAATAGAATAAAAAAAAAACAAAAGAAGGATTTGGTTTCAACAATAGATGTCTTTCACATCCAACTAAAACAATAAGTAATCCTTTTTATCTTAAATGGCAGTTCCAAAAAAACGTATTTCTGCATCAAAAAAGCGTATTCGGAAAAATATTTGGAAAAAGAAGGGATATTGGACAGCATTAAAAGCTTTTTCGTTAGGGAAATCTCTTTCTACAGGAAATTCAAAAAGTTTTTTTGTGCAACAAAAAAATTAACAAATTAAGTATTTAAGTATTAAGTAATTTAAGTATTAAGTAATTTAAGTATTAAGTATATTAAGTAATAGTAATCAAAAATTTCAATAATCCGAATCAAATCGAAAAAAAAAAATTGACCATTTCCTATTTGCTACAAAAATTTAAATTTCCTATTGAGTTAAACTAATCAATATGAAATAGCAATAAGTTCCCCCTTTTATATTTAACAAATATTTAGCTTTTTACTGAATTCTAAAAATATAAAAGTTTCCCTGTTTTGTTTGACAAACACATAAATACAAGATAAAAGGGGTTATCCTTCTTTTTTTTTTTTGTTAGTATATTTTATCATTTACAAGATGGGGAGGACTTTTTCCCCATCGAACTCTTTATTTGTTAGAGTTACAATAAAAAATTGTATTTTTATCCCCTTTTCTCTATCTATAAAAAAGGAGATAATTTTTTAATTTGAATTTCATTTTTAGTGAAAGTAATAGATTGAATTTAACTTTAGTTAACCTTTTTTATATATTTCTATGAATTACTATATAGAAATAGAATATAGATAAAATATAGAATTATATAGAAAATAGTATAGAATAAAAATATAGAAGGTAAATTTCTGAAATTCAAAAAATGAGAAAATAAATGAGAAAAAGTTCATTAAAAAAGGAAACCAAAAATATTTTTTGAGGTAGAAGTTACAAGGGTTCAATTCTAAGAGAACATAAAATACACGAAAAACCCCAAGAGGCTAAGACCCTAAACTAAAATAACGAACTTTCTAACCCCTATTTTTTTGTATTATTTTTAATTTGATTTTTTTTCAGAAAAAAAAAAAAAAAAATATTGCACTGAATTGTCTTCTTCAATCTCGACGATTGTTTATTTATAAGCTATTATAAGTTCAAGACAAGCCGCTATGGTGAAATTGGTAGACACGCTGCTCTTAGGAAGCAGTGCTAGAGCATCTCGGTTCGAGTCCGAGTAGCGGCATGTCATCTTCTAAAAAAAGAGAAATAGATCCTATAATGAATTCAACTCCCAATTTCCATTTAAGATACTTTTCTTTTTTTTTTTTTTTTATGATATTTTCAACCTTAGAACATATATTAACTCATATTTCCCTTTCTATTGTTTCAATCGTAATTACAATTCGTTTAATAACCCTTTTTTTGCGTAGATGAAATCGTACAACTGTATGATTCATCTGAAAAGGGTCTGATAGTTTGTTTTTCCTGTATAACAGGATTATTAGTTACACGTTGGATTTATTCGGGTCATTTTCCACTAAGTGGTTTATATGAATCATTAATATTCCTTTCGTGGTGTTTCTCCCTTATTCATATAGTTCCATATTTCAAAAAAAATAAAAATTTATTAAGCACAATAACCGGTTCAAGTGCTATTTTTACCCAGGGCTTCGCTACTTCCGGACTTTTAACTCAAATACACCAATCTTCAATATTAGTACCCGCTCTTCAATCCGAGTGGTTATTAATGCACGTAACTATGATGATATTGGGCTATGCATCCCTTTTATGTGGATCATTATTATCAGTAGCACTTGTAGTCATTACATTTCGAAAAAACAGAAAGATTCTTGGTAAAAGTACTCTTTTAACAAAAGAGCCGTTTTTCGTTGGTGAAATTGAATACATGAATAAAAGAAGCAATCTTTTACAAACTACTTCTTTTTTTTCGGGTAAGAATTATTACAGATCTCAATTAATCCAACAATTGGATTATTGGAGTTATCGGATTATTAGTCTAGGATTTTTATTTTTAACCATAGGTATTTTGTCAGGAGCAGTGTGGGCTAACGAAGCTTGGGGATCCTATTGGAATTGGGATCCAAAAGAAACTTGGGCATTTATTACTTGGATCGTATTCGTGATTTATTTACATACTCGAACAAATATAAACCCGCAAGGTGAAAATTCGGCAATTGTAGCGTCTATAGGCTTTCTTATAATTTGGATATGCTATTTTGGGGTTAATCTATTAGGACTAGGACTACATAGTTATGGTTCGTTTACATTAACATCTAATTGAATTCACGAAAGTATCTTAAGAACACAACACATTCACATTACAGTACATATAAAAATATAAAATTTTACGTGAATGGGGCACGAACCATGCGAATCAAATATTTTCTTGATTCGCACGGTTCGTGCCCATATGGGGTTCAAATTCCTTTTTTTTTAGCTATAAATTTTAGTAATTTGCGAGAAGGAAAAGTTCTCTTTTTTCATTCTACAACTTTTTCATTGTAAATTAAAAATCATGAATAGAAAAAAACTATTTAGAAAAAGAATTAGATAGTATAACTTCAACCTTGTCAACCGATAGTGAAAGAACGAAATCCGGGTACATACCAATACCCAGTACAGGTAAAAAGAGGGAAATCGAAAGAAATAACTCTCGCGGTCCAGAATCAAAAAAAAAAAGAGTTTGGAACGTTAAAAAGCTTTTTCCAAAAAACCTCTGGCGGTGACATAGATAATGAATAAATAGGAGTTAATATGATTCCAATTGCCATTACAAAAATAATTAGTATTTTTGGGATTAAAAAATATTTGTGACTAGTAATTATTCCAAAAAATACTATCAATTCAGCAACAAAGCCACTCATACCCGGTAATGCAAGAGAAGCCATTGCAAAGCTACTAAACATGGTGAATATTTTTGGCATTGTGATAGCTATTCCGCCCATTTCGTCAAGATAAAGAAGGCGTGTTCTATCATAAGTTGTCCCTGCCAAGAAAAAAGTGCAGCACCAATAAATCCATGAGAGATTATTTGTAAAAGAGCTCCGTTGAGTCCTGTATCAGTTATAGAACCAATTCCGATAATTAGGAAACCCATATGAGATACAGAAGAATAGGCTATTCTTTTTTTTAAATTCCGTTGCCCAAGAGATGTTGAAGCTGCATAAATTATTTGGATTGCGCCTACTATCACTAACCAAGGGGAAAATAGATAATGGGCATGAGGTAATAATTCTATATTGATGCGAGCCAGTCCATACGCTCCCATTTTTAATAAGATTCCAGCTAGAAGCATACAAGTACTGTAATGTGCTTCTCCGTGGGTATCTGGTAACCACGTATGTAGAGGTATAATCGGCGATTTGACAGCAAAAGCAATAAAAAATCCAATATAAAATATTATTTCTAAGACCAAAGGATACGACTGATTTGCTGATGTTTCAAAACTTAATGTTGGTTGATTAGAACCATATAAACCTATACCCAGAACTCCCATTAGGAGAAAAATGGAGCCTCCTGCTGTGTACAAAATAAATTTAGTAGCCGAGTACAGACGTTTCTTTCCCCCCACATGGATAGAAGTAGATAAACGGGAATTAATTCTAACTCCCACATGATAAAAAAAGGGAAAAAGGTTGCGAGAAGAAAATAATCCTATTTGACCACTGTACATTGCTAACATCAGGAAATGAAATAATCGAGAATCTCGAGTAACAGGCCAAGCCGATAAAGTAGCTAAGGTGGTGATGAATCCCGTTAGTAAAATGGGTCCTATAGAAAGTCCATCTATTCCCAATCTCCAATGGAAATCAAAAAGGCGGATCCATTTATAATCCTCCAATAGTTGGATTAACGGATCGTCCGGTTGGAAATGATAACAGAATGTATACACCGTTAGAAGGAGTTCTAAAATACATATAGATATTGTATACCACCGAACGCACCCTATTTTAGGGGGGGGAAGGAAAAATAAGGCACCTGCAGATATTGGCAAAACAACATTTATTATCACCAACGAAAAAAATTTCGGGGAAAAGAAAGTTGGGCTTTGGGCGGGAGGGCCGGTGCTCAAAAATCAAAATATCTTGAGCACCGGTCTTGTCGGTAAAAAAAAAATAAAAAAAATGGATTATGGATTCAAGTAGAGTTTAGTGGAACGTATCAATAAGCTAGACCCATACTGCGAGTTGTTTCAGCCCCTAAATAAACCCGAACACTCAAGAAATCCGTTGGACAGGCGGATTCACATCTTTACAACCAACGCAGTCTTCTGTTCTTGGAGCCGAAGCAATTTGTTTAGCTTTACATCCGTCCCAAGGTATCATTTCTAATACATCGGTGGGGCAGGCTCGGACACATTGAGTACATCCTATACATGTATCATAAATCTTTACTGAATGTGACATCGGATCTATACATTTTTAAACGTCATAAATTTTCGACCTAGTAAGCTTATAAACAAATCCTATATTTAGATACCAGGTAAATCAACAAGTTATCAGAATTTTTCTAATCAATTTACTTCTGGACTGCTTTATTATAAAAGAAAGGGCCAAAATACTTTGATTTCTTATGTTTCTGTTTCTTTTGCAGAGAAGATTCTACCTTAAATTAAAATTTATTTAAGAATATTTGAATTCTTATGATTAATCCTACTTATTCAACAAATTCGATTGGTTAATACGAGTTGATTTTCGATTACGATAAATTGATGAAACAATAGCTGGCCCAATGGCTGCTTCCAGCGGCTGCAATGGCTATAACAAAAATTGAGAAAATATCTCCCTTAATTGACGATTATCAAAAAAATAAGAAAATGTTACAAAATTTATATTAACTGCATTCAATATAAGTTCAAGACACATAAGGGCTCTAACCATATTTCGACTTGTGATCAATCCATAGATACCCGTAGAAAATAAATAGGCACTCAAAACAAGTACATGTTCGAGCATCATTAAGCAACTCCTTAGCAATCTCATTAATTTCAATCTAAAAAACAATTCAATTGATTTGATTGAATCACATATAACAAGCATGGAATATTTTAACTGCTGATTTTTTATTGACGAGCTACAGCAATTGCACCGATTAAAGCAACTAAAAGAATTATTGAAATGAGTTCAAATGGAAGAAAAAAATCCGTTGATAAATGAATTCCAATTTGTTGACTATTGCTTATCAAATCTTGTTCTAGAACCTGGTTTGATCTTGTAGTCCAAATAATCCCGGTACCATGACGTATCTGGAATAGTAGTAATTAGTGAAAAAAAAGACTTGTACAAACCACTAAAGTAACCCCATCCCCAACAGTCCAAAGGCGAGAATCCTTGTAATATTCTGAATCACTCATGAACATCACAGCAAAAAGAATTAAAAACATTTACAGCCCCCTACGTAAATAAGTAGTTAAAGCGGCAGCTACAAAAATAAGAACTCAATAGAATATAGAATAAGGATATACAAACAAGAACCAATCCTAACGAAAAGGCCGAATAAATTGGATTCGTAAGTAATACTACTCCTAGACCTCCTAAGATCAGACCCGATCCCAGAAAGACTAAAAGAAAATCATGCATTGGCCCGGGTAAATCCATAAAAAAAAATAAATATTTCATGATTTTATTGACCTGACCAGGAAAAAAAAATAACTCCTTTTTAGAAGATTTTTTGTTTATGATACTTCCTAACTTAAACGTAATTAAATAAAAAAATTTGAACAGACGCGGGCGGGTTGATATATATGTGTTATTAGCCCTAATCATTCAATATCTGAAAAATTTTTTGAAAATTTTCAAATATATATAAATATATATATTACTCTAATATAAAATATAAATATAAACTTTATATATAGAAATACAATTTGGATCAAAAGTAAATGACAAGTTTAAACAACTTTTGAAAAGCCTTATCTTTAGAGATCCAACCTAAACCTGAATTTCATTTATTTATATTTAAAATGAATTTTAATATTAATATTATTAATATTAATTAATTATTATTGATTAAACATTAAATAATGACTTTTAATTTGAATTGTTAATTGGGGATTTTTTTGAATTGAGAGGTTTAAGTTTCAATATTTTATATTTTATTTATATTGAGGCGAATTCGAAATTGTGCGAATTGTGTAATCATCAATTACTGAC
>JAHSUH010000992.1:0-21097 GCA_025388415.1 Cynanchum wilfordii | reverse complement strand
GGGATTTGCGATGCTTGCCCAGAGAGTTTTTTAATTTGTAATATGGGATAAATTAATTAATAACGTGAATTGGATAAAGAAAGATCATATCTTTGCAGGTTTGAAACATAAATTTTAAGCAGTAAGCCATTGTTAGAAGTAAACTCAGCAAGTGTAGGCAAGGGCAGAGTTTTTTTTTTTTATTCTGCACATTGGGGAAGCTTTTTCTATAGGTTTAGTCTAGGTTCTTTTTGTAGTATAGTACTTGTCCACAATTTTCTACTTGGTCTTAGTTAATATCTTTTACATGATGATACAGCGTCTATTGTGTGTATTAAGATGTTAGGATGTTTTTTAAATGCCAATGGCCCTCTCCTAAAAATTCTTAATAAGTGGAGTGTTATGTCTTGAAAGTAGAGAAGTTATGCATCTGTTTTTTGAGCATTTTTGCTGCTTTGCGAACAATGTCAAGATAGGAGTGCTATTAGATATTTTATGATGTTAAATATTCACTCATTCAGATTGACTATTTCTTTGGGACAATTCTTCTAGAAATTAGCTTGGTTGGGTGAAGGAGAGACCTATGCACTTGTTTGCTTATAGAACAAATCACTTTAACCCTTTTTTTATGTAATAAAATAAAATATCGTATTCATTCTTTTTCTTAGGGGTAATATTCATAAAGCTGCAATCTTTCAAGTACAGTATCTTCCTTGTTCAACCCCAGTACAGGTAGTCAGAGAGTTATCATGAATTTTATTCTGATGTATTCTCACTTCTTTATTAGTAAGGATTAACATAGTGCAATGTAATGTAAGAGCAATTTTTATAATGGCATTTTGTGGAACTGAGGTGTACTGATGTTATGGACTGGCTCCATATTTCCCCAGTATTGAGAATCTGAGGATAATGTTGACACAAAACACTAGGAAGCTTTTTCTTTGAACTATCTCTATTCTGTAGCAGCTCAGCATAGAAGACAAGTGCATTATCACGGGATAACATTGGAGAAGCAAGTCAATTCTTTATATGCATGTACGTTCAATTATATGTGAGTAAAGAGGCAAGGTAACACAAAAAAGGAAATTGCTTCAGTAGCGAGAGATTGGAAAGCAATCTAAGCATGGGGAGAATACGAAGTTACATTTCTTGCTCTTCTTCACTGGAGTCTAATATGTACCAGGAACAGCTTGTGAGTAGTATGGTTCTGGAATTTGGACTGCAAAGCAAAAACCATGAGTAGCCCATGATAGTATTTGAGTGTTTGATCTCTTGTATAAGATATAAATGTCACCCGTTAAAAGAAAAGTGGGTTTATATTAGTGGACCATGAGTAGTGACTGAGAGAAGTCCACTTTGTCAAGTGAGAGTCTGTTGGATATTCCAAGTCACATATTGACAATGGAAACCAGAAGTCTCATCTGGAGGTTACTATGCTTATCTATAAGTCATATTCTACTTCACATCTGCAAGGTGAAGGTGCACTATTTGTGTACCATTAAGTCTTCACATATCTCTGTAGCACTTATAAAGAATTCCTGAGTCTAATTGATCTTGGGTAGTGTTGATTGTCCTTTTGCTGAAGCTTGCTATTGAAGACAACCAGTTTAGAAGTCTCCGGTTACCACTGAATTTCAATGAATTTGTTTAAGGCACTATGGAAGATGAGATAAGTGAGTAGATTTGATAGGAGGAACTGTTCTCTCCTTTTCCAGAACTTGAAATAACAGATAAGAATTTATCTATTTAATTAGTTAACATGTGTTCAGAACATCTAATGACATTCCCAAAAATTTCCAAAATCCTTGCAAATTTGTTTTCTAAACCTATGAGCTTTTTGGTTAACTTGAGTTGTTATTTGCTTCAAGATAAATCTTTTATATTTTCAATGCTTTATGTTCTGTGACATTATATTAGTTATCCATGTGCGTCTTGTTTATGCTTCTGCAGTGGATGCTCTTCGGAGAGTTGTTACAAGAATGGGTTCAACTCATTGGAAGTTCGATGCTGATTTTTGTAGAATTGAAATGGTTGGTCTGACACCTAAGCCTCCAAATGCAGCTGATAGTGATATTACTTGCGATTGCAACATTGAGAACACCACTGACTGCCACATTATAAAGATGTATAGTTTCCTCATCTCATAATAGTTTCGCCAGACTCCTTAACTGTTCTTTTATGTTATCTCTAGTTTTGGAGTATATGGTGTCTTATTGTTGTTCAATAATCAAACTTTCATTTCCCTCTACATTTGTTTTAGGGGTATTAATAAGACTTAGGCGGCAATCCTGAACTTCACCATTATAAGGGCTGCTTTTGTTAAAAACGTAACTAAATAACTTAGAAACCCTCCTTTTCCCTCTTGATTAGAAATTATAACATAGATCTTTTTGGTTTTAATATTTTATACAGGTATGTAATTATTTATTTACCTTCAAACTTTGAGGAGTTAATTTGAAAATTATGCAAATTTTGTTTGAAAGCTTTGCCTTATCTTGCAGATGATGTTTCTTCTGATAGAACCAAATGTAGTCAATGGAATATAATGTGCTCAATCATCTTATCACTAGCAACTACTTCATGACCTGGTTCTGACTAGTTTTCCTTTGATGCAGTACCCTAAAAAGTCATAATCTTCCTGGTATTCTGCCATCTGAGCTTGTGGATCTTCCATATATTCAGGAAATGTAAGATCCTTCCTGATTTTCCAGCATTAAATATCTCATTAAAAATAGTTTCACCTTTAGTCACTGAACGCCAGTATAATTATCATTATCAATGTATTAATAATACTTGATACATCCAGTGATTTGGCTTACAATTACCTCCATGGCACAATACCATCTGAATGGTCTTTGACACGGCTGAATTTTATGTAAGACTCTCTCTTCTAATCATAAATAAGATGAGTAATTGACTTACTTCAATGATTGCATGTAATGATGAACTTTGTTCCAGCTCAGTACTTGCCAATCGGTTATCAGGGGAAATTCCAAAAGCATTGGGGAATTTTACCAGTCTCACATACCTGTAAGTATCAAAACTCTCCTTTTCTTGATTGTTTCTGTTGTGGCACAAGCCCAGTAATGTGTTAAATACTTTGATCAATGACGAAATTTATGAGCCTTCATTACAGCATATTTTATTTCAGTTAGGAAAATGACAAAAACTATGGTTTGCTGCATCTTGTGAAAAGTTATCTCATTAAGTGCCAAAAGAAGGTATTCAGGCTGTACAAAGTGTGATGTTTTGCATGAGCTGATGCGTTGAATAACATTATTACTACATTTTCGATGATGAAGTATTAATTGCATTCTTTTGGCTTGTGTTGATCACATGTTTTGTATTTCTTACATTGTCAGTTTTGTTTTTATGTTCACGCTTTTAGGAAACACATGCATATTGTTGTGCTTTTAATTATTTTGTTGTTATTTTATTTTTTATTTTTTAAATTTTTTAATTTTTATTTTTTTTTTTTTAATCCAGGAACCTGGAGGCAAACCAATTTTCTGGAATGGTGCCTCCTGAACTAGGAAAATTAATGAACTTGCGATCCTTGTAAGATCTCTCTGATCTTTCCTACTTGTTTTCTGCTCCTAGAATTTGATTTTCCAACACTATAACTATTCTCATTAGTTCTCTATCTGGGATATGATACTGAAAAATCACAGGATTATGTCCTCCAATCAGTTATCGGGAAAGTTACCAACTGTATTTTCTGGATTACTAAATTTAACAGACTTGTAAGAATATTTAATGTCTTCTTCTGTTCACCATATTATGTATCCGTTTTGGGTATTATGTTTTAAAGCTATTCTCTTTCATTTGCAGTAGGATAAGTGACAACAACTTCAGTGGACCAATACCTGATATTATACAAAACTGGAAACAACTTGAAAGATTGTAAACTCTTTTTTCTTTTTCCCAGCTATATTATGATAAGGTTGAATATCGGGGTGAACAAAATTCTGAACTTATTGCCTCATTTTTTGTTGACACGTATCATTTTCTTTTGAGTTAAGAGAAATGCAAGCGTCTGGTCTGGAGGGACCTATTCCAGCAAGTATATCTCTTCTGAATAAGCTAAAGAAATTGTGAGTATAAATTTTAATGGTTTTTATTCTGACTTATAAACTATCTACTCTATTGCTGGTTACTTCTATATTTTGAAAATATTTTCGTGGCATCCATTCATCTTGCAGGAGAATCAGTGACATAAAAGGGCCGAGTCAGGGGTTTCCTGTACTCAGTAGTATGGGAGACATAGATATGTTGTATGTTTCATTGCTTTTAAGTCAGGATTTTTGGAAGTACTCCTGAGCTCTTTATATTTTGTAATGTGTATTATTTCTTTACTTAAGGATACTAAGGAACTGCAAGATCTCTGGAGAAGTTCCTGCCTACGTTTGGAAGATGAGATTTCTGGCTATGTTGTAAGAATACGTGCATACCCTTATTTAATCTCACTCTGTTAGTGAACACAAAAACATTATAGTCTAAATGCACACCTAGTAGTAAAATTTGTTTGACCAGACTCAAAATAACGCCTAGTATGGGAACTGAAGACCTGCATGGCATCTTCATTGCCTTGATTTTTATACAGAACTTGTACTTGGCATTCCTCACTTATTCTCAACAGATACCCATAAGTTTATCTGTTCTAATGTTAATATGACTGCTGAAATTTGATCCTTTTTTACTATAAAAGTAAGTCACTACAGAAATGTTCCTTTGGCTGACTAGTTGATAGAGTGGTTTTATCTAATTTCTGGAGAAAGAGCCTTGATGCAGCTGTTTGTGATGTTGCCTGTATCTATTAAAAAAATCTAGGAGAAAGTCCTCAAAGATATTGTGGTCATATCCTTGTTATGCATATATGAAATGTTTGTCAATCTCCTCCTGTTTCTCTTGCAATTTGAAGAGAAAAATGATTAAAACTATGATCTCGCTAAGAAGCTCTTATGTTTATTTATATTTTTCCCCCCTCTAATGACATTAACAGGGATGTCAGTTTCAATGAGTTAACTGGGTTAATTCCAGATGACTTCAGTTCAAGAAGTTCATTGAGATTTATGTGAGTTCAGAAATCTTGTGCGGTGTTAACAATGTTTCAATAGATTAATGAGAAAAATACTGATATTTATGGATAAGATATTCATGAGATTGATTTTTCTTTTTCTTTTTCTTTTTGTAGATTTTTAACAGGCAACAAGCTAAGTGGAAATGTTCCTCCCTCAATCTTGCAGAATGGAATCAACATGTAAGTGTACTGTTTACTACGAAACTCCTTATCAATTGGGATCATCTTTTACGATATAGGATACATATGATGGGTACATTCCAATAATAGTCTGTCATCCTTTACTTGCATACCTAAATTATTAAAATAATTTCTGAAGATCATGTATCATCATTATATCCAGTGACCTTTCCTACAATAATTTCACCTGGCAAGGGCCTGATCAACCTGCTTGTCGACAAAATATGTATGCTATCATCCCTTTTCCTTTTCCGTTTGAAACCTTGCAGTAAGTTGAAATATTTATTTTCCTCTCCACTGGACAGGAATTTGTATATAAACTTGTTCAGGAGCTCTTCAACAAATGACTACTTGTAAGTTTTTTTCATGACTTTTATGTTATTTTTTCTACTAGTAACTTTATATCCAATGTCTTTGGTTTTATAATAAGAAACTAAGAACAGTATGTATGCAAAGCATATGCATACACAGATATATTCTGCTGCTCTTGATTCTAATTGTTTTATTCTTCTATATTAACAGAAGAAATATTGTTCCATGTTCAAGGGATTTGACATGTTCTAACCGTAAGTATGCCCTTTTCTACTACTGCTTCATGATCGTCTTATCTGTGGTACTTGCTGATTTAGATTTAAATAATATAAACTGTGCAGACAGATGTTCTTTTCATGTTAATTCTGGTGGAAATGATTTGACTATAAAGGAAGGAAAAAGAAAAGTTATATATGAAGGAGATGCGGCAGTTGAAGGAGGTTCTGCGAAATCTTTTTGGAATACCGATAAGTATTGGGGATTTAGTAGCACCGGAGACTTCTTGGATGATTTTAATACCCAAAATACTCGTTATGTTGCTAATGTACCACCATCAACTGGCCTCCCTGAGATATACAGCACATCACGTCTTTCTCCTCTTTCACTTACTTATTTCTTTTACTGTCTGGAGAATGGGAACTACACTGTGAATCTGCATTTTGCTGAGATTCAATTTTCAAATGACAATACATACAGCAGTCTGGGAAGGCGAAATTTTGATATTTATATCCAGGTGGAAGGAACATGTTATGTTTGAATGAAAAAAACTTTATTGATTTATTTTTAAACGATCTCAATAATCCTGTTTTTCATCTCAGGATAAACTAGTAGCTGAAGATTTCAATATAGAAAGTAAGGCTGGTGGAGCTAAGAAGCCTTGGATTGAATCATTTGATGACATAGTAACTAATAATAACATCTTGGAGGTCAGATTTTACTGGACTAGCAAAGGGACCACAAGAATTCCAGCCAGAGGAATTTATGGACCTCTTGTATCAGCTATTTCTGTGAATCCAAGTAAGTCTTTAAACCACCTTATTTATTCAAAATGCGGATTCGGGCCTAATTTATAGACTAAAATCTCAAATTTAAAACATAACACACACATTATCATCAAATTTCTCAAACATGCAAAGCTTCATACATCCCCAATCAACAAAAAATAATATAAAATTTTATTCTTCTTTACAGTAATATTCAACGAATGAATTCCTATAATTTAAATAAAATATTTTAATACAAACAGAACTTCATGACTTATTATCTAAGGATTATTCTCCTCAAACTCATATTATATAAATAACATATAAAGAAGAAACTTTTCATTTTCAATTTAAATATCATAAATATATAAATAATAACTCTTAGAAACTTTATTAAAATATTTAAAACATCATTCAATAAATACAATCAGTGTAAAAAAAGAAACATAAAACATTTAGTAATATTATAGCTTTTGAATTAACCTCAAATTTTCAATACTTAAAAAAAAAAAAAAAAAAGGAGGATTTGATTCTTACTGTTTAATTTTGTCCACTACCTTCACCTTGATCCTTTATTTCTCTCTCTCTTTTTTTTTTTTTCTTAATTGCTATCATACTTAAAACTGATATAGGTTAGTTAATATCTATTTAGGTTAATACCTTTATCTATTTATTAATTTGTCTCTGATATTCTTCATACATTCTAATTTAACCAATAATAAATGATTAAATAACTTGATTAGAGACTTATTCTAATTGCCTAATTTGAATTGGTTATTACAATCATATATGAAATAATTGGTATAACCTGGTATAAGATTTTAAAGGGATACTTAATCATTACCTTCCAATTGACTAAAAGCCACAAGAAAACTAGAGAAATTAAGAAGACATATTCAAGAGGAAATCAATGGACATATTCCTTTGATTTAGAATCATACAGGTATTATAGCAAACTTGTTTATTACCACCCTTGTTTCAGAATGTCTCATTTCCGAGTGAAATGTTCTTTGGAAATGTAAGTTGTTTGACGAAATTTGTTAAGTATTAATTGACTTTATCCTTACTATTATGCCCTACTTCAATTTTCTTGGAAATTTGACTGAAGTTTTGTTTTTGTATTGTGTTTCTAATTCCTAGTTTGTGTTCAAAGTTTTGAAATAGAGGCGGTAATAAATTCTATACTTGTCACGTTTGGTTGAGTTTTGTTCTGCACAATGTTCTGAGGTGTTCAATTTAGTTGGCTCATAGTGGGGTTAGGTGGTAGATTTGGTTCTTTATGGATAAATGATGTTGTTCCATTTAGTTCTAGTCCATCATATGACATCTGTATATGCAAAGCTACTTGAATATGAGTTTTACAAGGCACAACATCCATACAGCTATTTGTGTGTCTTATTACTTGCAACTTCAATACTGCATGTTATGCTTCTCTTGATTATGGCTGGTGTTTGTAGAAATCTTGAATTCGATATTGATATTTAGTAATTAAGTATTACTCTCTGTATGTACGTGTGTATTTATGTGTATACATATCTTCAAAAAATATCACCATCTTCACAATGTTTCTTGTCACACTCAGCGTAATGTGTTTGATTTGCTCTCGTATGCAGACTTCAAGTCTTGTTCAAATGGTCAAAGGAAGAAGAATATAGCTATTTCAGTGACTGTAGGAGTTATAGCAGCTGTATGCATGACCATTCTTATGCTTGCTTTTCTTTGGCACAAAGGATTTCTACCAGGAAGGAAGAAGAAAGAAAAAGGTAAAGCACTTAAACATTTTTTATTATTTAAAAAAAGAAAAATGAGAAAAAGGATCCACATTTTCCTTTTGAGAATATCCCCTAAAATAGATAACAAATTCCAAGCGCTGCATATACATTAAAATCATGAAATTTGTAGGTTGTTTTTGTTCCCATGGAATGTTATTAAAGTAAGACCAGTAGTCTAAATCTTCTGTTAACAGATTTTGAAGTGCTGGGACTACAAATGGTTTCCTTTACTTTAAAACAACTTAAAACTGCTACAAACAACTTTGATAATGTAAACAAGATTGGAGAAGGTGGCTTTGGACCCGTTTACAGGGTATGCATCTGACTTGGGCTTTGATGATTTATGTAAATATACAATATTTTGTGTAATAAGATGATATATTTTGCAGGGTGTATTACAAGATAAAACTGTAATTGCAGTCAAGCAGCTCTCATCTAAATCAAGGCAAGGAAATCGAGAGTTCTTGAATGAGATTGGCTTAATTTCTTGTCTGCAGCACCCAAATCTTGTTAAGCTCCATGGATGTTGTGTAGAGAGTGATCAGTTAATGTTGGTATATGAGTATATGGAAAATAACAGCCTTGCCAATGCTTTGTTTGGTAAGTATAAATAATTAATCTTCAAAGTTTCTCATTTGGAAATCTATATTCTATGATTCTCAGTATCTCAAAAGTTGGGAACATATTATTTTTAGGTTCTGAGAACAGTCAACTGATGTTGGATTGGCCTACAAGATTCAGAATATCTATTGGCATTGCTAAAGGTTTAGCTTTTCTTCATGAGGAATCAAGACTGAAAATTGTTCATAGAGACATCAAAGCTACAAATGTGCTACTTGATAGAGATTTAAAACCAAAAATATCAGATTTTGGATTGGCTAGGCTTAATGAAGATGAGCGGACACATATTAGCACCAGAATTGCTGGAACGATGTAAGTCTTTTAGCTTCTTTACATTTTCGCTTGGCGAACTATATATACAAATTCTACCTTCTTGGATTCACAACATTTGTCGTTTGTCATTTGTGTTTTATTTTTTCTTGTAGAGGATATATGGCACCCGAATATGCTTTATGGGGATACTTGACCTACAAGGCAGATGTTTACAGTTATGGTGTTCTGGCTTTGGAAATTGTTAGTGGCAA
This sequence comes from Cynanchum wilfordii, assembly GCA_025388415.1. Taxonomy (NCBI): domain Eukaryota; kingdom Viridiplantae; phylum Streptophyta; class Magnoliopsida; order Gentianales; family Apocynaceae; genus Cynanchum; species Cynanchum wilfordii. The sequence continues at coordinate 11,646 of JAHSUH010000992.1, read as the reverse complement.
AAACAACAACAGTTACATGCCAAGTAGTGATTTCATTTGTCTTCTGGACTGGGTGGGTACACTATTATGATCCCTGATTTCTAATATTATATGTTCTCGTTGGAATTTGAATTTCTTACCTTGTATGCATATATATATGCATATTCTTGTGCTATACAGGCCTGTCACTTGCAACATAACGGAAACTTTGATGAGTTTCTTGATGAGAGATTGAATTTTCAAGTCAACAAGGAAGAATCAGAAAGATTAGTGAAAGTTTCAATCTTGTGTACAAATCCATCTCCATCGCTTCGGCCTAGTATGTCCGAGGTGGTGAGCATGCTTGAAGGACAGATGGCTATTCCAGATGTAATTCCACAAGCTGGTACTGTTAATGAAGATCTGAGGTTTAAAGCCATGAGAGATTTTCACAATGAACAGAAAAAGCAAAACCAGAGTCTAGGTTTCAGCAACATTACTCAAAGCTCAACAAGCATGATACAGACAGATATGGGTTCATCTTCTGCAGCATCTAATAACGATTTGTTTGAGATTAATCTGGAAAAAACTTCTAACTGAACTTTCTTATTGCTCTTTCTTGGTTGGGTTGTATGCAGCAGCTGCTCAAGGTGGGGGAAAAAACTAAACTTGAACTCTGATTACACAAAGAAAGAAACAAAGGAGACTTTGAAAACTTGCTTGCTCCACCATTAATGGACGAAACTGAAAGCTTTGTAATTCATACTCAGATTCCTTCCGTTGGTAGAGTTGATGAAAATTGTACAATTTAGAATTTTAGAAAGTCAACTGGTAAAATGCCTGAGACTTGTCACTCACGTGGAGCCACTCCTGTGTAATAGTCTAATTGTATTTATTTTATTAATTTTAAGAAAACTCAAGTGTTTTATTCTTTTTTGCTTGACAAAAAAAAATAATTCTAAGTGTATTGCAATTTTGACTACACAAATACCTTTTTTTTTACCGCATTTCTCATTTTATATGAATGCACAATAATATATGAAAATGGGTTAAGTAAATTTGGAGACAAGTTGACGGGCCAGACGTGACACGTCACACATCCTAATTAGAGGTAAAAGATACATATTACTAAAAAGTAATGGTGAAGCCATAATAATGGTTACACTTTTGTTAATACTCATGATGGAAAGAAATGCTTACTATTCAATCATCGTTTTAAGTTGTCACACCTCGAATTTGGACCTAACCCATAAGCTAAAATCTTAAATTTAAGACACAACACGTTACATCCTCAAATTTCTTAAGAATGCAAAGCCTCATACGGATAATCATAAAAAATAATACAAAATTCTTTTCTTTTCTTTTATTTTTTTCTTTACAATAATAAAAATATCTATAGAATCAACAAAGTCTTCCTTCAATATTCTACAATTCAATTCCTATGAAATAAATCAATTCTAATAATTTACAATATTCGCATACATGATTACAATAACTTATAGGAATATCACATCTACTAGCATATCTAATAACTTTGTCAACCAAAAACTCATTACCTAAATATCATTCTCCTTAGATTCATATTCACGCTCATCAATAGGTTATTTGTAAAAAGTGGAACAAGAGGGGAATGAGTATAAAACTCAATAAGCAAACTTTTCATTTCTTATTTGAATATCATTTAAAATAAATAATAACTTTTAAAAACTTTACCTTAAAAAAATTTAGAACATCATTCCATATATATATATATATAAACAGCTTTGAAATTAATCTAAAATATCAAATACATTTGAAAACAAACTAAGAATCCAATAGGACTTTAAAAAAAAAAAAAATTCAAATATTAAATACTCTAAAAATAATCCAATCATTCCAAATGTACTTACATTCCAAATGTGTGTTCATAATCTGATCAGGAAGGAGGCGGCCAAACTAGAAAAACTAGAATTTGCAAGCAAAGATAAATTATCAATCAACTTCTGATCAAATATATAAAACAATTTAGGATGCTTAAACTTAAATTATTCAATTTACCTTTATCAGCAGAACAATTCAATTACTGCAAACCTTGAACACAAATTTCCCTCAAAGAAATTTACCGATCATCATCCTTGAAAAAAGTAAAACCTAGAGAAGAAAAAAGTAAAAGAGAGAGAACATAAAACCTAGAGGGAAGAGCCGTTTATCGGTCTCCATACTTTGACCATCTACAAAGTTGTTTTTGAATTAAATTATTATAGTTAAGTTAATTAGTGTATCATATGTTAGGCTCGGCTTATATAAATTAAATAAAATGATATAAAATTATTAAAAAAAAAGAAAAAGAAAGAAAAAAAAACCAATTTACATATATAATAAAAAAGAAAAATGTGTATATAAAGTTTCATATTACAAGCTTTATTATATGTACAACAATGTAAAAGAAATAATATTCCATAATTTATAGAAAATTATATTACTAATGTATATATTACACACCAAGTTTTGTATTTTTCAAAGAAAATAATTATCATTATTAATTATTTTACGAATTACTATTTTTTTTTTAATTTAGGACTCCATTTATATTAATAAGATATTAAAATTATTAAATATTTTAAATTTAAAATTAAATTATATAATAAAATTTAAGATTTCTCTTTCATTAATTTTTTAGTTAATTATTTTATTTTATTTTAAATTTAGTTCCTTCCATGATTCCACAGTTAACATTATGCATGAAACATAAAAGAAATTTAAAAAAACTATCAAATTTGGCTATGGTAATCTTTCATAGCAATATTATTATATTTTATGACATCCACTTCATCATCTTTGAATAAGATTTTGTTCCTAAACATGGTTGGCCAAAGCTATGTGGCGTCTGCTTCATATTGGAGGGAGAGGGCAGGGGTTAAGATGAGGATTTACTGCAAGCAAAAAGAAATAGTTAGTACATAGGATAGTCATTAATTCTCAGTGAGAATTCAATTAGTTTTAAGTATCCATTGTATATTGAGTAGCAGCAACTTGAGAAATTCAGCAGAATCCAAAATTCTTCCAAATTCCAATCACACATGGCTCATACTTTCCTAGGAACTGCTTAATTTGCTTCTTCAGGCTGCAATAAAAATATCAGAAACTATTGGCCGAACAAATATATGCATAACTTACAGCATCCTCAATTGCTTTAAGCATTGAAAATCGTCAATTCCTATCTCCATATCTTGCACTCTTTTCTGGAGATATAAAGGTATGATTTTCTTGGGAAGGAAGCTCACAGTTCCTGACCATATTTTCCTGGGGTGATGTGCAAACTCTGTAAGAGAAACTAGTTTCAGTATGAACTGCATGTAAGTGAACATCTTGATCCTTACACACAGAGAAACCTTTATTTGGTAGAAACCAAACACATTACTTCCAATGGTCACACCAATCCCTAATACCTAGAAAGACATAAAGTTAGTCCGACAAAGGATTTCTCAAGTCACATAAGCCTAAATTGATCACTTGACAAAAATCTTGCAGACATATTGCTTATTCTATTAAGTTATTGGAATTGACCAGCAATTAAGTATTTACACTACTCAAAATTTTCCTAGAAGTAATAGTTTCTAGGTAACCTGTTTGTAGATCACCAAGGCACCAAAAGGTATTGTTGGAAGCAAAACTTATTCAACAAGTGTGTCCCATGTGACCTCGACCGCTTCATTTTGAGCTCAGAGCATTGCCAGTTCCCCCACAACCTGCATTTCACCAAGACATAGACATGAAAAACTTCTCTTCAACCATTTCTCTATTTCAACAGATAACTTGGAAATTATTTAGCAACTTGAAAAGACACTGTCCTCTCTAGCTAGTATCACATGCTGAATTGTGATGTTAGAATCACAATTAACAAAAAAAAAAAAAAAAAAAAAGTTAAGAGCTAACATTCTTTTTCCTTTTGATTGCAATTTTCTTAGGTATAAAACAAAACAAAACTAATATGTCTAGTGAATATTTAACTTATGAAATCCAGGAAACATGTTAATCTTCAAAATCTTATGATCAGCATATCCATATAAATTCAAATAGAATGACATGTCACAACCACTAAAAGACAAATTTCTAATCAGATGTTCTTGAATATCTTAAATAGAATAAAGAAGCAATATTTTGGCATCATAATTACTATTAGTTAGAAATAATACTTGCAAGCCACATTGCAATTGCTATCCCTCAGATTTCTCTTGTTTTACTCAATTTATTATTTGTGTACTGTGAGTGGCATATCAAGCATTATTAACCTTGATAGGAAGCCAAACATCCTAGTGAAATCTAGAAAGCATATCAAGCATGTCATCTTCGTTGTGGGATGGGAAATTAGTATTTCACTACACAACAATCCATACATATTTAGATCATCAACCTTCCTTAGATGTAAGTGATGTCGGGCTATTAATAATGTCTTGTACTAAACCTTTAGGAAATATATCTTCGACTAGCCCATGCATTTCAACCTGTTGCAATGCTAGCATGAGACAAGTTCACATATATTAACCTGTTGAAATCCATGAAAACCTTCCCTGCAAAGTCATCATGTTATCTATGGGTAGAAAGTGCTTTCTTAGTTTTGATTTCATTTGTTCCAAGGTTATATTGTGACCCCTTTCGCCATTGAATTTGCAATAGCAACCAACTTAAGTAAGATTTTAAACCTTAAACATAACGACTTAACCAAGAGAATAGGAAACCACTCTTAAATTAAATTATAAATCACTTAGAAAACAAATAACTAAAGAAAACTAGGAAAAAGAAACTTTATGCATTCTAGAATCCTGTATCAAACATGATGGTGACATATTTGATGTTAACACCCATTTAATTATACTGATGTTGCTGCTGACATATGCAACGTTTCTTTATGAACATTAAAAAAAAATTCCAAGGATTGTTTCAATCCTTCTGAAAATTTCTAAATCTAAATGCAGTATCCATTTTTTAATCAAATCCTAACACAAAAAAAGAAAATTCTTTTTTAACATTATCAAGAAATCAAATGAATCAAAGGGAAGAAAGATGATGATGATTGGTGGTGGTATACAATACTAACCATAAGCCATTGAGAAAGACAACTTTTTATCCTCAATCAGAACCGATTCCTTCCTTAATTTTACCAATTCTGCAATATGGCACAAACAACACAATAGAACATAAAAGGAAATTAATTAACAACCTTATTTACGTTGATGTTGTTGCAGACATCAACATCAAAAAAAAAAAAAAAAAAAAAATTATCTTGATCCTATTATCTTCTGATGTATAAGTAGCATGTAATTGTTATTTGTGAACATTAAAAAATTTCCAAGAAAATTGTTTCAATCCTTATGAAAATTTCTAAATCTAAATGCATAAATATATATAGGTGTGTGTGTCCATTTTTTAATGAAATCCTAAACACAAAGAAAGGAAATATATACACTACAATGGAGAATCTTGGGGATCTTCAGGGTAGAAGAAAATATATGAATCAAAAGGGATGAAAGATGAGTGTGTAATCTCTTTTGGTTGTATAATCTCTAATTAATACAAGGTTATATATATCACTTCCTTCTTTGCCCACCTTTAAAACCCGAACCAATAAATAAAAAAAAAAAAAAAAAACACCAGCAAACTAAATTTACTTCATTATATAATTATTTGCAATGCACCAACACCAGAATATCTCCAGTTTTTTTTTCTTCTTTGAATAGCTCTATTCTATACTTATCTTATTAGCATTACTCATTTTTCTTTAGTGAGGGACAAATTCTCTGAAAAGTCAGCAAAAGTAAACTGTTTTGATAAAGCTTTGATTACATGGTGTTCTTCAAACTAGGAGTACACGTAAACAAAGCAAAGAGAATCAAACATCCTCTACAAGTTCAATTTTTTTTCCCCCTTTTTTCTTCTGTTTCCTTACATTTGTTAGCTTAAGGATACCTGAAAACAATTCAAATGCCACTTAGGCCAAAAACATGTACACATATATGAAAGATGTTTAATATTAAATATCATCCCAGTCAAATATTAAAAATAGAACCTGGTAGAGAAATAAGAAGCCATGGATTTTGCTTCAATTGTAGCTGATGAGATGGTAAGATGTAGATCCGGCAGACGCCTTTGAATCTGAGTTGCCAAATATGGTAGTTCACTATCAGCATAGACCACTAAAGCATGACACTTATACTTCATCATCAAGGATACCTTTTTCAGGAGACCTAATGAAATGATGCCAAACAATGATGTTACCACTACGCATAGAAAAATAGTTATCATTTTAAAGAAAACTCTATTGAAAGTGGAGATATTAGTCATCCAATAAAATTTTAGTGACTGATTTAAAATACTAAAATGAAAGAATTAAGCTTTCCAAGTAGTTCATCTTCAAAGCACGTAAAGAATTTCCAAGATATGAAGTTATGGCTGACACAAACGAGGGTTTTTCTGAAATGCAACTCACAAGTTATGCTCAGAAAACTCTATCTGAAAATGGAGATATTAGTCATCCAATAAAATTCATGATTTAAATATCGAAAAGAAGAATAATTTTAAACAATAAGTCATGCTTTGGCAAATAAAAACAATTAGACTTACTCATGACCACAGAGGGTATCGACATAAGCGAATCGTGGATTTAATTGAACTGCTTGCTTGATCTTTTTGCAATTGTGTTTTTATACCTGTATGGCCATTGGTGAAAATATAGAAAGGAACAAAATATAGAAAGACTAAAAAAAAGACAGAAAAGAAGCATCACCCAAAACTGTAACTACATCTTAAGCAACACCTGTAACCAATCATCAATTAAGAAATTGTATTACCTGCAACCAAGAAATTTTCTTAACATCTAGGGAATTAAACATAATAATTATAACAATTTATGACTTATCTTGATATCGATATTGATATGCTAATAGATGAACTACTTACAAAAGAATGTAAAGAACTGGCTGAAAATTTCTGGTTCAGTGCCTAAGAGAATGAAGGGGCACTAAGGAAAAAGATAATGTTAAAAGACAAAGAAAGAATTCAACGGAGAAAATATTAAAAATTAATAATAAGCAAGAGTTCATGAAAGGTATGGGAAGTAAAGCTAAAAAAATGCAAAGGAAACAATGAATAGACGAAAATAGCTAAAAGAAGGTTTGACAATAAAATCAAGGATCAAACCTTTGCATAATAAATAGAAAAAATTAGACAACATTAATTATCACTTTTAAGTAAACTTAAAGATTTAGAACCTTGATGAATGTTCCACATGAATCCCTCCCATCAGTGTTCAAATTGTTCCCAAAGGCCAAAACTTTTAGTCTTTATCAAAAAAATAAAATAGAATAAATAAATTGGAAGAACTATTGAAGGAAATCTATATGCTGAAACTAATAGAGAGAGGTACAATTTAATAACTTAACATCATGCTTCTGAAATCTGAATGGTGCTCTAAATTTATCTAATGGCATGTTTGGCTCCAGTAGTATAACATCAAACAATGTTAGTCTAAAACACATTTCACAAATATATTTTTTGGAAAATAAACCTTACCAAGAATTTATTGAATCATCAAACACAAATAAAAGAACATAAAAGTTAAAAAAGGAGACAAAAAAGTTACAAATATTTTGGTTTCTGCAGTCTTAGCAGGTTTGTGAGAAACTTGCATGTTGTTTCTTTATATCAGTTCACAGAGAGAAAAATATATTTTTCTCTTCTAAATTGAAACAATGTATCTATCATTTTCAAGGAATGTGATGACACCCCGTATTGATCATCTCCCTTGGTAATGCTGAATAAACTATCATCCATCTAAAGGTATTAATATAATTTATACCAGAATAATATGAAATACTCAATAAAAGAGACATTGCAACTTCCTAAAATAACACTAACCTCCTTAGTCATACAATTCTAGATCATATGATTAATTTTAGGATGCCCTGACCGTTTTCACTCTCCGAAATATCAATAAAAAGCATCAATACTAATAAATGGATAATAAGATAATAAGAAGGATGGAGACACAAAAGATGGAATATGACTCATTTAATTATCTTTATAAATGAAAAGAACAAATGTGAAGCCAGACAAGGAACAAGGGAAATAAAAATATTATAATTGATAGATCCTCCAGTAAAAACGAAAATTCCCAAGTTCGGAGCAAAGCTTACACTAACAATAGAAGCAAGGATGGACCTTAACCCCTAAGTTTGGTAATGCAAGGCACAATTCAAAAAATATATATGTCTTATATATGTTAATTATATTTTTCTAAAATTATTTTAATATCATGTACTTAATTTATTCTATTATTTAACACTACAAATTTGTATTTTCTAAAAGTGAGTGACAAGTAAAAGAAAAATTGTTAATGATGTAAGATTGAAAAGAGGACTACTTAGGTAATAGAGTTTGGTTGTTTGGGTAGAGAGAAGGAAAAGAGGGAGTGATGGAAGACACCTCCACTTCACAAAATCCTCTCTCCCCAAAAGTGGAGAGAAATAGGGATAGACGAAGGGGGAACTATAGGTAAATATGAGAAAAAGGCCATGCACATATAAAATATTAAAAAAAGAATTTGTATTGACCAATTTATTCAGCAAAAATAATCAAAGTTCAAAACATAGTTTTGTAGATTATGTTTGTATTATTCCTCCTCTAATCTCTCAAGTGGGAAAAAGAATACTTCTTTTCTTTTCTTTCTGAACAATATTTTACACAAATCATACCACCTTATCTTTTTTTTTCTTTTCAATTCTAACTTATGCTCTCTCTTCTTTCCCCTCCTCTTCTAAACTCCCAAACTAGGCATTACACATGCCTGCACACAGAATTAAAATTTTCTCCATAAAGCAAACATTTCAAAGGAAATTAAACCATACAGATTTTGGAATCGTATAGTGCATATTTTGTTCAGAAGCTTTCCCAACCATAGGATGATTTTGATCAGTATCGACAAGAACAACAACAATAATAAAGCATATTTTCAGGGAGGGAAAACTAAAAGGAATAGGAGGGAGGTCCACGTTATTAAATCTTCTTCTTCATTGAAATATGATATAGAATAAAGAAAACTTACACAGATCATAGTTGTAGAATTTATTGATATACATGAATAGGAAAGGTTGAGAACCTGAATAAAGGAAGTCCTTCCCATTGCATCTAAACCCATGCTTCACAAGAGTTTCACTATAGAAAGAGGCAACTGTCACAGTAAACCTAGGACAAGAATGCATCCTTTAAAAAGCGGTCAAACGTAAGTAGAATTTCGTTTGACTTTTACTACTACCACTTTAGATTTCTCATACTTTATCTTCGAAATAACAAGTTTTTTAATTACCTTTTAAACGTTTAATGCTCAAAAGTAGTTAAATCACATTAAAATGAATCAAATATAATGATTGTATCCTTTAAAAAGTGGTCAAACGTAAGCATAATTTTGTTTGACTTTTTACAACTTTAGATTTCTTGTACTTTATATTCTAAATAACAAGTTCTTTCATTACCTTTTAAACGTTTAATGCTCAAAAGTAGCTAAATCACATTAAAATGAATCACATATAATGATTGTATCCTTTAAAAAGCGGTCAAACGTAAGTAGAATTTAGTTTGACTTTTACTACTACCACTTTAGATTTTTAATACTTTATCTTGGAAATAACAAGTTCTTTGACTACCTTTAAACGTTTAATGATCAAAAGTAATTTAATTACATGAAAATGAATCAAATATATAGATTGTATATTTTAAAGAGCTGTCAAACATAAGTAGAATTTGGTTTGAGTTTTAACACTACCACTTTTGATTTCTCATACTTTATCTTCGACATAACAAGGTCTTTGATTACCTTTTATACGTTTAATGTTCAAAACTAGTTAAATCAAATGAAAATGAATCAAATATAATGATTGTATTTTTTAGGGTAAACCCTCCAAGTTGCACTTAAACTTTTCCAACTTCTCAAATTTAGCACCTGTACTTTTTTTTTCTCTTTTTTTGCACTCCAACTTTAAAAACTCTCTTATTTTGCCCTTCCGTCCAAAAATTCCGTCAGACTTCATTTTCTGTCCATTTTTCAGGGGTATTTCGGTCTTTTCACCTTAGAAATATTTTAAAAAAACTTTAATTTTTATTATTTAGGGGGTATTTTGGTCTTTTCACCTTACAAATATTTCATTATAAACAATTTTAATTTTTTGCGCTCAACGGGAGTCGAACCCACGTCCTCACGTATGATAAACTTGCATCTCACCACTAAGCTAAGTGTCATTATTTGTTAATATTTGACATAATTTAAATATATAGTTAACCTCCTCACTTTACTTTTTTTTTTGAAATGAGTTTCATGTTTTTATTATTCCACTTCTTCTTCTCCTATTCCTCCTCCTCAACACCACCTCCCACCACCATTATCACAACTCACTTTCAATTTACTTTCCAGTGTCAACCATTTTTTTTTTTTTTAGATGGGTTTTCCATTTCTACAATTCCCCTTATTCTTCTCCTCGCCACCACCTCCGACCACCATTACCGACATTATCTTCTCCTCGTTTTCTCCCAAAAATACAAAATTGGTTGATTGTTCAAGCTTTCTTGAAAGGAGAAGAAAAAAGCAGCCATGTGAGGAAGTGAATGAGCTTTGGTCAAGACAATTTCTGGGTCGATTTCTTCATCCTCCTATCCTCATATCCCTACTTTATTCGATGAAAATGGTTGGAGAATTAGAATCTCAAATCTGGAAATTTGGGGTGATAAGGAGGAGGAAGAGGAGAAGAAGAAGGGGAAGAGTAGAAATGAGAAACCCTTCTAAAAAAACATAAAATTCGTTGACGGTGGGAAGAAATTGAAAGAGAGTTGTGATAATGGTGGTGGGAGGTGGTGTTGAGGAGGAGGAATAGGAGAAGAAGAAGTGGAATAATAAAAAAATGAAACTCATTTCAAAAAAAAAAAAAAAGGTGAGGAGGTTAACTATATATTTAAATTATGTCAAATATTAACAAACAATGACATTTAGTTTAGTGGTGAGATGTGAGTCAACCACGCTTGAGGACGTGGGTTCTACTCCCGCTGAGCGCAAAAAATTAAAATTTTTTATAATGAAATATTTATAAGGTGAAAAGACCAAAGTACCCCTAAATAAAAATTAAAGATTTTTTAAAATATTTCTAAGGTGAAAAGACCGAAATACCCCTGAAAAATGGACGGAAAATGAAGTCTGACAGAATTTTTGGACGGAAGGGCAAAATAAGGGAGTTTTTAAAGTTGGAGTGCAAAAAAAGTGAAAAAAAAAGTACAGGTGCTAAATTTGAGAAGTTGGAAAAGTTTAAGTGCAACTTGGAGGGTTTACCCTATTTTTTAAAAAGCGGTCAAAGAATTTTGTTTGACTTTTAACAGTACAACTTTAGATTTCTTATATTTTATCTTCGAAATAAAAAGTTTTTTTATAACGTTTTAAACGTTTAATGTTCAAAAGTAGTTATATCACATTAAAATGAATCAAATATAATGATTGTATCCTTTGAAGAGCGGTCAAACATACGTAGAATTACCACTTTAGATTTGTTATACTTTATCTTAGAAATAACAAGTTCTTTGATTACCAAAAGTAGTTAAATCTCATTAAAATGAATTATCTATAATGAATGCATCCTTTAAAAAGCGGTCAAACGTAAGTAGAATTTAGTTTGA
>JAHSUH010000991.1:12500-16967 GCA_025388415.1 Cynanchum wilfordii | reverse complement strand
TTATTAAACGAATTGTAATTACGATTGAAACAATAGAAAGGGAAATATGAGTTAATATATGTTCTAAGGTTGAAAATATAAAAAAAAAAAAAAGAAAAGTCTTAAATGGAAATTGGGAGTTGAATTCATTATAGATCTATTTCCTTTTAGAAGATGACATGCCGCTACGGACTCGAACCGAGATGCTAGCACTGCTTCCTAAGAGCAGCGTGTCTACCAATCACCATAAGCGGCTTGTCTTGAACTTATAATAGCTTATAAATAACATCGTCGAGATTGAAGAAGACACCAGTGCAATATTTTTTTTTTTTTTTTTTTGTAAAAAAATCAAATAAAATAATACAAAAAAAGGGGGTTAGAAAGTTCGTTATTTTAGTTTAGGGTCTTAGCCTGGGGTTTTTCGTGTATTTTATGTTCCCTTAGAATTGAACCCTTGTAACCTACCGAAAAAATATTTTTGGTTTCCTTTTTAATGAACTTTTCTCATTTATTTTCCATTTTTGAATTTCAGAAATTTACCTTCTATATTTTATTCTATACTATTTTCTATATAATCTATATTTTATCTATATTCTATTTCTATATAGTAATTCATAGAAATATATAAAAAGGTTAACTAAAGTTAAATTCAATCTATTACTTTCACTAAAAAGAAATTCAAATTAAAAAATTATCTCCTTTTTATAGATAGAGAAAAGGGGGTAAAAATACAATTTTTTATTGTAACTCTAACAAATAAAGAGTTCGATGGGGAAAAAGTCCTCCCCATCTTGTAAATGATAAAATATACTAACAAAAAAAAAGGAGGGATAACCCCTTTTATCTTGTATTTATGTGTTTGTCAAACAAAACAGGAAAACTTTTATATTTTTAGAATTCAGTAAAAGCTAAATATTTGTTAAATATAAAAGAGGGAACTTATTGCTATTTCATATTGATTAGTTTAACTCAATAGGAAATTTAAATTTTGTAGCAAATAGGAAATGGTCAATTTTTTTTTTCGATTTGATTCGGATTATTGAAATTTTTGATTACTATTACTTAATATACTTAATACTTAAATTACTTAATACTTAAATTACTTAATACTTAAATACTTAATTTTTATTTTTTGTTGCACAAAAACTTTTGAATTTCCTGTAGAAAGAGATTTCCTAACGAAAAGCTTTTAATGCCGTCAATATCCCTTCTTTTTCCAAATATTTTTCCGAATACGCTTTTTTTGATGCAGAAATACGTTTTTTTGGAACTGCCATTTAAGATAAAAAGGATTACTTATTGTTTTAGTTGGATGTGAAAGACATCTATTGTTGAAACCAAATCCTTCTTTGGTTTTTTTTTTATTCTATTTATTCTTATTAATCCCCTTTCGGAAAAAGAAAGCTAGGAGGGGGGAGATATATGAAAATCGCATTTATGAAAAAAATAGATTTCGTGTACTCTAAATACTAGAAATAGCGAAATGGAGACATACGAAGATATGTTATTTTTTTTTTTCCATAGAATCGCTGCAAATTTTTTTATTCATTCGATTGATTACGATCTTTATTTTATATTCTTCTCTCATTGAAGTTGATATCTGTAGAATCTGTTGCACCATAGGAATGATATTCTTTCCATTAAAGCCTATATCTATAGAATCCGTTGTACCATAGGAATCAAATTAAATCTTAATAATAAATCTTAATAATAATAAAAAAAAAAAATCAACTTTCCGTTTTCATTTTCTTTTTTATAACCGGCCAAACGGGGGGAGCTTTATTTGCAAATTGCAAAAAAAATAATGAATTGCTCTGTTTTCGTTTTATATCATTTATACTATTTGACCAAATCTAACTTCTGATTTGAATTGAATATTTGAAGTATTTATAATAAAAAAAAAATAAAGATAAAGAAAGTTAAGAATAAGTAAATAAGTATAAGTAAAGTATAAGTAAAGTAAGTATAAGTAAAGTATAAGTAAAGTAAGTATAAGTAAAGTATAAGTAAAGTAAGTATAAGTAAAGTATAAGTAAAGTAAGAGGAAAGACTTCTAAATTTCTATTTAAATTAGTTTAACTTAGTTCATATCTTGACTTTTTTGACTCTTTCAAACAGGTAAGACCCGTTAATCAGAAACAATAAATTAGGAAATTCATAATTAAAAAGCTTTTTATGCAACAGACATATCAATCGGGTGGCTCATACCTCATCCCACTTCCCGTTCCTATATTACTAGGGGGGGACTTCTTTTTTTCCGACGGCAACGAAAAATTTTCGTCGCATGCGGGCTTTTCATAGTGTTTTATTGTTAAGTATAGTCATTATTTTTTCAATGAATCTGTCTATTCAGCAAATAAATAGCAATTCTAGCTATCAATATGTCTGGTCTTGGATCATTACTAATGATTTTTCTTTAGAATTCGGCTATTTGATAGATCCACTTACTTCTATTATGTCAATGTTAATAACTACCGTTGGAATTTTGGTTCTTATTTATAGTGATAATTATATGGCTCATGATCAAGGATATTTGAGATTTTTTGCTTATATGAGTTTTTCTGTGGTTCCATGCTAGGATTAGTTACTAGTTCTAATTTGGTACAAATTTATATTTTTTGGGAATTGGTTGGAATGTGCTCCTATTTATTAATAGGATTTTGGTTCACACGACCACAAGCAGCAAATGCTTGCCAAAAAGCTTTTGTAACAAATCGTGTAGGGGATTTTGGTTTATTATTAGGAATTTTAGGTTTTTATTGATAACGGGTAGTTTCGAATTTGAGGATTTATTCGAAATATTTAATGACTTAATTTCTAAAACCAGGTCAATTTTTTATTTGTTACTTTGTGTGCTGTTCTGTTATTTGCCGGTGCCGTTGCTAAATCTGCACAATTTCCCTTCATGGGCTGCCCGATGCTATGGAAGGGCCTACCCGATTTCCGCCTTATACACGCTGCTACTATGGTAGCGGCAGGAATTTTTTGTAGCTCGGCTTCTTCCTCTTTCATAGTTATACCTTCCATAATGAATTTAATCTCGTTGATAGCAATAATAACTGTTTTATTAGGAGCTACGTTAGCTCTTGCTCAAAAGGATATTAAGAGAGGTTTAGCCTATTCTACAATGTCGCAATTGGGTTATATGATGTTAGCTCTTGGTATGGGGTCTTATCAAAGTGCTTTATTTCATTTGATTACTCATGCCTATTCCAAAGCATTGTTATTCTTAGGATCCGGATCCGTTATTCATTCAATGGAAGGGATTGTTGGCTATTCTCCCTATAAAAGTCAGAATATGATTCTTATGGGAGGTTTAAGAAAATATGTACCAATTACAAAAAAGCGCTTTTTTTAGGTACACTTTCGGGGTGTTCCGCCTTGGCTTGTTTTTGGTCCAAAGATGAAATTCTTAATGATACTTGGTTGTATTCGACGATTTTCGCAATAATAGCCTGGGTTACGCAGGATTAACCGCATTTTATATGTTTCGGATATATTTACTTACTTTTGAGGGACATTTAAATGTTTATTTTCAAAATTATAGTGGCAAAAAAAAACTACCTTTCTATTCAATATCTCTATGGGGTAGGACAGTTTCAAAAGGAATTTAATCAAAATGTTCGTTTATTAGCAATGACTGATGATAAAAGTTATTACTTTTTTTCAAAAAACATATCGAATTGATGATAATGATAGGAATATAACACAACCATATATTACTATTCCTCTTTTGAGAATAAAAAGCTTGATTCCTATCCCTACGAATCAGACAATAATATGCTATTTCCTCTCCTTGTATTGGGCCTATTTACTTTGTCGTTGGGTTTATAAGAATTCCTTTCAATCAAGAGGGAGGCAATGGTGATATATTATCTAAATGGGTAACTCCGTCGATAAATCTTTTGCATAAAACGTCTACAAATTTGACGGATTGGTCTGAATTTTTCAAAGATGCAATTTTTTCAGTGAGTATAGGTTATTTAGGAATATTTATAGCGTCTTTTTTATATAAATCCCCTATTCCTCCTTACTAAATTTGGATTTAATTAATTCAGCTGTTAAAGGGGCCCCCCCTTTGGCAGAAAATGCTAAATGGCATATATAGTTGGTCAGATAATCGCGCTTATATAGATTCTTTTTATAAAACATTCTTAACCGGGGCATTAGAGAATTGTCTAAAGTAACTCATTGTTTTGATCGTCGAGTAATTGATGGAATTACAAATGCAGTTGGTTTTCTTAGTTTCTTATAGGCGAACTTATCAAATATGTAGGCGGAGGTCGGACTCTTCTTATCTTTCTACTATTTAGCGTATGTATTTATTTGTTTTTTAATATTTTTTATTACTTTTATTACTTAAGTAAGAAGTAATATTCAAAATAAGTAAGAAGTAATATTAAAATTAAGTAAGAAGTAATATTACAAAACAAATAAATACAGTACTTATAAACGATTATTATAAGAATTTGGACAACTATTGAAAAG
>JAHSUH010000991.1:0-7500 GCA_025388415.1 Cynanchum wilfordii | reverse complement strand
TTAATATTACTTACTTATTTTGAATATTACTTTTACTTAAGTAATAAAAGTAATAAAAAAATTTAAAAACAAATAAATACATACGCTAAATAGTAGAAAAGATAAGAAGAGATCCGACCTCCGCCTACATATTTGATAAGTTCGCCTATAAAGAAACTAAGAAAACCAACTGCATTTGTAATTCCATCAATTACTCGACGATCAAAACAATGAGTTACTTTAGACAATTCTCTAATGCCCCCGGTTAAGAATGTTTTATAAAAAGAATCTATATAAGCGCGATTATCTGACCAACTATATATGCCATTTAGCATTTTCTGCCAAAGAGGGCCCCGGGGGCCCCTTTAACAGCTGAATTAATTAAATCCAAATTTAGTAAGGAGGAATAGGGGATTTATATAAAAAAGACGCTATAAATATTCCTAAATAACCTATACTCACTGAAAAAATTGCATCTTTGAAAAATTCAGACCAATCCGTCAAATTTGTAGACGTTTTATGCAAAAGATTTATCGACGGAGTTACCCATTTAGATAATATATCACCATTGCCTCCTCTTGATTGAAAGGAATTCTTATAAACCCAACGAACAAAGTAAATAGGCCCAATACAAGGAGAGGAAATAGCATATTATTGTCTGATTCGTAAGGATAGGAATCAAGCTTTTTTTTCTCAAAAAGGGGAATAGTAATATATGGTTGTGTTATATTCCTATCATTATCATCAATTCGATATGTTTTTTTTGAAAAAAGGAATAACTTTTATCATCAGTCATTGCTAATAAACGAACATTTTGATTAATTCTTTTGAAACTGTCCTACCCCATAGAGATATTGAATAGAAAGGTAGTTTTTGTTTGCCACTATAATTTTGAAAATAAACATTTAAATGTCCCTCAAAAGTAAGTAAATATATCCGAAACATATAAAATGCGGTTAATCCTGCAGTAACCCAGGCTATTATTGCGAAAATCGTCGAATACAACCAAGTATCATTAAGAATTTCATCTTTGGACCAAAAACAAGCCAAAGGCGGAATACCACAAAGAGAGAGTGTACCTAATAAAAAAGATTTTTTGTAATTGGTACATATTTTCTTAAACCTCCCATAAGAATCATATTCTGACTTTTATAGGGAGAATAGCCAACAATCCCTTCCATTGAATGAATAACGGATCCGGATCCTAAGAATAACAATGCTTTGGAATAGGCATGAGTAATCAAATGAAATAAAGCACTTTGATAAGACCCCATACCAAGAGCTAACATCATATAACCCAATTGCGACATTGTAGAATAGGCTAAACCTCTCTTAATATCTTTTTGAGCAAGAGCTAACGTAGCTCCTAATAAAACAGTTATTATTGCTATCAACGAGATTAAATTCATTATGGAAGGTATAACTATGAAAAGAGGAAGAAGCCGAGCTACAAGAAAATTCCTGCCGCTACCATAGTAGCAGCGTGTATAAGAGCGGAAATCGGAGTAGGCCCTTCCATAGCATCGGGCAGCCATACATGAAGGGGAAATTGTGCAGATTTAGCAACGGCACCAGCAAATAACAGAACAGCACACAAAGTAACAAATAAAAAAATTGACCTGGTTTTTAGAAATTAAGTCATTAAATATTTCGAATAAATCCTCAAATTCGAAACTACCCGTTATCCAATAAAAACCTAAAATTCCTAATAATAAACCAAAATCCCCTACACGATTTGTTACAAAAGCTTTTTGGCAAGCATTTGCTGCTTGTGGTCGTGTGAACCAAAATCCTATTAATAAATAGGAACACATTCCAACCAATTCCCAAAAAAAATAAATTTGTACCAAATTAGAACTAGTAACTAATCCTAGCATGGAACCACAGAAAAAACTCATATAAGCAAAAAATCTCAAATATCCTTGATCATGAGCCATATAATTATCACTATAAATAAGAACCAAAATTCCAACGGTAGTTATTAACATTGACATAATAGAAGTAAGTGGATCTATCAAATAGCCGAATTCTAAAGAAAAATCATTAGTAATGATCCAAGACCAGACATATTGATAGCTAGAATTGCTATTTATTTGCTGAATAGACAGATTCATTGAAAAAATAATGACTATACTTAACAATAAAACACTATGAAAAGCCCACATGCGACGAAAATTTTTCGTTGCCGTCGGAAAAAAAGGAAGTCCCACCCCTAGTAATATAGGAACGGGAAGTGGGATGAAGGGTATGAGCCACCCGTATTGATATGTCTGTTGCATAAAAAGCTTTTTGAATTATGAATTTCCTAATTTATTGTTTCTGATTAACGGGGTCTTACCTGTTTGAAAGGAGTCAAAAAAAGTCAAGATATGAACTAAGTTAAACTAATTTAAATAGAAATTTAGAAGTCTTTCCTCTTACTTTACTTATACTTTACTTATACTTACTTTACTTATACTTTACTTATACTTACTTTACTTATACTTTACTTATACTTACTTTACTTATACTTTACTTATACTTATTTACTTATTCTTAACTTTCTTTATCTTTATTTTTTTTTTTATTATAAATACTTCAAATATTCAATTCAAATCAAGAAGTTAGATTTGGTCAAATAGTATAAATGATATAAAACGAAAACAGAGCAATTCATTATTTTTTTTTTGCAATTTGCAAATTAAAGCTACCCCCGTTTGGCCGGTTAATAAAAAAGAAAATGAAAACGGAAAGTTGAATTCTTTTTTTTTTTTTTAATTATTAAGATTTATTATTAAGATTTAATTTGATTCCTATGGTACAACGGATTCTATAGATATAGGCTTTAATGAGAAAGAATATCATTCCTATGGTGCAACAGATTCTACAGATATCAACTTCAATGAGAAAGAATATAAAATAAAGATCGTAATCAATCGAATGAATAAAAAAAATTTACAGCGATTCTATGGAATAAAAAAAAATAACATATCTTCGTATGTCTCCATTTCGCTATTTCTAGTATTTAGAGTACACGAAATCTATTTTTTTTAAAATGCGATTTTCATATATCTCCCCCCCTTAGCTTTCTTTTTTCCGAAAGGGGTATTAATAAGAATAAATAGAATAAAAAAAAAACAAGAGAAGGATTTGGTTTCAACAATAGATGTCTTTCACATCCAACTAAAACAATAAGTAATCCTTTTTATCTTAAATGGCAGTTCCAAAAAAACGTATTTCTGCATCAAAAAGCGTATTCGGAAAAATATTTGGAAAAAGAAGGGATATTGGACAGCATTAAAAGCTTTTTCGTTAGGGAAATCTCTTTCTACAGGAAATTAAAAAAGTTTTTTTGTGCAACAAAAAAATTAACAAATTAAGTATTTAAGTATTAAGTAATTTAAGTATTAAGTAATTTAAGTATTAAGTATATTAAGTAATAGTAATCAAAA
Source organism: Cynanchum wilfordii (assembly GCA_025388415.1). Classification (NCBI taxonomy): domain Eukaryota; kingdom Viridiplantae; phylum Streptophyta; class Magnoliopsida; order Gentianales; family Apocynaceae; genus Cynanchum; species Cynanchum wilfordii. The sequence continues at coordinate 4,090 of JAHSUH010000991.1, read as the reverse complement.
ATTTCAATAATCCGAATCAAATCGAAAAAAAAATTGAACCATTTCCTATTTGCTACAAAATTTAAATTTCCTATTGAGTTAAACTAATCAATATGAAATAGCAATAAGTTCCCTCTTTTATATTTAACAAATATTTAGCTTTTTACTGAATTCTAAAAATATAAAAGTTTCCCTGTTTTGTTTGACAAACACATAAATACAAGATAAAAGGGGGTTATCCTTCTTTTTTTTTTTTGTTAGTATATTTTATCATTTACAAGATGGGGAGGACTTTTTCCCCATCGAACTCTTTATTTGTTAGAGTTACAATAAAAAATGTATTTTTATCCCCTTTTCTCTATCTATAAAAAAGAGGAGATAATTTTTTAATTTGAATTTCATTTTTAGTGAAAGTAATAGATTGAATTTAACTTTAGTTAACCTTTTTTATATATTTCTATGAATTACTATATAGAAATAGAATATAGATAAAATATAGAATTATATAGAAAATAGTATAGAATAAAAATATAGAAGGTAAATTTCTGAAATTCAAAAAATGAGAAAATAAATGAGAAAAAGTTCATTAAAAAAGGAAACCCAAAAATTTTTTTTGAGGTAGAAGTTACAAGGGTTCAATTCTAAGAGAACATAAAATACACGAAAAACCCCAAGAGGCTAAGACCCTAAACTAAAATAACGAACTTTCTAACCCCTATTTTTTTGTATTATTTTTAATTTGTTTTTTTTTCAAAAAAAAAAAAAAAAAAAAATATTGCACTGAATTGTCTTCTTCAATCTCGACGATTGTTTATTTATAAGCTATTATAAGTTCAAGACAAGCCGCTATGGTGAAATTGGTAGACACGCTGCTCTTAGGAAGCAGTGCTAGAGCATCTCGGTTCGAGTCCGAGTAGCGGCATGTCATCTTCTAAAAAAAGAGAAATAGATCCTATAATGAATTCAACTCCCCAATTTCCATTTAAGATACTTTTCTTTTTTTTTTTTTTTTTATGATATTTTCAACCTTAGAACATATATTAACTCATATTTCCCTTTCTATTGTTTCAATCGTAATTACAATTCGTTTAATAACCCTTTTTTTCGTAGATGAAATCGTACAACTGTATGATTCATCTGAAAAGGGTCTGATAGTTTGTTTTTCCTGTATAACAGGATTATTAGTTACACGTTGGATTTATTCGGGTCATTTTCCACTAAGTGGTTTATATGAATCATTAATATTCCTTTCGTGGTGTTTCTCCCTTATTCATATAGTTCCATATTTCAAAAAAAATAAAAATTTATTAAGCACAATAACCGGTTCAAGTGCTATTTTTACCCAGGGCTTCGCTACTTCCGGACTTTTAACTCAAATACACCAATCTTCAATATTAGTACCCGCTCTTCAATCCGAGTGGTTATTAATGCACGTAACTATGATGATATTGGGCTATGCATCCCTTTATGTGGATCATTATTATCAGTAGCACTTGTAGTCATTACATTTCGAAAAAACAGAAAGATTCTTGGTAAAAGTACTTTTTTAACAAAAGAGCCGTTTTTCGTTGGTGAAATTGAATACATGAATAAAAGAAGCAATCTTTTACAAACTACTTCTTTTTTTCGGGTAAGAATTATTACAGATCTCAATTAATCCAACAATTGGATTATTGGAGTTATCGGATTATTAGTCTAGGATTTTAATTTTTAACCATAGGTATTTTGTCAGGAGCAGTGTGGGCTAACGAAGCTTGGGGATCCTATTGGAATTGGGATCCAAAAGAAACTTGGGCATTTATTACTTGGATCGTATTCGTGATTTATTTACATACTCGAACAAATATAAACCCGCAAGGTGAAAATTCGGCAATTGTAGCGTCTATAGGCTTTCTTATAATTTGGATATGCTATTTTGGGGTTAATCTATTAGGACTAGGACTACATAGTTATGGTTCGTTTACATTAACATCTAATTGAATTCACGAAAGTATCTTAAGAACACAACACATTCACATTACAGTACATATAAAAATATAAAATTTTACGTGAATGGGGCACGAACCATGCGAATCAAATATTTTCTTGATTCGCACGGTTCGTGCCCATATGGGGTTCAAATTCTTTTTTTTTTAGCTATAAATTTTAGTAATTTGCGAGAAGGAAAAGTTCTCTTTTTTTCATTCTACAACTTTTTCAATTGTAAATTAAAAATCATGAATAGAAAAAACCATTTAGAAAAAGAATTAGATAGTATAACTTCAACCTTGTCAACCGATAGTGAAAGAACGAAATCCGGGTACATACCAATACCCAGTACAGGTAAAAAGAGGGAAATCGAAAGAAATAACTCTCGCGGTCCAGAATCAAAAAAATAAGAGTTTGGAACGTTAAAAAGCTTATATCCATAAAACATCTGACGTGACATAGATAATGAATAAATAGGAGTTAATATGATTCCAATTGCCATTACAAAAATAATTAGTATTTTTGGCATTAAAAAATATTTGTGACTAGTAATTATTCCAAAAAATACTATCAATTCAGCAACAAAGCCACTCATACCCGGTAATGCAAGAGAAGCCATTGCAAAGCTACTAAACATGGTGAATATTTTTGGCATTGTGATAGCTATTCCGCCCATTTCGTCAAGATAAAGAAGGCGTGTTCTATCATAAGTTGTCCCTGCCAAGAAAAAAAGTGCAGCACCAATAAATCCATGAGAGATTATTTGTAAAAGAGCTCCGTTGAGTCCTGTATCAGTTATAGAACCAATTCCGATAATTAGGAAACCCATATGAGATACAGAAGAATAGGCTATTCTTTTTTTTTAAATTCCGTTGCCCAAGAGATGTTGAAGCTGCATAAATTATTTGGATTGCGCCTACTATCACTAACCAAGGGGAAAATAGATAATGGGCATGAGGTAATAATTCTATATTGATGCGAGCCAGTCCATACGCTCCCATTTTTAATAAGATTCCAGCTAGAAGCATACAAGTACTGTAATGTGCTTCTCCGTGGGTATCTGGTAACCACGTATGTAGAGGTATAATCGGCGATTTGACAGCAAAAGCAATAAAAAAACAAATATAAAATATTATTTCTAAGACCAAAGGATACGACTGATTTGCTGATGTTTCAAAACTTAATGTTGGTTGATTAGAACCATATAAACCTATACCCAGAACTCCCATTAGGAGAAAAATGGAGCCTCCTGCTGTGTACAAAATAAATTTAGTAGCCGAGTACAGACGTTTCTTTCCCCCACATGGATAGAAGTAGATAAACGGGAATTAATTCTAACTCCCACATGATAAAAAAAGGGAAAAGGTTGCGAGAAGAAAATAATCCTATTTGACCACTGTACATTGCTAACATCAGGAAATGAAATAATCGAGAATCTCGAGTAACAGGCCAAGCCGATAAAGTAGCTAAGGTGGTGATGAATCCCGTTAGTAAAATGGGTCCTATAGAAAGTCCATCTATTCCCAATCTCCAATGGAAATCAAAAAGGCGGATCCATTTATAATCCTCCAATAGTTGGATTAACGGATCGTCCGGTTGGAAATGATAACAGAATGTATACACCGTTAGAAGGAGTTCTAAAATACATATAGATATTGTATACCACCGAACGACCCTATTTCCTATGGGGGAGAAAGAAAATTAAGGAACCTGCAGATATTGGCAAAACTACAATTATTGTTAACCAAGGAAAAAAATTCGTGGTAAAGACAAGATGCGCTTAGATTAGAAAGACCGGTGCTCAAAAATCAAAATATCTTGAGCACCGGTCTTGTCGGTAAAAAAAAAAATAAAATAAAATGGATTATGGATTCAAGTAGAGTTTAGTGGAACGTATCAATAAGCTAGACCCATACTGCGAGTTGTTTCAGCCCCTAAATAAACCCGAACACTCAAGAAATCCGTTGGACAGGCGGATTCACATCTTTTACAACCAACGCAGTCTTCTGTTCTTGGAGCCGAAGCAATTTGTTTAGCTTTACATCCGTCCCAAGGTATCATTTCTAATACATCGGTGGGGCAGGCTCGGACACATTGAGTACATCCTATACATGTATCATAAATCTTTACTGAATGTGACATC
>JAHSUH010000989.1:0-41109 GCA_025388415.1 Cynanchum wilfordii | reverse complement strand
CTGTGTAAAATGACTATTTTACCCCTGTTTCGGTTATCTATAAATTATAGGATTTTTACCATATTTTAGAGGTTGGATTAGGCTATTGTTACTCTGCCATTTTAATTGTAAAGGTTTGGTAAGAACTTAGAGAGAGATCTATACTTTGATTTTACAATTTTCTAAGAGATCACTCTCTACTTGTTGTAGTATTGAATATCTTGGGATTAATTAGGTAGGTTTGCCTCGATCCGTAAGGAAATCTACTGAATCTATTCTTGGGTATTTGGACTACACAAATTGAAGATCCAAGTTGAAGAAACAAAGAAGAATCAAGAGAAGAAGTTGAAGAGGAAGAAGGTTTAATGTCTATGTTTCACTTTCTCCTTTTTTTCTATTATTCCTTGTTATTCTTTGTAATTTGTTAACCAACCTTAGGAACTCTCATTTATACATTTCTTATAGGTAGATTTGGTTGGTTTTATTTTACAATTTACTTGAGATATTGTGATATTCTTGGATTGAATGATTGTAGTTTTTTTAATTTGAATTGCAATTTCATTGATGGCTTTAGATCTGAATTTTATCTTTAGTACAAGCTTTGATTTGAGATTGTGGTTCCGGATTTACACTAATTGTTAGACCGGACCTTGGATATACGATTAGTGCCAAGTTAATGTGATTAGTTTCCTATTGATGGACCGGACCTTGGATGATTGATAGAAAATCTGTCACGCCCCAACTTCGGGCCTAATTTAAAAATTAAAAAATCCCAAATCTGATGACGTAACACGGCTACATCCTCTAAGTTATGAACCAAAGAATGCAAAGCCTCGAAACAATCTCAATAAAATACGTCAAAAATTCCTCAATAAAAATACTTAACTCAAAAATTTCAGAAATATACATAATTCACAGAAATAATATCTTACAAACATAACTATTCGACTATGAAAAATCAAATCCAATATCCAAAAACTCATAACTCCAACCCACTAGATAGAAAAATCCAAATGCACAAGATGATCTCATAGGTCTATCAAAACCTGCAAAAGCAATTAAACGTAGGTGGTATGAGCTTATAAAGCCCAGTAAGGGGCATTTAAGATCATATTCAAAATTATGAGAAATCTTTCAAAACATAACGGATAAAATCATTTTAACAAATACTTTTCAATCTGAACTGAAAAATCAAACTTCCCACATTACTTTCAAAACAGAACAGAAAGGATAAAAATCCCAAATCATATTACTTATTCTTTTCAATGGGCTCAAGAAGCATAGTCATTCGTTGGTTTAATCGAAATCGATCCTAGCTGTTTATCCCGCTAGGTAGGCCAGAACTTATAACAGTGGAGCTTTTTCACCATGTTCAATGGGTTCAGAACTTATAAATTTGGAACATGTTCCCCCAACTCAATTCTAATTAACTTGAGCCAAAACTTTTCTTTTCTTCAGTTTACTTTTTCGGGATGGCTTTTCGAAACTTTAATCAAACAAAAATATTTTCGAAAAGATAAACTTGATATCAAAAACTAATATCTAAAAAAAAAACAGCATCTTTTATCTTTTTATCAAAATCGAAAATCATAAAACTATATTATTTTATCAAAATCGAAAATCAGAAAACTATATCTTTTATAAAAAAATAGAGGATAGAAAACTATTTTTTTAATCAAAACTTAAAATCAGAATACTAAATCTTTCTAAAATCAGAAAACCAAATCTTTTAATAAATCGTAAAATCAGAAAATTAAAACAAAAAAGAATAACTTTTGAGAAAATATAAATTTATCATATAAATAAATTTTTTGGAAAACTTGAAAATCTTCACATTAAAATAATAATAAATAACTTTTAAGAAAATCAAACTTTTGAGAAAAGAAAAAGAAAATAAAGAAGAGATAAGTTAACAAAATCTAAATTTTTATAATAAAATAATATATTAATATTTAAGGACAAAATCAATTTCAAAATCACTCATACGTACTGTAATTTGATTTCAAGAAGGAAAGTCGAAAAATATAATATTCTAAAAAAAACAATCTTTCGTAAAATACAATTCAATAAAATCAATTTTCGTAAATTAACATACCCGAAAAACATAATCTTTTTGAAAACAGATGAAAACGAAAGGGTTTAAAACAGCTGAAAAAGATCAAACCACTTACCTTTGTCATCGAAATTATCAAAATCCACAACCTTCGATAATCCAAATTGCGAAATGATTCTTTACCTAAAATTATTCAAGGCTTAATACAAATTTAAGAACTTAATAAATTCAATCGCAAGCTTAATTGTGTCTTAAACTTACATATCATTCTAAATCAAAGAATTAAATATACAATCGATATTACTAACCTTAATCGTAATTGACAATACAATTTCTCCAATCCCAAAATCTCCACGTTGGTTCTTCTTATTACCCGTTTCTCAAAATACCAGAGAGGTGTTAAACTCTCTCTTAAATTATATCTCTTAAGGTTTCAAGGTATATAAAGAATACATAACATAATAAATTGCACAATAGATCCTCAAATATTTAAGTATCTAAATAAGACCCTAAACTTTATCAAATTACAAAATCACCCTTGTCAATTTGGTCATGGGTATCACAAAATCTATTTGTATTAACATTCAAGTGTTCTTAATCTAGGAATTTCTTGCCACGATCCGTATGGAAGAAATTCTACTTTAGACTTGAATTTGGTGGAGCTATGATACTAGATCCAAGATTATCCTATTCTTGGTATTTTGTATCCTCTTATCTCACCTATATTTTACTAAGAATTCCTCCCAACTTTTTTACTTGGTTTGTTCTTTACAATGTTCATTTACTTTGCTTTCTAGGATTTAGAATTCAATCCTATCATTCTTGATAAAGGTTGGATTACTTGATGATTGATTCATACTTCCAAATCATATCCATAATTGATTTAATTATATTTTCCACACTAAAAATTAATAGACGTCTTGGGGAAAATGATTTTATAAATATTAAAATCTGAATACTACCTTTATTTACTAAACTATTTCGATAGGTTCTCTGCCTAGTTGAGTTTATTTTCTTAGTGACAATTCTATTTTAATCTTGAGAATTCCTATTATTTTTAGTACTATTTTATTCTATTATTTATATTATTTTTATATATAAATAAAACTCACATCATTACTCCTGAAGGGAATTGAATGCCCGGTGCCCTAAGGTCCTTTGTGATCTAGGAGCCACCAGAGTAATATCCGCTACATGGGTAGTTAAAGTTAACATGGTTACGTGAACAGTATTACCCATTGCGGTGTTCTGTCTTTCTATTGCTAGTATTTCAAGTGTTTTCTGTAGAAGACCTATTCTGGTGTCTGTTGCATTACATGTTGGGGTCTTCTAAAGTACTATTTATCCTATTAAAGTGACTTGTCTCTTATCTTTTTGTTTATTCAAGCTTCAATCTGGTTAAAAAAATTTTCAAGAATTGCACACTATGCATTTGCAAGAAAAAAAAAAGTATATCTCAACTAAGATATCTACCTTCTTTTATGCAATATGTGAAGGAAAAACATTATTTTGGTTTTTTCACATTGTATGCTTTAAATTAATGTTATGGAGTTACCAGTTTTTTCTGAGAATTTCAGTGCATTGATGCCCGAGTCATCACATATTTTATACAATGCTAATGTTCTTGAGAATGAGCCTTATGATCTCTAGTGTTTCATGTCCTAGTTGGTGTTTGTGAATGATGTGATGTTGATATTCATCATGTTCTGATAGTTTTGAAGTTAAAGGCCTCTATGTTTTTCAATTCTTTGATCCCTTTCCTGGAATTCCAACCTCCCATCCACCTCCACCCAAAGAAAAAAAAAAAAGGGAAAAAATTACTGCTTATTGCTACAAGATATGAAGTTTAAATAACTGCACCACCTTATCTTAAGAGGCCATCAATTGAAAAGCTTTACATGTTACTTGAAATCCTTCATAGAAGCTACTTTTAGGGATCTTATTCACATAAAGGCAACTCAATAATGTGAATTCTTTTTATCACTCTACTTTGCAAATTATTGTTTCACTTTGTGTGAAAGTATAAATTATTTTGGGGGTTATGTTTATATATATGCTATTTCACCAAAAGATGATTTGATAACCACTTTGGTTAAATGTATTACCTGAAATAATACAACTTTATATGCTTATATTACATTCATGTTACTTATGGTGGCCTGATGTTTGAGCTTGGGAAAGAGGAAAACAAGAAAAGAAAAAAGGCTTCCGATAATAAATTAATTGTTTTCTAGGCTCAAGAATAATATGAATTAAATGGAAGAATGAATAATTGTACTAAGCACTACTATGACAGAAAATGAGAATTAGTTTTGTGATCAGCTGAAAGATGAAGGGTGTATTGGTAGGGATAATCAAGAGATTAAAATCTTCCTAACTCTTGGTGTCCCATTGTCTATTTCACTGTTGTTGCCTCAATTTTGTTGACATTCTTTTGGTTAAAAAATTTGATGCATTATTAGCAGTTGGATTTAGAAAAAACATTTGCTTTGAGATTGATTGGGGAAATTTGTCTTTTGCAAATATAATGATTTGTATTTTATTTTTAATATCCCATGTATACATAAGTTGGCTTCTTATGAAAGCAGTGAAAAAAAGAGGTTATGAAGATATGGCTAAAATTGGAAGGAGAATGAGGCATATTCACTTCGACATTTTTTTTGTTGAAAGAAATCTTACTAACATTTTATTTTGCATATTCAAATTTATTGCAAGTTGAAAAAATTGGTCTTGAGTACATGGATGTTGAAGGTCCGAAGAAGCTCAACACAAACAAGAAATTAGTGAAAAAACATGCAAAGAATGATATTATTAGAATTGGTATTATTATAATGTATTGGGATTTTATAAATATTTTATTATTAGAATGAAATTTAAAATGTATTTAGAATGTTTTGTTCATTGAATTTTATATATTATTATTATAATGAAATTTAGAATGTTTTATTATTTGGATTTTATATATATTTTCTTTAAAATATTATTATTTAAAATTTTTATTGTTATATGATTTAATTATATTTAAATAATCTTTTTATTTATATAAATTTTTAGATATTATAAATAATTTTATAAAATTATAGACCAAATAATAATAATATTCCTCCAAAAAAAAACATTAGCAAATCCGGCTATTTGCGACGACCTTTTTTCGTCGCAAATTGGTCGCAAAATACGATGGCCAAATCAGTTGCAAATAGTTCGCAAATTGCGACGGCCAAATCCGTCTCAAATCGGTTGCAAATTGTGACGGGGTTTTTTTAGACGGCCAAATCCGTCGCAAATCTTGAAATTTCTAGTAGTGAGATGATATTGTAAATAATAATTTTTTGATCATTTCAAAAAAAAAAAAAAAAACAATATGCTACAAGATAATAATATATATTTGATGTTGGGCTTCAATCTTTGTATATCTCTGCTGATTCTTTTTGTTATGGATTCCAGGGTCGTGGCTTGATCTCGATATGTCCGTATTTGATTTGATTTCTTCGAGGGCCTGAAGAATTTGATCGCGGAATGGATTTGACTTCTCGAGAGCCTTGTATTTTTCTCTATTTTCTTCTTCGGCCTATGTTTTTCAATTTCTTTAGTCTTTTTGTCTCACTTTATGCTTAATGACTTTTGAGTGTTTTTTTTTTTTTATTTCTTTGACTTTTCATTTTTTCTTTGTTTATCTCAATGTATATTAAATTTTTTTAGTCCTAATCTCCTACGGTTGGGTCTCCTAAAAAAACTGTCAATTTAATTAACTACTGTAGTAGTATCATGCATCAACCTATGTTTTACAGCATAAACTCAATACGGAAATCAAATTGAAAGCGTAAGACAATAAACGATTCACAATGTACATTAAAACGTATCCTTTCCGGAAATGTATAAATCATTGATAACTCTACTTTTTGTAGAGTTATTATGATTTCTTAGACTTGATTTCATGTAAGAATGAGTGATGAAGCTTTTATTTTGAGGAATTTTGTGTCTATTTTTATTAATTGTTGTGCTTTTGTTTTATTTAGGGAAATTGCTGAATTTGAGATTATCAAGTGAGATTCACTAAAGGAGAAACAAAACGAAATTGAGGAACTAAGTTGGAAATCAAGGAATGATGCAAAGTGAAAATAAAGGTATTGGGCTTTAAAATTTGTAAGAAGAAGTAATGGGTTGAAAGAAAAATAAAAGAAAATTGAAGAAGCCCAATTACTTAAGAAAAGGAAGAAAAAGACAATGGGAGGTGATGTGGCAATTAATGGGAATATTGGAATGACGAAAAAGAAGGAGAAAAAGTGAAAGAATAATCTGGAAAGGCATGTGGTGGACTGAAAAGCAGGCAGCTCGGCAGAGAGAGAAAATGGAGAGAAAATTCCAAAAGAAATTCTGCAATTAAAAAGCAAGCATCTCGGCAGAGAGAAAAAAAAAGAAAGAGAAAAATTTCACACGAAATTCTGGAATTAAAGAGCAGATCCGAGGGAAGAAAAGAGAGGAAGAAGCTTGAACATGCAAGGAATTCATTGATCATCAAGGATTGAAGAAGTTGGAGTTCATCTAGCTAAGAGATTAGTGAACCAAACTCTAGCGATCATCGTTTAAATTTTTTTTAAATCTTGTTTTTGAGAATTACCTAGATTTTGAGAATGTATACATTTGCATACTTGAGAAAGTCTGCTTTTTGCACCAGGAGCTAAGTTTTTATTTACTAGGCTAGTTTCAACTTTGGGTATGAATATCTTTTGAGATGTGGTATTGATGTAAGGCATGCTTTGACAATTCATTCAAGTATTTATAATGTTATTTGTCACTATTGATTGATTATCATTGGTTGCAATTGAGTTAGTCTTTGAATCTAAAAGGATTGAGATTAATGGACAAAATACTTGAATGGTGCTTGATTGATCTTGTTGGATTCAATTATGTGGTAGTATAGACATATACTATTGCCTTGCATAGTCCATAGGAGTTCATGAGCTTGAATTGGATGCCTCTTATATGAATTGCATAGACATATGAATTGATATTTGTGGACGGGAATTATGGGATGTTGAAAAACATGCATATACTTTAGGAATTCTGGATTAATTGCCGTATCAATGCTATAGCATCAGTACAACATTGGCCATTTTTAATGCATACCTGAAATGGAAGCTAGCATAGTACTCATTTTCTCGGTGTTTGTTCGGTACTTCCACATCTTTTTATCTGCAGTGTAATTGCTAATTTACAGTATTCCTCTGCTTATGGTTGCTTGCATTTATTTGTTATTTTCGACTTAAATTGCATTCTCTTCCTAGTAGACTTAATCAACCATTCATCTATTTGATCACCTTTTGTTCCACACCTCATCACACACACTTCACAGTCTTCACTAAGCAATCTCCGAGGGATCGATATCTAGTACATCGTACTATACTACTTGTTGATAGTGTACACTTGCACTTGTGTTTCATAATTTTCACAACAAGTTTTTGGCGCCGTTGTCGGGGATTGTTCTTAGTTTAATTGTGATGTTGGTGATATTTGTGTGGTTCATTTTTATTTGTATTCACTTGGATCTTTTGTTGGTCTTTATAGAACAAAATTCAGCTTTGCATGATTACAAGATACAATAACAAGGAAGCTGAATTATTACTTGAAGATCCCCGAAATTGAAAGAACTTTTAGAGCGCCAAGAAGAGAACAAGAGAAATTAAAGAAAGCAATAACCATGGAGCAACAGAATGAGGCTCATCAATTACAACGAAGAATTGAACAAAATCCTGTAGTGCTTGCAGATGACAGAAATCAGTCCATTAGGCAATATGCTACTCCAGTTTTTCCCGAGCTAAATTCCGGGATTGCACCACCAGAAATTCAGGCACCCTAGTTTGAACTAAAACCAGTGATGTTTCAAATGCTACAATCTGTGGGTCAAGACAGATAGGTTACCAGCAGAGGATCCGCATTTGCATCTCGATATTTTATGGAAGTTAACGATTGTTTCAAGCTGCCCGAAATTCCGCAGATGTTCTAAGACTGAAACTGTTCCCATTTTCCTTACGAGACAAGGTAAGGGAATGGTTGAATTCTCTACCTGTCGGATCCGTAAATAGTTGGCAGCAATTAACAGAGAGGTTTTTGATGAAGTATTTTCCTCCAACAAAGAATGCTAAGTTGAGAAATGAAATTACTTCTTTCCAACAACTTGATGATGAATCTTTGTATGAAGCGTGGGAAAGGTTCAAAGATTTACTTAGAAAGTGTCCACATCATGGAATCCCGTATTGTATTCAAATAGAAACTTTCTATAATGGTTTAAATGCTCACACTCGAATGATTGTAGATGCTTCAGCCAGGAGCTTTCCTGTCCAAGTCATATAATGAGGCCTATGAAATTATTGAAAGAATAGCGAATAACAATTATCAATGGCCTACTTCTAGGCTGCCCACTAGAAGGAAAGTTGCAGGAGTGTTAGAGCTGGATGCTATTTCTTCATTGGCAGCCCAAGTTTCATCCATCTCTCATATGTTGAAAAATATGAACATGCAAATGGGTAAGCAAGGTGGACAACAATCAAGCCTTTCAAACGCAGGTCCAGGTGGAAGAGGTTTCTTGTGTCTATTGTAATGAAGGACACATTTTTGAAAACGCCCGTTCAATCCTGCCTCAGTGTGTTATATGGAAAACTAGAACATGGGAGGCATAAATTCAAACACCTACAATCCAACATGGAGGCAACATCCTAAATTTTCATGGAGTAACCAAGGTGCCCCAAGTGGATCTATGATGCCTACAAGACCAGTTTATCCTCCTGGATTTTCACAACCAATGCAGCAACAGCGGTTTCCACAAAACAATCCTTCGAATTCACTTGAAAATATGATGAAAGAGTTTATGTCTAGAACTGATACTACAATTCAAGGATTGTCATCTACAAGTGAGGACTTTAGAAAATCAAATGGGGCAGTTGGCTACTAAATTGAAGAGTAGACAGCAAGGAAATTTACCAAGTGACACCGAGAATCCAAGAAGAGAAGGTATGGAACATTGCAAAGTTGTGACTTTAAGAAGTGGGAAAGTATTAGAGAATCCTACAGAAAATTCTGGGCAGAAAATAAAGCACTCATCAATCCAAAACTGTGAGAAAATTTCAGAACAGAAAAAAATTTCTGATGAGCAAAAGTCTACTACCGAATCCGATGCTTGTAGTGATGCCGGCAGCATCGCCACAACATCATATTCCAGTAAAGTTTGAAGTGCTGAAAATGCCTCAATCTGAAGAGAAAGTAGCTACTAGAATTTCTGATGCTATAGCATCGCCACAACATCATATTCCAATAAGGTCCGAAGTGCTAAAAATGCCTTATCCGCAGAGGTTTGAGAAGAAAAATAAAGATGTGTAGTTCAAAAAGTTTTTGGACGTATTAAAGCAGTTACACATCAACATTCCTTTAGTAGAAGCTTTGGAACAAATGCCAAATTATTTGAAATTCATGAAGGACATCTTGACTAAGAAAAGAAGATTGGGAGAATATGAGACAGTAGCACTTACAAAGGAGTGTAACTCTTTCTTGCAAAACAAATTACCTCCAAAAATGAAGGGTCCAGGAAGTTTTAACATTCCATGTTCCATTGGTGATTCTTACTTTCGTATGGCTTTGTGTGATCTTGGAGCAAGTATTAACCTAATGCCTTTATCTATTTTCAGGAAGCTTGGAATTGGTGAAGTTCGTCCAACGACCGTTACTTTGCAACTTGCATACAGATCACTTGCACATCCCGATGGAAAAATTGAAGATGTGTTGGTAAAGGTTGGAAAGTTTATTTTTCCTGCTGATTTTATTGTGCTTGATTATGAGGCAGATAGAGATGCACCTATTATTTTGGGGAGACCATTCCTTGCTACAGGAAAAACATTAATTGATGTTCAAAAGGGAGAGCTTACTATGAGAGTTCATGATGAGAAGGTAACATTTAATGTTTTCAAAGAAATGAAACTTCATGATGAGGGTGAGGAATGTTTCCATGTTTCAACCATTGATTCTTTCGCATTGGACAAATTTGAGCAAGTATGTCATAATGATGATCCATTGAAAAAGTTTTTATTGGGTTATTCTTTCTATAAAGATGATGAAGAGAAGAAACAAATTGATGATTATGATACAATGGGAACACTTGATGTTAAGTCCAATTCTGAGGAAAATACAGCTAGGATGAATAATGCAATTCTAAAGCGAGAATGATGATGCTCAACAAGATTCAACTAAAAATACCATGTTCCCTGTTGAGGATGGCCTTGACAAAAAGCAAGACTGCATTAGCAATCAAGGCAAGGATGACAAGGGGAAAACAAAGAAAAATAAAGGGTGTCATAGAAAAAGGAAAAGAAAAGGAAAAACAAAGAGATGGCATGACACACACATTCAACTCAAACAGTTTGAGGAAAGGAAACAAGTGTTATTTCTTAATTCCGAGCCTGAGTTGTTTCTTGGAAAACTCAAGTCTAGTTGGTCTAGGCCATTCACTATTATGAAAGTTTATCCTTGTGGGGCAGTGGCTTTGAGAGGTAATACCGGAAAGGAATTCAAAGTTAATGGGCAGCATTTAAAATATTATAGAGTGGTGAGGTGGTGCGAAATCGAACCCCCATCAACTTGGTTGAGGTTTAATTGAAAAGGGAAGTTATCGTTGTTGTACTTTAATGTTTGATTTTTAGAGCAACATGTTTTATTTATTTTTCAATTCTTCGTTTGTTATTTTTGTTGATTATTTGGTGTTCATGCTTTAGTGTTTGTTTTTCAATTTCTATTCTTTAATATGTGCATAGTTGTTGTATTTTCTGCTTTCTTGAGATTTGATAGTTTTATTCTTCTAGTCATGATGCTTGGGTTTTGGATTTGTGACTTTTCTTGAAAATTTTGGAGGTGTTAAATGATGATTTGAGATAACAGCTTGCTAATTCCAGAATGCTTGTGCTTGATTTTATGTTCAGGAAATTGGAGAAAATTGTACTGGTTTTCATCAATTCTGGAATTTGATGCTGTCTTGATGCCGCCTTGATGCTGTAGCATTATTGCCGCACACTGCCCATATCACTTCACTGCTCTTCAACAGCTTAAGCTTTTGCGGCGCAGTTTTACACTTCCCAATCCAGCTTTTGCCCCTTCAAAAAGTGAAGGGAGTTTCTATTCCTTAGTAACCTTCTTGTGGCTTAGTTGTTCCTTATTTATGAATTATCTTGGATGATTTCAGCTGTTTTTCATTTTTCTGTTTGAGGTTGTTTTCGTTTTTTTTATTTCTTGTGTTTGCAATGAGGACATTGCTCTCTCTTAAGTTTGGGGGGGTCTTGCCTTCTTTGTTTCGTTTCGGTGTTGTCTTTTGTGCTTGTGGAAGAATCTAATGATGAGTTTTGTGAGAATTGGGGGAAGCTTCATGATACTACTTTTCAGTTGGTGTTGATATGATTATTTGTACGTGTTTATAATCCATAAGTACTTGTAGTTTGTGAATTTAACTAAACCGTAGTGAGAATGTAACTTCATGATTTTGCACATTAGTCTATCCCTGAACATGCTGAATCTTTAGAAAAGGTTGAAATTGCATGAGACTTCAAGTTTTCAGAATTAGCTTGTTAATTCCCTTGAGGCGAAATCCTAGGCGGTTTAGCATTTTGGAAAGGATCTAGGCACTTTAGTTGACTCGTTTGAGCCTTTCAAGCCTACCCTTCGGATATTTCTATAGTTTAGCCACTTTGAGCCGTTATGCCTATTTGTGTTTTTGGTACCTACACATGTATGATAGCCTAATGACCACTCTTTTGCATATCATTCTTTTTCTTGGCACCAAACTTCAATTCTAGTATGTTGTGGACATGGCATGATGAAAGTTGGGGGGGTGACTTTTGGGTTATCTATTGGCTTGTTACACATATTTTAAAACTAAGCATATCTCTCATTTCTATTCATGTTCCGTAAAAAAAAAAAAAAAAAAAAAAAAAAAAAAATTGATGATGAGGATGAGTACAAAAGAGCGAAAAAGAGGTTGATATCCTCAATCAAAATAAAAAAAAAAAAATGGATATAAAAAAAAAAAAATGCAGCAGCAAGTTTGTTCTTGAATAAATTCTTTTTATATATTATGTTTACACAAGGGAGCTTATGTTTGGTATTTATTATATTGGGAGTGTGTTGAGATCAATTGCTTGTTGGCTTGGAGGGTTTAATTTTAAAAAGAAAAAAAAACAGAAACATTGTGCTTCAGTTTTTATGTCCATGACAGGCTAGGTTGAGGTATTAGCTCACTTGTATCCATATTTATCCTACCTTAAACCAAGCCTACATTATAACCAAAAGGGAAGACCTATTGATCTAAGATGCTAAGCCAACTACATTTGTGGAGAGGGGTTAGCAAGTTAACTTATGATTACACGTATTGAATTCTAGGAGTGCATTTTTTTTCCTTGACCTTTGAATTAAGTGTTAAAGGGAGATGACTAAGCACACACACACAAGGGAGAAACACTTGAACTTGGTTTTGTTACATTCTCAACACTTGGGGAAGTTGGTTTTTAAGCATGTCTAGATGATCTATCACATTCTTGATTTGAAAGCATGAACCCGATTATTATCTCAATTTGATTGGATGATTCTTCACTGCTTTTGATTGTCTTGTAGACTTTCTACATTTTGCTTGGTTGTAGTAGTGTTTTAGTGTCTTTCCTTGATCTCTTTGAGACATCACTCGGGACGAGTAATGTATTAAGTTTGGGGGCTTGATAACTCTACTTTTTGTAGAGTTATTATGATTTCTTAGACTTGATTTCGTGTAAGAATGAGTGATGAAGCTTTTATTTTGAGGAATTTTGTGTCTATTTTTATTAATTGTTGAGCTTTTGTTTTATTTAGGGAAATTGCTGAATTTAAGATTATCAAGTGAGATTCAAAGGCTAAAGGAGAAACAAAACGAAATTGAGGAACTAAGTTGGAAATCAAGGAATGATGCAAAGTGAAAATAAAGGTATTGGGCTTTAAAATTTGTAAGAAGAAGTAATGGGTTGAAAGAAAAATAAAAGAAAATTGAAGAAGCCCAATTACTTAAGAAAAGGAAGAAAAAGACAATGGGAGGTGATGTGGCAATTAATGGGAATATTGGAATGGCGAAAAAGAAGGAGAAAAAGTGAAAGAATAATCTGGAAAGGCATGTGGTGGACTGAAAAGGAGGCAGCTCGGCAGAGAGAGAAAATGGAGAGAAAATTCCAAAAGAAATTCTGCAATTAAAAAGCAAGCATCTCGGCAGAGAAAAAAAAAAAAGGAGGAAAAATTTCAGAGAAATTCTGGAATTAAAGAGCAGATCCGAGGGAAGAAAAGAGAGGAAGAAGCTTGAACATGCAAGGAATTCATTGATCATCAAAGATTGAAGAAGTTGGAGTTCATCTAGCTAAGAGATTAGTGAACCAAACTCTAGCGATCATCGTTTGTATTTCTTTTAAATCTTGTTTTTGAGAATTAACTAGATTTTGAGAATGTATACATTTGCATACTTGAGAGAGTCTGCTTTTTGCACCAGGAGCTATGTTTTTATTTACTAGGCTAGTTTCAACTTTGGGTATGAATATCTTTTGAGATGTGGTATTGATGTAAGGCATGCTTTGACAATTCATTCAAGTATTTATAATGTTATTTGTCACTATTGATTGATTATCATTGGTTGCAATTGAGTTAGTCTTTGAATCTAAAAGGATTGAGATTAATGGACATAATACTTGAATGGTGCTTGATTGATCTTGTTGGATTCAATTATGTGGTAGTATAGACATATACTATTGCCTTGCATAGTCCATAGGAGTTCATGAGCTTGAATTGGATGCCTCCTATATGAATTGCATAGACATATGAATTGATATTTGTGGACTGGAATTATGGGATGTTGAAAAACATGCATATACTTTAGGAATTCTGGATTAATTGCCGTAGCAATGCTATAGCATCAGTACAACATTGGCCATTTTTAATGCATACCTGAAATGGAAGCTAGCCTAGTACTCATTTTCTTTATGTTTGTTCGGTACTTCCTCATCTTTTTATCTGCAGTGTAATTGCTAATTTACAGTATTCCTCTGCTTATGGTTGTTTGCATTTATTTGTTACTTTCGACTTAAATTGCATTCTCTTCCTAGTAGACTTAATCAACCATTCATCTATTTGATCACCTTTTGTTCCACACCTCATCACACACACTTCACAGTCTTCACTAAGCAATCTCCGAGGGATCGATATCTAGTACATCGTACTATACTACTTGTTGATAGTGTACACTTGCACTTGTGTTTCATAATTTTCACAACAGGTTTTTGGCGCCGTTGCCGGGGATTGTTCTTAGTTTAATTGTGATGTTGGTGATATTTGTGTGGTTCATTTTTATTTGTATTCACTTGGATCTTTTGTTGGTCTTTATAGAACAAAATTCAGCTTTGCATGATTACAAGATACAATAACAAGGAAGCTGAATTATTACTTAAAGATCCTGAAATTGAAAGAACTTTTAGAGCGGCAAGAAGAGAACAAGAGAAATTAAAGAAAGCAATAACCATGGAGCAACAGAATGAGGCTCATCAATTACAGCGAAGAATTGAACAAAATCTTGTAGTGCTTGCAGATGACAGAAATCAGTCCATTAGGCAATATGCTACTCCAGTTTTTCCCGAGCTAAATTCTAGAATTGCACCACCAGAAATTCAGGCACCCCAGTTTTAACTAAAACCGGTGATGTTTCAAATGCTACAATCGTGGGTCAGTCATGGTGGGTTACCAGCAGAGGATCCGCATTTGCATCTCGGATATTTTATGGAAGTTAGCGACTTTTCAAGCTGCCCGAAATTTCTGCAGATGTTCTAAGACTGAAACTGTTCCCATTTTCCTTACGAGACAAGGTAAGGGAATGGTTGAATTCTCTACCTGTCGGATCTGTAAACAGTTGGCAGCAATTAACAGAGAGGTTTTTGATGAAGTATTTTCCTCCAACAAAGAATGCTAAGTTGAGAAATGAAATTACTTCTTTCCAACAACTTGATGATGAATCTTTGTATGAAGCGTGGGAAAGGTTCAAAGATTTACTTAGAAAGTGTCCACATCATGGAATCTCGTATTGTATTCAAATAGAAACTTTCTATAATGGTTTAAATGCTCACACTCGAATGATTGTAGATGCTTCAGCCAGCGGAGCTTTACTGTCCAAGTCATACAATGAGGCCTATGAAATTATTGAAAGAATAGCGAATAACAATTATCAATGGCCCACTTCTAGGCTGCCCACGGGAAGGAAAGTTGCAGGAGAGTTAGAGCTGGATGCTATTTCTTCATTGGCAGCCCAAGTTTCATCCATCTCTCATATGTTGAAAAATAGATATAGGTCTTTTGACCCATCTACGTAAATATCTATCTCCTAATCTTGTTCTTTACTTTCACTTATAATTGTTTGTGTTTGTGTTTCGATTCATAATAAAAATTTCATGTAGTTTTGACAACTGATGTACCAATTATGGTAAGTCAAGGACTAATAAAATTATTTTTAATTAATCTATATATATATGAACTTCAATGTTAGATAAAGACAATGAAGATAATAGAGAGGGAACAAAAGATTTAAAAGAGAAAAATTACTAACAAAGAATGATAAGCATGATTGAAACAATGAAAATGAAGGCAAATGAAGCCTTTGCCATATCTTGATTATCTAAAAAAAATATATTAAGCTAACCACTTGATGAAACTTGCAAAGTGTTATAGAAAGAACATCCATATATATATAGGTAAAATAATAGCACATTTTCAAAAATTTATATGTATTTTAATAAGTATTTTTTATAATGAATACTTTTTCCCAAAATTAATCATAATAAATGAAGATGTACTTATTAGTTTTAGTATAATTCTTTTTTTCTCTTTTTATTTTAGATACCATACATGGCTAGCTAGATGAAAAATCATTCTTACAAATATGAGTTAAAAACTATATTGGCTCAATGGGACCAAATCCTGATTAGTCATCCAAATAAAAGATGATTTAAAAACAAAAAAAAAGTGCTTCCAATAATATTATGTACTCATTATTAAATTGTTTTAAATCTAAAATTTAATCAATAACTTGATGCACCATTTGAATTTTAATGGTGAACAATCCATCATACACATTTCAGCGAGGTGGGATTGGCGGTAGAAGAACCACGAACTCGCCGCATCCATTCAAAGTATGTCCACGTAAATTGGATTTTTTTTTTTCCTCTTTTCCTTTTCTGTTAAAATAGTATGCCTCAATTAAAACTCTTAAAAAAAGAAAAAATTAAAACAGGGTCAGGTCCAACAAAATGATTGTTTTTATCTGTCCTTTTTCTTTATTTTCCTTTAACTTGAGAGGAAAAAACTAAAGTCACATAGGCGAAGAAAGATAAGAAAATGCAAAAATTTAATGTTGGATCCAATTTTCTCTGATACGTAATTGCTATAATTAATAAGTGGTGTTGTTGTTATCCCATCTGCCTTCAAGGGTGAGAAAGAACGAAAAAGCTATAAACGATGGAATGCTGGGGCTGGCTATTCCTATTATAAATAGAGGGAGGTTGTATTGAATTATTTCCACATAATCATCCATCCCATCTCCTTCATTTTATTGAATTTCTTCATTACTGAAAAGTACTCTGAAAGCATGGATAACAAACCCTTAAGAGGAAAGCTGATTTCCCAAATTGAGATAAAGACCGATGGAGATTTGTTTCACGAAATTGTCAGAGACAGACCTCATCACATTACTGGGATGAGTCCAGATAAGATCCAAAACTGTGATTTGCATGATGGTGATTGGGGAAAAGTTGGATCTGTCATCTTCTGGAACTATACACATGGTACGTACGTAGAACATCCTCAAAATATTCTTCAAATAATAATAAAATATTCAAGAATTTCCATATACTTATATATGTGCACTTTTCTATCTTTGGTCCTTTCATAGTTAAAAGCTGCAGGATATGCTTTCCTTCTGCTAATTAATATGCATGCATTTCTACATTTCTGCCAAGCTGTTTCCTACTAAGATCTACGACGTTTAAGTGAACAAATCCAATCATCTACATCTATTTCTTCTATATTTATTTTTATGTTGTTGGTCATTTTGTACATTTCCATGATAAATGTGTAGGAAAATATTATAAAGAGTATAAATTTACCACTTGTTTATAAGTTTAAGTTTATAGAAAAGGTAATAATATAATTTAACTCGATCCATTTAACAAATAATCCTATTCTTTTGGTTATTGTTAAAGATGGGAAAAAGAAAGTGGCCAAAGACATCGTGGAAGTGATAGATGAAGCAAAGAAATTGGTGAAATTCAAAGTGATAGAAGGAGATCTATTGGAGCTCTACAACACCTTCTCTATAATTGTTCATGTTGACACTAAAGGTGAAAACAACCTAGTAACCTGGACTTTAGAGTACGAGAAGAAAAACCCTAATGTTCCAGACCCTCACACTCTAATGGAGTTCTTTCACTTTCTTACTAAAGATATTGAGGCTCACCATCTCAAGTGAGAATTTGAAATGAAGACATACAGACGCAGTACTACTTGCGTCTTGCAATGCACGGTTTGCTGATACCTATGTGTATAATAATATATTGTGAATAAAATGCAAACATTGCTCAAATTCCATGTTTGTTCAATAAGAATACTTCATTGTGGACTTTGTTCTCCAATGGATTTGTATGATTCTCTTTGTAATCAAACTTGTAACTTGTGGTACTAATAATAATTATTATTATTATTTATGTTAACTCCATGAAGTTTCTCATTAATATTTCTTGTAATATATTATTCATGTTAAGTTTATTTTTTTCACATAAAAACTTGAATAGCAGAACCAATAATTCATTTGCATGGAAGGTTCATATGCAGCTGTCTCCTTCGTTGTTTCCTTCGGGTAACCCTACTCGTATTTAGTTCTATTTATATACTTTTAAGTAATGTAAGGAAAAAAAGAATTGTCCTATTGATGCTGCAACATACATTAATAAAAGTACATAAAGTACCATCATATTGAAGATTAGTCTTAATTAGTTGAGTTATTACTCAAGCTGGCCCTCTTTATTAAAAAAATTCCATGAATAGCCATACTTTAAACTTATTTCATTTATAGTCTTCACGCATATGCTATATGCGTTTTTACAAAAAAAAAAAAAAAAATGCATATCTCCCATGCGTTTTTGTGCGGTCCTCAAATATATTTTTAAGAGTGCCACATGTATGCATTTTTATCGTATATACATTAAAAGAGCACATGTCGTATACGTTATTGCCACATGTACAAAATATAGAATTTGATATATATATATATAATTTTTTTTCAGAGAATAGGATAATAGTTCATTCAATTGATATGCAACCAATCAGCCTGAAGTGCTCACACTTATCCATTATATTAGATATACAACAAGAAGTTAAAATACTGGAACCAAATTCTATATTTTTTATTTATTAAATGATGTAAAATTTAAACGTTCTTACTTTTTACTTTCTTTTTTTTTTTTTGTCTAATCTAAAAATTAATATAAGGAAGAAAACATTATAGCAATACTTTTTGAAATTAATGAACTTCTAAAGTCTAAATGTTTAAATTCAAAAGTGTATAAATATAAATAATAAAATGTGAAATCAATCATTCTTTAATTGACTAAGACAAGCATTGTTTAAATGACTAAAACAATGTTTAAAACTCGCTTCATAAGTGATAGCATATGAATTTATATATTTTTAATCTCTTATACTTAGCATTTATTGCATTCATTTTTATTAAATTTTGGCTTTTATTTTTTATTTTGATTATTAAAATAAATATTAGATTTTTATATTTTAATGATATGGATAATACTTTATATTTTTATATTTTGAAGATCGTTTGTTGCCAACTCCTTCACTAATTCTCAAGACTATTCTCAAGTTTTAAATTTTATTGTTGTGGTTGTTATCCCCAAGTATTTCCATATTTGAGTTCATGTTATCCCTTCATCAGAGATTATAAGTTGATACATATAGATCATACCTCTTAGTAGTGTCCTGCATCTAAGGACACTGATATGTAGGAAGCATAGATGAGGCACATATACCAGAAAAAGTGGCAGAATCTTGTGTTTGCATCTGTCCGAATGCTAACTGTCTAACCAAACATGCTAGTTCATTGATTTTGTTCTTCATTCACTGTTGGTTAGTTGTTGATAAACTGTAAACCGAAATTTTAGAAATTCGACCAAAAAACACAACCAAACACGAATCAAAAGTATCAAAAAATTAAAACAACTAACAAAATATTTCTTATTATGATTTAACAATTATGGCTTCCCAACAACGACGAGAAAATATTGGTAACATTTTAGAATTACACGGTTGTCGTCAAACCAACCAATATTAATTCAATTAAATTAATAAGCAATATGGAGTGTTAACTAAGTCATTTCCCTAAGAAATATAATTGAAACCAATTAATAAGAAATCGAAAACAATAAAAAAGGGAGATTTTTTATTATTATTATTATTATTACAAAATAATAAAACAATAAACTAATAAGAAAAACACAAGTATGAGATTTAAATTTTCAGTCAAAATGTAATGATCCAATTCAAATTCTTCCTTTGTTTTTAATGCATTTCCAGATTTTAAAACAATTTCCTTGATTGAATACTAAATGGAAACCCAAATTAGCATTCATATATGATATGTCTAAAATATATCGTATTTCATGTGAATTTATGTGCTCAATTTGAGGAGTAATTCGACTTAATTGATAGGAAATTGCACAAATTCTTTCTGTTTTTGATTTCATAAGTTTTAGGGACCAAAAGTGAAGAAAGGAAGAATTCAGGGACTAAAATGCAATTTCTGAAGACTTTACTACGACCATAGTTTACTACGAGCGTGGTGACACCCTTACTACGGGCGTAGTCCGTGAAAAGAGACCTACTACGGGCGTAGTGACCTCTACTACGACCGTAGTCCGTGGAAATAGGATCTACTATGGGCGTAGCGCCATCTAGATGCAATTATTTCCGAGATTTTCATTGTAAATGGTCCAGAAGGCCCGATGAGTTATATTTATATATAAATAATTGAATAAAATAATACTAAAAATAATAAGAATTCTCACGTTTAAAATAGAATTGTCACTAAGAAAATAAACTCAATTAGGCAGAGAACCTATCGAAATAGTTTAGTAAATAAAGGTAGTATTCAGATTTTAATATTTATAAAATCGTTTTCCCAAAGACGTCTATTAATTTTTAGTGTGGAAAATATAGTTAAATCAATTATGAATATGATTTGGAAGTATGAATCAATCATTAAGTAATTCAACCTTTATCAAGAATGATAGGATTGAATTCTAATTTCCTAGAAAGCAAATTAAAAGAAAAAAAAGTAAAGAATATGGATGAGACAATATTGAATATTGAAGAACTCACTAAAGACATTAGAGAGAGTGGAGGATACACTTCACGGTGAAACCAAGTATCATGAATCAATTTCACCAAATCCAAGTCTAAGGATGAATTTCCTCAATACGTGTTGAAAGAAATTCATACATGAAGAACAACTCAAATATATTAGTTAGAATAGATCCCTACTAATCATCCAAGGTCCGGTACATCAATAGGAAAATAACCAAACTAATCTAGCACTAATTATATATCCAAGGTCCGGCTTAACAATTAGTGTTAACCCGAACCACAAAATCGAATTAGAGCTCAACTCAAGATAAGAATTCAAATCAAAGCCATAATTGAAATTGCAATTCAAGCTAATAAAATCATAACAATCAACTCACAATAGATCAATCTCAAAGTGAAGATGTAACATGAAACCAACCACTTCTACCCTAAAGAAATGTAGAAGAAGAGAGTTCCTATTGGGTTGGTAAACTAGATTACAAGAAATATCATCAAAAGTAATAGAAGAAGGTAAGGAAATAATTCCAAAACCAGTTGTCAATTGATACCGGAAAGATCTCTTCACTTCAACTCTTCACTTCAATTCCTCTCTTGAATCCTCTTCTTGCAACTCTGAAGCTTGAATGATTGAAGTAGATCCAACAACCTCTTGAATAGATTGCACAACTCTTCCTTATAGACCGAGGAGAAATTACACAACCTAACTAGAGACAATTATCACTAAAACAACCTAGGGATTTCTCTATGTGAAAGAAGAACAACAAATTGATAGAAAATTCCCTAAATTCTATACCAAAATATATGAAATTCAAGTAAACCCAATATGATATTCAATATCTAAAACAATGTGATAATCAAGCCAATTTGACTAATGCTAAAAATCCTAATATTTAAAGATAACCGAAAACAGGGGTAAAATCATCACTTTACAGAGAAAACATTGATTATGGCCTCACTACGGGCATGGCCCCTTCTTGCCCTACGGGCGTATAAGAGTAGTTACACTCTACAGGCGTAGCATCCTTCAATCTCTACGGACGTAGCTAGGCGGTTAAGTGCTACGAGCGTAGAGATTCAAGGGCAACGGGTGTAGGAGATGCAGTTACTTCCTAAGGGCGTAGCCAACTTCTGGAAAATTGCATTTTTCACCCTAAATTTGTTTTTTTACTTCAATTTCGCCGAAGTAACCCGAAACGGAATATTTG
The DNA here is from genome assembly GCA_025388415.1 of Cynanchum wilfordii. Taxonomy (NCBI): domain Eukaryota; kingdom Viridiplantae; phylum Streptophyta; class Magnoliopsida; order Gentianales; family Apocynaceae; genus Cynanchum; species Cynanchum wilfordii. Next base: position 19,419 of record JAHSUH010000989.1, on the reverse strand, counting down.
CAATTAAACCTAAAATCAATCAATTTATCTCAATTTAATATAATAAAACTCACAAATCATGCACAATTAATATTCCAAAACATGATCATATTTGATGTTATCAAGGCCCCCGTTGTAGTCATATAAATAGAAGCACTCCCTTAGTTGTTCAAGACACCAAAAATCACTCGAAACAAGAGCATTTCCGTGTTTCTAACTAATACAGACTTCGCGATAAGCTCTATTCGAGTTTTCAGTTTAATATTTTCTCGATTTTCAACTTCGTGTTCGAGCCTCTCCCATAAGGTCGAACACGTTAGTGAAGTTTGAGAGATGTGGCTGAGATCTCTTGGATCGATATAAGGGTTCAGGAAGTCGGAATTGAGTAGATCCGGAGGAGCAAGTCATTCAGTTGGAGACGTGACAGAGAAAACGACAAACTTACTTTCTCCTTTTCTTTTAGATTTTAGTTTTTCGTTTCCTTTATTAGTTGTGATATCTGTGTCATTAAAGTCTTATTTCACTACTTTTCGAGAAAGTTGTGAATTATTTGGATATTCTTAATTTATAAATTTCCGGGAGGATGTTGTTTATCATTTCCATTATGAGTTTATTTTATCTTGCGTTTTCAATTAGTTTCTTATTCGATTTATGCCATGAAACTTAGATTTTCATCTAGTTGAGTATGTAATTGGAATAATTAATTAATTGACGGTTTGTTAATGAGACCTCCCTATAGGAGATTTAATGAATTGTCGGGTTAGGTGTAATAACTTGTGGCCTCAATACTGAGGTTAGGCAGCCTAATAATCTTGAGTTCATAACTTGTCATTTCAATTCCTAGATTATAGAAACACCCTCTACATGAATTGAATTGAACTTTAGGAATAATTCTTCTTAAACAAAACTTGTCATGATTGATAGACGCTAATAAAGCGTCACCAACATTCTTGGGGAAAATGATAAATTTATAAATGTAAAATCATTGATACTTCCATGTTACTATCTGCATCGATATGTACTTTGCCTTAGGTTTTGGTTAATTAAGTGACATCCTATTTGCTCTTATCTGCTACACTTAATTTAATCTCAATCATAATCTATGCATTTTTATAGTAACCAAAACATACATCAATATCACCTACTAACAACGTGTTATAATTCGATTAAAAAACAAAAGGATATCTTGGACAATCGCCAAATCAATCAATTCAAGTTTAATTTAAGATCCATAATAATATCAAAGCAATTCGTGAACCCACAAAACTGTCAAAAATTCAAATCAACCATAAATAATAAAATCCCAACTCAATTCAATCAATAATCACCAAAAGAATTAAGTTAAATCTCATCATCATTCAATCAATTGATCTAATCATTGAATCATTAAAAACAATGAATTCAAAATTGGAAATTAGCTTAGAACCCAGAATTTGGGTGTGGAGCAAATTTAGAAGCATGTTGTTAGTGGTTAGTTATTTTTTAATCTTTAAATATTGTAATGTTTCTGATATTTCATATATTGAAGTGAGAAAATATATTGTTAAAAACCAACAACTGGTATCGGAGCAATATTCTTAAGGGATATGTGAGTGAGTGAGGTTGTAATGTCATGAATGTTGAAACTAGTTCTAGTTTCTCTTCAATTTCCCCACCAGTGTTTAATGGAGATAACTACCAAGTTTGGGTAGTTTGTATGGAGGCGTATATGGAAGCTTTCAATATTCAGGAAGCAGTGGAAGAGGATTATGAAATTCCTCCTTTTCCAAACTATCCTACCATGGCACAGATCAAATTGCAAAAGGAGAAGAAGAAAAAGAAATCCAAGGCAAATATTTTTGGTTTCTTTTTTTTTGGTAGAAAGTTAAATATTTTTGGTTTCTTTTTTTTTTTTTTTTTTTTTAAATAAAACTCTAGATAATTTCTAGAAATTTTCTTAGTATGATTTTAGAATGAATTTTCTAAAATTTGGATAACCTTAATTATTTAATTTAGGAAATCCTATACCAAGAAAGTAGGATCTAATTCCACTAATTGCGTCTTAATTGATAAATACTACCGTTACCAAATCATAAAATTTCTAAAATTTTGCGCGGAATTTCAAAAATATTATGAATTTAGCGTCCCCAACAACGGCGCCAAAAATCTGGTGTGTGTTTTGAGTTAGTAAAAATATAGTATCATATAAAGCAAATAATCTCACAAAACAGTGTCACATAATCAAACACAACTAAGGTAGAGTACCTATCGCATGTAGATAATAACACGGGAGTACCACGATTTTAAATTTATAAATATCGTATCCTCGGGAACGTTGGTAACGGCTGGTTAGTTTCTACCAATTATGACAAACTTTAAGGTTCAGGGAATTTGTCCTATGTGTCCATTCGATTCAGATATGTTTGTTTAAAAAATATTTAAAACAAGAATGGAAAATAATTGACTAAGATCTCTAATGAGGTACGTATGATTAATTAAGGTGAAAAATGTTTGAAGGTGTAATTTGCAAATGGATCTAAGGAAATTATGAGTTCGAATTATCTTACTACCATACCCGAGTTGTCTAGAATGATTACCTCAATACTGGTCGTTGTAAGTAATCCTAAACCTTTTTAGATTAGTAATTAAGGCGTCAATTTAATAACATAATCTTAAGATTTGCATTAATTCCAAACCCAAGATTATTCGTAATTTCCATTCAATTAAATCCAATTAACTCCAAAATTAACTCGAATAGAACACAATTAATGTATAAAAACACGATATAAAATCGAGTTATCAACCCGTAAGAAGATATTTGATCCTCCCCCTAGCAAGCTTGATTTTAAGAATAAGTGGATTACCGTGGAGAGCACCAAGGGGTTCCCCTTTCCTCCCGATCGCTTTGGGCATGGCATGAGGGAACTTTTTGAAATCTCCCAAACCTTCAATGTAGCTGAACAACGTTTTATGTCATTTGTGGAGGAGACTCCGGGATTTACCGAGAAGGAGGATCGACTTGTGTTTTCTCTAGCTGAATTGTTGGAAAGGGAAAGTCCGGAGTGGTGCAGGATTGGTACTTCCTCTAATAGAAGGGAAGAGTGGCGGTGAGGACCGAGCCGTGTTGACTGGCTTGGTCTTCTTTTCCTTTTACCCTTGATTTCCTCTGATTTCTCTCTTTTCCCTTTACAAATATGTCATTCAGGTCACTTCACCAAGGCTTTAAGAAGGCCAGGAACTGGCGGCAGAGGCGTTTGGATGCGTTGGAGACCAATCCTCCATCTCCTGCTGGGAAAGCTGCACGTTCAAAGGTTTCCACCGTTGCGGGTGTTCTCGTTCCTAGGCGTCTTCGTCTTCGCCCCCGATGTGAGTTATATATATATAAAAATAATATAAATAATCGAATAAATAATACTAAAAATAATAGGAATTCTCAAGATTAAAATAGGATTGTCACTAATAAAATAAACTCAACTAGGCAAAGCACCTATCGAAATAGTTTAGTAAATAAGGTAGTATTCAGATTTTAATATTTATAAAATCGTTTTTCCCAAGACGTCTATTAATTTCTAGTGTGGAAAATATAATTAAATCAATTATGTATATGATTTGGAAGTATGAATCAAACATCAAGTAATCCAACCTTTATCAAGAATGATAAGATTGAAATCTAATTCCTAGAAAGCAAGGTAAATGAACAATGTAAAGTATAAGATCAAACAAGTAATGAAAGGTAGAAACTCATAAGAAATAATAGGAGAAATGAAGGATACAAACAATTATGGGCAAGATTAATCATGAATTAACTATCATAATCTCACCAATATTCAAGTCTAAAGTAGAATTTCTTCCATACGGATTGTGGCAAGAAATTCATTGATTTAAGAACACTTGAATGTTACAAGATCAAATCTCCCATCAATCATCCTAGTTTCGGTCCATCAAAAGGAAATCTAATCGAATCAACTTGGCACTAATTGTTGTCCTAGTTCCGGCCTAACAATTAGTGTTAATCCGGAACTACAACCTCAAATCAAAGCTCAAAACTCAAGATAAAATTCAGATTCAAAGCTATGAATGAAATTTCAATTCAAATTAATAACACTACAACAATCATCCATGAAAACCATAATTTGCCCAAAGTAATTGTAGAATAATACCAACCATTTCTACCTAAAAGAAATGTAGAGAGAAGAGTTCCTAGGGTTGGTCTCTAATTACAAAATGGAAATTATAACAAATAAAATAAGAAGAGTAACCTCTTCAACCTCCTCTTTGTCAAACTTCTTGTTCTTCTTCAAATCTTCAAGTTGATAGAGTTGATTCCTCTCTTGCAAAACTTCCTGGAAATTCCTTACGATTCGAGGTAACTTCACACAAAGGCTCACAAGAGATTCTTGCAACTTACAACAAGTGAAAGAGATCTCAAAATATAGAAAATAGTAAAGTGTAGATCTAATTCAAAGCTATAAACAAAAATTACAAAATTACTTTGATAGCATAACCCTTCCAATCACTAGCCAGCAGCCTAATCCAACCTCTAAATAATGGTAAAAATCCTATAATTTATAGATAATCAAAATAGGGGTAAAATAGTCATTTTACACAAAATTCTCTAAAAAATCGGAACAGAGCATAAACACGGGCTCAGTGGTATATGCAACACGCCCTCGGTGGCGGGTTTATCACCGAGCACGTGTTCTTCCGGCCGTGTTCCGCCTTCTTGTTGGGCGTGTTAATACACCGAGCCCGTGTTCCACACAGCTTTGCAGGGCGTGTTCATCCTTCTTTTTGACCGTGTTCTTGGTCCGAGCGCGTGTTCTTGACCCGGGCGTGTATAACTTTCCGGAAATTGCATATTTAGTCCTTCTTTTGTGCTTTTTATTCAATTCAGTCCCAAAAGTAACCTGAAACAGAATATTTGCAATTAAACCCAAAATCAATCAATTTATCTCAATTTAATACAATAATCCTCAACAATTATGCACAATTATCCTTCCTAAACATTATCAAATTTAACGTTACCATAATACCCCACAACTTAACCTTTGCTTGTGATCAAGCAAATTCAAAGAAGGAATTTGAACAAACAAATCATTTAATAGAGAAGTGCATAAATGTTTTCTCAAAGATTTCAAACTAACTAGTTTACATTTCAAAGATCTCATAAAAAAAGTGCTAAGGAATGATTTACTTCTATGCCTCATCAAGTGTTTTATGTCTAAGTCGAGAAAACTCAATTTGAACAAATCATTTTCAACTTAAATACGAAAACGATCATAAAAGCATCCTGAGTGAAGTATGTGCTCTATTTCAATTGATGATCCAAATAGAAAATTTTCTTTCAAAGCAAACTACTCAAATAGTGGTTCGGTCGATCAAAAACTTCAACAACGAGACATAATCACAATCAAATCTCAAGAAACAAGCCACTTATTCAAAAGTAAATTTTTAATCAATATATTTTTCTTTTATTCAAGGTTTTTATTGTTTGCTTAATAATATCAACTTTAACTACCCTTGTAACGAGTTCCACTCCAATGACTCCCAGATCCCAAGGACCTTAGGGCACCGGGCATTCAATTCCCATAAGGAATGGTGCTCAAGTAGCAAAGGATACATGCAAAATAACCTTTTATTCAACAATTTTATTCTACGAAAATTAAAAGTGTGGCAAGTTTCTCAAAGAATTTTCAAGTGAAAATTCAAGTTATTTCCATTCCCAAAAGACTTAATACCATTCAAATAAATTGTCCAAAAGTGGTTCACTAATCAGAAAAACCAACCAAAAATAGCTATGTAAAACGAGTTTCAGGAATTTCCTATAATCATGCTCGTATCAAGTATCAACAAAATGAAACAAATCAAATCTCGAGACTTTTAACAATCAACAAATAGTTTATATCATTGGCTAAGCAAATCAAATCCCACAAAAAGTTCACAAAATAATCTTTTCAAGTAAACTAATCATTTTGAAAAATTCGAGAAATTTAGCAAAATTTTTTGAAAATATTTGTAAATGGAGATAAAACGAGCACACACATACCCCAAAACTTGAATATTACACTGTCCTCAGTGTAAAAAGCTAATACCCCACAACTTATTTGAAAAATAAATAAGTGAGAGAAAACAACGGAAATAGGTGCGGAAAACGAGATAAATAAAAACTAGAAAATTTTATTCAAAACGGGAAAGTAAACTATGAACAAAAAAGATAATCATAAAAATCCAAATAAATCAAATAGTAAATCCGGAGCAAAAACAAAAAAAAACAACAACTAAAAAGCAATTAAATAAATAAAGTAAACCCTATCCGGAACATCCGGGACTAATGTAACAACAAGATAATAAAACTTATACTGGAACATCCAGCCACTAATAAAGTGATAAAGACAATAATTGAACGTTAAAAACCAAGTATGACTCGATAAAAGCAGTAAAAGGAAAGGGAAGAAAGACAAATCTTGTTTCCGAGCGTATTCGAAAAACCAATTTCATCACTCTTGATGTTGGTTGGAAAAACTGTAGATTGATTCATTCTTCCAAAACATGTTCATAGTTGATTTCATTATAAATTCTTACACCTAATCTTAATAAGGATTTTGGGGAGAAACCGATTTTATAAATTTTAAAATCTTGATACTTGCTTTTAAACTAACTACATGATAGGTACACTGCCTAGATGATTGTAGATTTGTGACAAACCTATTTTATTCACTTAATTCTTATTAATTTTATTACTATTTCACTCATTTATTTATCTAATTTTTATATATGAAAAGCGATCATCAACAATCAAGCTACCATTGCTATCTCTCACAATCCGGTGTTCCACGGAAAGACCAAGCACTTCAACATCAAGCTTTTCTTCGTGAAGGAAGTGTAGAAAGAGGGAGATATTATATTGATTTATTGCATAACAGAGGAAGAAATTGCAGATATCTTCATCAAACCATTTAAATGAGCAAATTTGAAGATTTGAGAACAAAACTTGGTGTTTGCAGCTCCTAAAGCAAGGAGGAGTGTTAGAATATTGCTTTAGAACTGAAACATGTGTGTTAGTTTATTTCAATTTTTTAAGTAGTTATTTTGTTATTCATGCTCTATAGTTGTGGAGCAAGTTTAGAAGAATGTTGTTAGTTTAGTTATTTTTTAAGCTTTAAAAATTGTAATGTTTATGATATTTCATATATTGAAGTGAGAAAATATATTGCTCACAACCAACATATCTTCTTCAAATAAAGCACCAAATTTTGAAGTAAATATGTTAGATTTTCCATCTATTGATTCTTATGATGATTCTATGAGTATTAATTTGCTTTCCGATATTCCTGATTTTGTTGGGTTAGATGATACCATGGATTACTCTCATTGTTGTCTTGGATATGATAAATGTCATGCATACTGTGAAATTGAGGATTACTTAAAATGTGTTTAAAATGAGGAAGTTCCTAATTTAAATTCTGTTAATTCTATTGATTCTATTGATAATGCTACTGATTTTGTTGATTCTATGTATAATGATTATTGTAGTGCATATGTTAAAAACATCACATAAATAACGCCTACTAGGATAGTTTTTTCCATTTAGAATCTACCCACATTAGAGCTTAAACCTTTACCAAACAATCTTAAGTGTGCTTATTTAGAAGAAGGATATAAATTGTTTGTTATCATTGCTGATAATCTTCATCCTGGTCAAGAAGATAAGTAAGACAACCTCAACAAAGACTTAACCGTACATCTTAGATGTTGTTAAGAAAGAGGTGAGTAAACTACTTTATGTTGATACTATTTATCCTTTTTTTTACAGCAAGTGAGTGAGTCTAGTGCAGGTTGTTCCTAGAAAGACATGACTTAAAGAATGAGAACAATGAACTTGAGCCTACCAGAATACAAAATAGATGGAGAGTTTGTATTGATTATAGGAGCTTAAACCAAACAAAAGGAAAGATCATTTTCCCTTCACATTTATCGATAAGATGGTAGAAAGGTTGGCAAGTAAATCATATAATTGTTTTCTAGATGAATTCTACAGTTACTTTCAAATTCATATAGCTCCCGAGGATTAAGAGAACACAACATTTGCTTGTCCTTTTGGTACATTTTCTTATAGAAGAATACCCTTTAGACTTTGTAATGCTGTACTTTTTAACGATGTATGGTTAGTAATCTTTTCTGGTTTTTTTAGAACATTCTATGGAAGTATTAATAGATGATTTTATAGAAGTATGTGATGTTTGGTTTATTATATATATAAAATTATAAAAATAATCAAATAAATAATACTAAAAATAATAGGAATCTTCAAGATTAAAATAGGATTGTCACTAATAAAATAAACTCAACTAGGCAAAGCACCTATCGAAATAGTTTAGTAAATAAGGTGGTATTCAAATTTTAAATTTATAAAAATCGTTTTTCCCCAATACTTCTATTAAATTCTAGTGTGGAAAATATAATCAAACTAAATATGAATATGATTTGAGAATAAGAATCATTCAACAAGTAAACCAACCATTATCAAGAATGATAAGATTGAATTCTAAATCCTAGAAAGCAAATTAAAAGAAAGTAAAGTAGAAGATCAAGCAAGTGATGGAAGGTAGAAACTCATAAGGAATACTAGGAGAAATGAAGGATATAAACTACTAGGGGCAAGATTAATCATGAATTAACTATCATAATCTCACCAATATTCAAGTCTAAAGTAGAATTTCTTCCATACGGATTGTGGCAAGAAACTCATTGATTAAAGAACACTTGAATGTTGACAAGATCAAACCCCCCATCAATCATCCTAGTTCCGGTCCATTAGTAGGAAATCTAATCGAATCAAATTGGCACCAATTGTTGTCCCAGTTCCGGCCTAACAATTAGTGTTAATCCGAACTACAACCTCAAATCAAAGCTCAATACTCAAGATAAAATTCAGATTTAAAGCTATGAATGAAATTGCAATTTCAAATTAATAACACTATAACAATCATCCATGAAAACCATAATTTGCCCAAAGTAATTTGTAGAATAATACCAACCATTTATACCTAAAAGAAATGTAGAGAGAAGAGTTCCTAGGGTTGGTGTCTAATTACAAGATGGAAATTATAACAAATCAAAGAAGAAGAGTAACCTCTTCAACCTCCTCTTTGTCAAACTTCTTATTCTTCTTCAAACCTTCAAATTGATGGAGTTGGTTCTTCTCTTGCAAAACTTCAAGGAAATTCCTTATGGTTGAGGCAACTTCTCACAAAGACTCACAAAAGATTCTCTCAACTCACAACTTATGAAAGAGATCTCAAAATATGGAAAATAGAAAAATATAGATCTAATTCAAAACCCTAAAACAAGTATTACAAAAATCACTTTAATAGCATAATCCTTCCAAATACAAGCCAATCTAACTAATTCTAAAAATCCCTAATATTTATAGATAAACTAAACCAGGGGTAAAATCGTCTTTTTACACAAAAACAGAGATTCGCATGACTACGGGCGTTGCCCTTTCTTCTCTACGGGCGTATTGATGCGGTTATGTCCTACGGACGTATAATCCAGAGTGCAACGGCCGTAGAGAAGGTAGTTAATTCATACGGGCGTGATGCACAAAAGGGCAAGGGGCGAATAGCTCCTACGGGCGTGTACCTCCAAGGGCGTAGCATATTTCCGGAATGTTGCACTTTTGCCTCTGAATTTGTCTTTTTAAACCAATTTCGCGGTATTCCCAGAAACAGAATTTGCAATTAAACCCAAATCAATCAATTTATCTCAATTTAATACAATTATATTCACAAATTATATCTCAAAACATGATCATATTTGATGTTATCAGTATGATACTTCTTTTGATGAATGTTTAGAAAACCTTGGAGTTGTTTTGAATAGATGCATTTAAAAAGAATCTAGTATTGAATTTTCAAAAATGTTATTTTATGGTAGAGCAAGGAATTGTGTTAGGACATGTCATTTCTAAAGATGGTATTTCGTGTTAGTAAATCTAAATTTGATGTTATTACCTCTTTACCCTAACCTACTTGTGTTCGAGATGTGTGTTCTTTTTATTGGTCATGCAGGTTTTTATAGAAGATTTACAAAGGATTTCAGTAAGATTGCACTTCCTCTTTCACGACTATTGCAGAAAGAGACTGATTTTATTTTTTATGATCACTGCAAAGAAGCATTTGATGAGTTGAAGGAGAGACTCACTTCTCCACATGTTATTCAACCACCACAATGGGATCTTCCTTTTGAGTTGATGTGTGCTACTTCAAATTATGAATTAGGTGTAATTTTCTCACAAAGAGTGGATAAAATCTCTCATGTGATAGCTTATGATTCTAGGACTTTAGATTCTGCTCAAGCTAACTACAACACTACGAAAAAGGAGTTTTTATTTTTGGTGTTTGTTTTAAATAAATTTCAATCTGATTTACTTCGTATTAAAGTGATTGTTTATTCTCATCATTCAACATTAAAATTCTTGTTGAAGAAATTTGAAGCTAAACCTAGACTTATCCGGTGGATGTTACCTTTTCAAGAATTTGATAATGAGATTAAAGATAAAAGAGATGCTGAGAATTTAGTTGCATATCATATAAGTAGAATTGTCCATCCCACTAATGAGTTGGATCAAGTATCTCCTTTTCGAATGCGCAACTTTATTAGTTGAGAGGTAAGGATCCATGGTATGTAGATATTGTTAATTTTCTAGTTTCCCAAGAGATACCAACACATTTTAGTAGGCATCAAGTTGATAAGTTGGGGAGTGAATCTAAATTCTATGTTTGTGATGATCCATACTTGTGGCATATATGTAGTGATAAAATTATTGGGAGATATCTTCCTATTTATGAATTTCCTTATGTTTTTTTAAAAATTTTGTCATATGCTTACATGTGGTGGTCATTTTGGTCCTAAAAAAACTACTAAGTAAATATTATATTTTGGATTACATTGGCCTACTTTGTTTCATGATTCATATGATTATTGTAAAAGTTGTGCACGCTTACCAACACACTAGAAATATATCTAGGAAGAATGAGATGCCTTAACAAATATTATTATTTTGTGAAGTTTTTGGTGTTTGGGGGTATTGACTTTATGGGTTCGTTTCCATGTTCTTTTGGTTTTGTGTACATTCTTCTCGCATGTGATTATGTTTCTAATTGGATGAGGACAAAAGCCACTCAAACTAATGATTTTGTTGTGGTTGTAGATTTTCTTACAACCCATATGTAGGTTTGGTATTCATAAAGCTATCGTTCTCAATTATGGTTCTCATTTTAGTAATAGGAGTATCAAAGCTCTTCTTCAAAGGTATGGAGTTGTACAAAAGGTATCCACATCTTACCACCCACAAAACAATAGTTAAGCGAAGTATCCAATAGGGAGATTAAGTAAATTTTTGAAAAGACAGTCAAACTCAATCGTAAAGATTGGAGTAAAAGAGTAGATGATGCATTATAGGCATACCGTACCGCATTCAAAACTCCCATTGAAATGTCACCATACAGAATAATATTTGGAAAAGCTTGTCATTTACCAGTTGAGGGGGAGCATAAAACATATTGGGTAGATAAACAATGCAAATGGACATTGTCTAGGCTGGTAGTCATTGGAATCTTCAACTTCAAGAGCTTGAGGATCTTAGATCAACATCTTCTTAAAATTCTAGGATCTACAAGGAAAGAATTATAGGTGCTCATGATAAGATGATTAGGAAGAAGGAATTTACGATTAGAGAAAATGTCCTCCTCTACGATTTAAGGCTTAAATTGATGCCTAGTGAGTTACGTTCTAGGTGATTGGTCCTTTTATTGTTACAAACGTCTATCCTTATGGTACAATTGAGATCATTAGTATGACCGCTAGAAAGCATTTTGTATTCAATGTTACAGGCTTAAGCAATAAAGGTGTTTCAAGAGCACACAACGGAGGAGCTCTACCTTGATCCCACCAACATTTGATAACACCAAGGTGTTTCTTTTCCTTTCTCTTGTTTTTATTTGTCCTACATCTATATTTGTTCTTTGTTACTTACATCGAGGACAATGTTGAATTCAAGTGTGAAAAATCTTTGTAAGGTTTTAGAATGATGCGATTTTCATTAAATCGACCAAGATTAATTCAATTAGATCAATGAGCAATATAAGGTGTTCACTGAGTCGTTTCCTTAAGAAACCTAATCTGAATCGATTAATAAGAAATTAAAACAGTAAAAGGAGGGATTTTTAGATTGGAAAATTGTAAAAATAATAAACTAATAAATAAAAATGCAAATATCATGTTGAGAATTTCAATTCATGTTCTTCCTCATTCCTTAATAAATTTCCGAATTTAAGAACCAATTCCTTGATTGAAAGCTGAGTGGAATCCTTAATTAGCATTTGTATCACCTACTAACACTCAGCTAGAATTCGATTAAACAACCAAAGGATATCTTAGACAATCGCCCAATCAATCAATCCAAGTTTAATCTAAGATTTGTGATAATATTAAGGTAATTCATCAATTAAAAAAATTGTCCAAAATTGAAATCAATTGCAAATAATAAAATCTCAACTCTATCCAATCAACAATCATCAAAAGGATTATGTAAAACCTCATCAACATTCAATCAATCGATCTAAACATTGAATTGTTAAAATTATTGAACTCAAAATTGGATATTAGTCTCAAACCAAGAATTTGTGTAGATTATGAACTTGAAACTTGTCTTGAAGTCATCCCTCGGATCGAATCGAATCTTAGGCAGCCATTATGGTCTCCATCTCTCTTCTCTCTCTAAATCTCGAAATTTTGCTAAAAATGAATGAATAATCCATGGTGGTTGCCCTATTTCTTTTTATTAACCTTGTTTTCTTCACCATTATGACGGGCCTTGAAAATTGTGGGATTAATTAATTAAGTTAAGACTTTGAGACATTGGGCCTGAAAAATAAGAGTAATTACAGCTCAATAGTTTAATAATATAATAAATCTAAATTTATTTTAATAATCAAAAGAACAGATAAAAGTCCAATAATTATAAAAATGGATGCAATAAATGCTAAGTATAAGGGATTAAAAATACGTAAATTTGTATTCTTTCAGTGGGGAGAACCTCTCTTATTTTTCTATGCTATTCTTTGTGTTATTTTTTTCTTATTTCATGATATTTTTGGAAAATTTTAAAATAAAAATTGTAATTTTGTGCTTAGAATTTGGTGTGCTCCAATACGGCCATTATACGCATTACGGTTTCATAACGGCAGTTATCCCCCACCGATGTTGATCTTACGGTTAATGTTATTAAATTGAAAATTTAATAACCAACCTAAAAGATTTAGTGTTACTTGCAACGAACCGTATTAAGGTAATCACCTTAGAACTCAAGTATGGTAGAAAGATAATTTGAATTCGTAATTTTCTTAGATCTACATAAGTTATATGAATATTAGTCATCCTAATTGATTCATATGTGCTTATTTGAGGATCTTATTTGCTTCTCTATTTCATTCTTTCTTGTTGTGTTTTATCTTTTAAAAAACCCAACTTGAATTGAAATGAACCATAGGACTAATTCTCACTAATCAAAGCATTGTCATAATTGGTAGAAACTAATAAATTGTTACCAATGTTCTTGGGATTAAACGATATAATTACTAATGTAAAATCGTTGATGCTACGATGTTACTGTATGGATACGATAGGTACTCTGCCTTATTAGGTTATGTTTGAATAAGTGACACTCTATGTGATTTGTTCTAATTGCTATATCTTAATTAATCGCAAAAACTGCTAGCATGTTCTAGTTAAGAAATGCAGATCACTCCTTAAAATAAAGATGTGCATAGAACTCCCGAGCCTTCTCCTTAAGAACATCTCCACTTATGCACAAATGATGTACCATAAATTTGTAATATGTAACTTGTCTAGTTTGCTTAAGTTGTACAAGAATTTTGTACGTAACACAACTATTTTCCACCAAACCTTCCAAGATTTTGTTAGAAGAAAATTTGTTTATCAATATGTCTTAACGATGTAGATTCGTAATTTTTTTTGAACAAGATGTAGATTTGTAATTAAGATTATTTTTCTTTTTAAATATCTAAATCATAAAAACTGAATTTAAATAATCTAAGTATCACAAATAATTTGATATCAGTTGTTGAAAAGAATTAAATTAAAATAGAATAATATATATATTTATGTATATATGGAGAACAAAGAAAACAAGCTATAACTCTTATATCACAAAATACCTGACTAATAATCATGTCAAGATTCACCGGAAAAAAAAAGGTATTATTAGTATTTAGTGTTAATTAATACTATTTTGAAGTGCTCACACCTCTCTAATATAGAGAAACACACTCCATTATATTGGATATACAACAACAGGTTAAAATATTGGGACAAAATTTTATACTTTTTAATTATTAAATGGTCTTAAGTTTTTTTTTTTTTTAATGAATGTCCTTAAATTTTCCTTACCATTAATTCAAACTTAGCCGTAATAAGCCTTTTACACCATCATTTCATTTGGCTGGGCGGGGCCGTGGTGATTGGCGGTGCCATGAAGCCATAAACTCCCCTCTTAAGTACGCTGCATCTTTCTCTTCCTTGTCTTAAAAGAGGGTGCCTCAATTCAAAATCTAATTAAAATAAATAAAGATAAAAAGTTTGGGTCCGGCGATAAGATTGTTCCCATCTCTATATTAATGGAAGAGTTTAATGTTATTTGTAAAGATGGATGATATGTATTGCAAGTGAACAAATATCAAACTACTATAAATTTCTCTTCTTAGACTAAAAGTAATCATTTTATTGGATCCCACAATTCATTAGTTTTTTATTATGTTTTTCAATCATGTAATTATTTTAAAGTTTTGTTGGCAATAAAGTTTGTTCATATTTGTTGATAATTTTATTCCTAAAATATAATATATAAAAATATATCAATTTTCTTTAAATAAAATCATATTTATGATAATATATATATAAAATAAAAACATCATTATATTTTTTAATATTTATGATAAATATCATTATTTTTTATATATATAATTGGAATGGGGGACTACGCGATTTGGTAGACAAGAGAAGAATGAACGTAAATGTCCTCAACTAACACTTCGTGTACAGAGAATGTAACCTCCAGTATTGAAACTTCTATAAAAAGTAATTGAAAGAACTCTTTTTTTCAAACTATAATGTGAGGATCCAATTTTCTACTAACTACCATTTGTGTTTTCTTAGATGTGTAATTGCTACAGTTAATAGTTGTCGTTATCCCATTTGCCTTCATTTAGGGTTAAAAGAGGAATTTTATTTATTTTTTTAAAATAAAAAAAAAAACCATCACAAACGATGGAGTGCTGGCCTGGTTATATGATGTGATGCTTGAAGGTGTTATCAAAATAATGAAATAAACGAATAATAAATAATGAATAAATTGAATAAAAGAATGGAAGAATTAATGAATAAAGAATGAATGAAATCAAGGTTGTCACTAATCTTCAATCATCTAGGCAGTGTATCTATCATGTAGATAGCATCAAAGCAAGTATCAAGATTTTAAAATTTATAAAATCGTTTTTCCCAAGAACACTATTACGATTAGATGTAAAAAAATATAATGCATATGGTTGTGGCTAGTCTTTATTTGCATGCATGGATTGATTTGGATTGACATTTAGTTGTTGGACCAGACCTAGGATGAATAACTAAATGCCGGATTAGGGTAATTAATATGGTCGGACCCCGGGATGATTAATTTCTCTAATAATCCCAAATTTGATCTTAATACCAATCTTAGGGCTAGTTATTGAATTGGCAACTCAATAATGAACCTAGAAGATTTAGATTACTTACAACAAACTGCATTGGGGTACTCAAATAAGATAATTTGGGTACGGATAATGAAATAGTTGATAATTCACAAATGCCTTAGCTTCAACATGTAAGGTCTATCTTTCTATTCATTTTAAAATTTAGTTGATTCCTATTTCCTTACTTGCTCATTTAAATGCTTTCTATGTTAGATGTCTTTAATCCACTCAACTCAACCTTGGAATTTTATAAAATATCCAGGTTAATTCACTAACTAGAATATGGTTTATAAATTGAAATAACCATTACACTTTTTTGGGAATTAGAAGGTTTAAATAAATGTAAAATTGTTAATATCACCTTCATGCTATCTATAATTGATTGGTACTTTGCCTTACAAATTTCACGACTAAGTGACATTTTAATTGTTATTATTTTAAAGAAAATTTGCATAAATACTCTATTTTTGCTATCATGAATTTGTGTATCAAGTGCAACCACAAAGCATAATCAGAAGTGCCAAGTAGGCTTTGATATCACATGTTAGAAGCACAAGCCCAAACAACTAATCTAAAGCTCCGATACCACTTGTTAATAATTTAGTCACTTAAATTCACTAACAGAATTTATGTAAGAAATATAAAAATAGAGAAAATAACAACACAAAGATTTAATGTGGAAAACTTAAAAAAAAAAGAAAAAAACCACCAGAGCAATCAAGGCTAAAGAAGAAAGTCCAATGTGTGTGAAAATTGTTACAATCACACAATTTTTCTCCTCACCACTATAAGCCCAAGACACCCACAAAGTATTACAAGAAAAAAACTTAAACTCTCAGTGAATGAGAATTTTAACTAGAGTTTAAAAAGTAATTTCTAAAAATGCAAATAAGTTAAGGAGGTTCACCTCCCTTACTAAAAAAGCCTTCTTCTCCCTTTCCTCCCATACTCGATGTCGGATTGGGAAAGAAGCAAACCCAACAAAAGTATTGAGACCAAATTATATACTTTTTTATTTTTAAATGATGTAAAATTTAAACGTTCTTAATTTTTTTTTTTTTTTTTTGTTAATGAATGTCCATAATTTTCTTTACCATTAATTCAAACTTCGCCGTAATAAGCCTTTTACATCCTCATTTAATTTGGTTGGGCGTGGCGGTGGTGCCATGAAGCCATGAACTCCCGTCTTAAGTACGCTGCATGTTTCTCTTCCTTATGTTAAAAGAGTATGCCTCAATTCAAAATCTAATTAAATAAAATAAATAAATAAAGATAAATGTTTGGGTCCAGCGGTAAGATTGTTCCAAACTCTATATTAATGGAAGAGTTTAATGTTATTTGTAAAGATGGATGATATGTATTGCAAGTGAACAAATATCAAACTATTATAAATTTCTCTTCTTCATATTCATCTTAGACTAAAAGTATTGTTATAACAATTTCTTATGATAAAAGTAAATTATGACAGATCTTAAAACAATATTAAGAAAATTTAAACACAGAGAATTATGTGGTTCACTACCGATAAGATACCTCCTACATCCATGGGCAGAAAGAGGTCTGATTTTTATTTAGATGTGGAATAGATTACAGATATCTCAAATATTCAAATGGAGAAGAGATTAGATATGTTACTGAGTTAATGATAACCTCTAGACTAGATCTATAAATATATATTACATAATTTCCTCATGTTTTATTCCTAATAAAATTAGGATAGTACTCCATGTTTGAGTCCTAATCAAAATAGGAGATACTGCGCCATGAAATTAGGAGGCACTTCCCCATGAAATTCCATGAAAGTAGGAGACACAACAAATTCAAGGCATAAAATTTTGACTTTAATCTCCTCAAAATAAACAATGTGCGAGGATGCAAATATGTCACACCTCAAATCTATGCCAAGATCATGGACTAAAATCTTAAATTCAATATATAGCACACTACATCCTTAAATTTCTCAAGGATGCAAAACCTCGTACATCCAATGACAAAAAATGATACAAAATTATTTTCTTCTTTATAATCATAAAAGTATAAAAAAAAAAAAAATTAACGGAGTCATCTTTCAATATCCTCCAATTCAATTCCTATGCAACAAATCAATTCTTATAATTTACAATATTATGATACATGAGTACAATAACTTTTAAGAATGTAACATTCTTATATCATTCTCCTCAAACTCATATTCATGCTCATCAATATATCATCTGATTTGTAAAAGGTGGAATACGAGGGGTAATACAAAACTCAGTCAGGAGAAAAACTTTCGTTTTCCATTTGAATTTCATTAAAAATAAACAATAATTTTTAAAATACTTTACTAAAAGATTTAGAACATCATTCAGTATATACAACTAGTATATAAAGCATAAATATTTAGTAATATTCTAACTTTGGAATTAATCTCAAATATGAGATACATTTGAAAATAATTTCATCATCCAATAGAACTCTAAAAATAAAGTCAAATATTAAATACTATAAAAATAAATAAATCATTCATATGCACATACATTTTTTACAACTACAATTAAAAACGAATTTTCTATATTTCATATCAATATCAAAATTTATATTTTATATAAAACTTAAAGAACTTCCACTTTTGAAAAACATAAAGTAACATTATCAAATTTATAAAATGCATTCCAATGTCCAATAACTTTAAAATATAATATTCAATTATTTGAGGCTCAATTGATATAATTCATTCAATTCATTAATTTTGACAAATATAATCGAGTGTAAAGCTAGTAGGTCATTTATTGAATTCAATACCTAACTTTATACCCATTAAGAAAGGACTATTACATATACATTGGGTTGCTTTTTGTCCGTGCCAATGAAATCATTTCATTTGAGGTGGAACATGTTCCCCCACAACATAATACATTAATGGGTAAATTATCCCGGTAACACCTCAACTTTTCGGGATTCCGGGTTTTGCACAAACTTTTTTTTCCAGCTTTTGCACTCCAACTAAAAAAAATCGCCTAATTTGTACCTCCGTCCAAACTCCAAATCCGTCAATTTCTCGGGGGTATTTATGTCTTTTTATATTTAAGAAATTTTTTAAATTTTTTTTACGGATATTTTTATTTATAAAAACTTTTAAATACTTGTTGTCGGTGGGATTCAAACCATCGACCACTCAATTGAAAAGGGACGCTCAAGCCACTACACCATCGTCCTATTTTGGATTATTTTTTACAAAAGTTTAATTTATTATCTTTCACGAGATTTTTGTTTTATAAAAAAAAATTTAATTATCCCAATCATTAGGTTTTGAACACAAATCTCACAGTTTGACTGCACATGCTTTACCACTAGAGTGCTATCTAGATTTTATTACTTTTTACATGAGTTTTATTCATTACCTTTACAGGAGTTTTTTGTTTTAAAAAAAAAAAATTGCAAGCCCCTAAAATTCGCTACTTTTTTTTGTTTTATTTAAAAAAAAATTCACAATATGTGAGAGTCGATCCTTCAACTTTAATTAAAAGATACACACTTTACCGATGCGCTACACAATTTAAATTAATTTTTTTAAAAAACACCACTACAATCTAAATTGTGCTATTTGGGGTTCGAATGCTGTCGACTATGATAATTAATTGTTTATTTATAAAATAAAATATCTTTA